>OVBJ01000018.1:0-194981 GCA_900406535.1 Noccaea bulbosa
AAATACGTGAAAACGATGGTTAGATTGCGCCAAAAACGCGATACATCAATAGGAAAAATGAAAATTTACCAAACAAGCGTGTAAGTTAAATTGCGACACAAATTAGTTAGTTAACGAGATTGAACTTTTCTAATCGGAATCACGTTTAGAAACGAATAATCTACATTGTTAGATACCTAAACTAAAAAAGAAAGTAATATCATTGTTAGATACGCCTAAACCAAACATAACTGCTCTGTAGACTTTTCAACCGAGCTTCCACTTCAGTCCTGTTATTTTCTTGCAACTATTTTGTGCAAAACGACGACTTAGTCAAAGCTGTATATTTTCGTCATTGAATCCAAGAACACAAATATCTCAAACTATTTTTTTAATTGTTTTCTCTTTCGGTGCATAAAAAAGGTGAAAAAGAGTGAAAAAGGATTATTTTTCAAAGCAACTCTTGTTTTAAAGTCTTAAAACTAAACACACTCACCAAAAAAAAAGTCTTAAAACTAAACAAATAAGAAAACAATAAAAATAGTCAAAGAGGAGAGAATGGTTCAGGAGGAGATTCGAAAGCATTGTCAAAGATGAGAGAAGGATTAGACTCATCATCAAGGTTAAGTAGCCAGTTAGTATCCTTGACATCTTTAACATCCAAGAGTGCCTCGTAACGAGCACTATCCTTCTTCTGATCTGTGTTTCCTTCTTTCGTTAAGCTTTTTCCATCTTCCTCTTCATGGTTGCTGCTGCTGCTTCCTTCACTACTACCACACCGCTTTCTTGAAGACGATCTGATGCTGTGTGGGTACAACATTGTGCTCGAAAACGGATTTGTGCTCCCTTTCCCATTTCGTGGGTCCTGAAATTGTAGTATCGTACGTGGAGAAAATACTCATAAAGAACATATTCTTGGACGTTTTGAAAAAGAAAAAAACGTATAGCATATTGTGACAAGAGAATGTTACCAAGTGATTGTTAGCAATTTGAATCGAAGCTTTTGACAATTTTCTTCCAGATCTCGTTGAATCCGCAACGGTTGCAGATGGTTTTACACACTTTGGGGTTGCTAATGCATGTGAGACGCCTGAAAGAGTAGGAATCAGAGAAGAAGGAGAAGCAGAGCGTCCTTTAGGCCTCGTTCTTGTAACATCCGGCGAGGTGTTTCGTTTTGGAGAATTTACATTCCCTGTGTTTCCCACTGGTCTACCGAAAGCTAGAGTGACTGTTTCTTTTAGTCTTGGCGGTGTCCGAGGTGTTGATGAAACTGATGGGCGCGATGTCACTGACGCAGAACGCACATTGGTCTTACTTGAAGGTGGAGCTGAACTATTTGTTGCAATCAGAGGCTTTGACCTTGGAGTCAACGATCTTGATCTTTGAGCGTCACCAGCTTTTTTAAAGGAAGGAGTGGTCGAAGTAGTAGTTGTAGTGGTTCTTGAAGGAGTTGGAGATCTTGATGCTGGTGTTTTGCGTGATACCGGAGTTAGAGATCGAGAGACAGTTCTCTTTGGATATGAAACCAAAACCGAAGCTGAAGCTGAAATTGTTGTTGTCTTTTTGGGGGCTGAAGAGGATCTGACAGTGGGTAAGCTGGAGCCAATGTTTGAGGGACGAAGTGTTGGAATGTTGGAGGGACGAAGTGTGGGAATGTTGGAGGGACGTATTGTTGAATTGCTTCGCGTTGGTTTTGAAGATGGATCACTCTCGCTCTGCGCGAAAGAAGAAAGGATTAAAAATCTTACATGAACCCAACTATAGGCAATAATTGGTTGCATCGTACCTTTGAAGCAGCTCTTGTAGTAGAAACGGGATGAAGCTTGGAAGTCACGTTTCTCGCTTCTAGAACCAATCTAGAAAGTGTTCCTAACGGAACTTCAGGAATGGTGTAAAGCCTAAAGCAACAAAGATTTAACTTGTTTACATTAATTGTCTATTTTGAGGAATGTTATTGTGTATAAAATTTAACCGAGGGATTATTTATGAAATAACTTACGGGTCATTTCCATGCTTCTTGTCATCATTGGACTCAGGGTTAGCAATTTTAGCTTGTTCGAAAGAACGTCTTCCTTGTTTAAGCAAAACTGCTGACCAAAAAGAACAAAACAAGTTACATCAGTAACATCAATATGGAAACAATACTATTTGATTGAGAATACAAAGAATTGCCCAGTTTTATTGAATTTATTGCATCATATCAACTATAATATATGTATCTCATCCTCCTCCTCCATTTTACGAACTAGTTCACGTAAATTACTTTCTTCACAAGAAAATTGAAGATATTGTGATAACCGATGAACCGATTAAAAAACAAAAAAAAGAATATGATCGTGTATTTGGAATGCAAAATGCGACAGAAGAGAAGAGGAATTAAAATGTTTTGTTGTTGTAGAAAAGAAAAATTAAACAAGTCAATGGAATTAAAATGATAGATCGTGATACCATCCAAAGAAGTTAGAGGGTTCGCGCCAACACGGTTGACTGAGAAAAGATCCAAGTTCTCGTCGGCATCTCCAACGACGTTATCCGCGGGGCGGTTGCTTTTTCCGGATAGAGACCTTTTCAGGCTTCGATCGCTCATCGGCGGTTTACAAACACGACAGAGAAGTGAGGAAAACAGAATTCAGATAGAGACACAACAGAGGAGATAGTATGTTTTGTTTTTTGATTTTTTTTGATTGTTTTTTTTTTTTGGTTCAAACAATGATAAAAGGAGTTGACAAAGAAGGAGTGAAAGAGATGTCCTATAAGAAGGTGGTGGGTGGGGCAGTTTAAGATTTTTAAGAGAGTCAGCTTCAAGAGGCATTTTCCATTCCGTGTGCTTTTAGTTTTCGTGTCGTTTTCTTCCAAATTTTAATATTTTTGAACATTCTTTTTAAATATTTGAAAGCTGCTTAGAACACGAGAGAAGTTAATGGGAACATAGAAACTCAACAGAGCTGACTATTTTATGACGTGTTGCGATATGATACACATGAAGATATTAGTTATCTAACTGTTAGATTAATTGGATATTATACTATTTTTGACGTGTCAATATATAACATAACCTTATCAAACAAAAAAAGAATTACATAACATAACACAGCTCTTCCATGTATATTCACCAATACGACTCTCCACTTTCGTCGGTTTATTAAAGCGAGTAGAAATATTATTCGTGGGAACAATATTTTCTGTATGACTTGGTTAAATTTTATGTTTGTACCGTTTAACTCTGTTTAAGACGAGCATGTAATGACGATTGTTAGCGAGTATGCAATGACCTCAAAATTAATGAAAAATGTGATTTAGATATGTATAATGTGTTGACAAAAAAAAAAAGATATGTTTAATGTAACATATTCCATTACTACAACAGTTTATGTCAAAGACATGCATGTTAATTTAAAGATCGAAAGACAGAGGATTATACATAAATAATAATGATTTTCATTACAGATTCAAAGAATATTTAACTGAAGATCAGGGTAGCCTGCTCGAGCCTTGTGCCTCTCAAACAGATCCTTGATCGCTTCCACAAACTGGCCATGAAACTTAGCAATCTGAGATGCACAAAACACCAAATATTGAACTCTTTTAAGAAAAATATTCCTTACACACAGTAACAACGTCTAGCAGCTGAATCGCAATTCCATCCTGATTACAAAACACAATCACACAAGAAGATGATGACTAACCTCTTCATTAGTTGGCTGCAGAGTTTTCGTAACCTCTATTGGTTTACCAACCACTACGTGCATTGGGTGTCGATACGGTAATGGAGATCTACCCCAAAAAAAATAAAAGGAAAATGGGAATACAGTTTGTTTACATACCTCTTTCAAGATTTCATAGGCAAAGTGTTACCTAAGTGAACTAACCCCAAAAACAAGTTTATGCTTACCCAAAAACTCCCCAGAAGCAGATCGGTGTAAACCTGATCGCTCTTGATAATTTAAGGTAGAGGTTCCAGTCCGGCTTCCACCATCTGTACACGTGTGCCTACGGAACAAACAAAGACATGAACAGAAGAAACAGTTACATGATGACAACTACATAAAGCATAACACTTAGAGGCACAAACTCAATTTCACTACCTGACCAAAGCAGAAAACAGGAACCAGAGGACTC
Organism: Noccaea bulbosa; assembly: GCA_900406535.1. Lineage (NCBI taxonomy): Eukaryota > Viridiplantae > Streptophyta > Magnoliopsida > Brassicales > Brassicaceae > Noccaea > Noccaea bulbosa. The sequence goes on from OVBJ01000018.1 coordinate 4,099, forward strand.
CCCTGTTCCATGGCTATGCGCACAAATCCTCTTCTCGAGGAAAGGAAGACTGTCTACAATGTGAATTAACAGTTGAATAACTAAATGAGTTGAATGTTGCAGGAGGTAAACAAAAAGGAGTAGCTATATATCCCAATTCCCAAGTAATCCAAATCCCTCAGAAGAATACGATTTCCATGAAAACACAAACGAAAATGATACTAATAAGAGAGCTATAGAACAAAGAAATAAACCTCAACGCCATGTTGCATGTGAAATGTCTCCTGCACACCACCAGGTACGAGGATACAGCTATAGCCAGACTCCAAAAGGGAACTGAAATTCTTCCTAGAAGCAGGGGCGAGCCCTAACCATGTCCATATGTGCCTTAGAAACGGTGTGTAGAAAACCTAACATCCAATTTATAACAAAAACAATGAATTTTGGGGACATTGCTAAAAGGATATATTAAGCAGAGCATAATATAAACTCACAGCAGAGCTGGCAAGAACTTTGATGTTGGGAAGAGGCATAAATCCTGTAAGATCAGCAAGCGCAACAGCTCCAATCGGCCACACCGAATGTGGTTCATAACCAAAAACTGTAATTATTTGCAGATTGAAAGTCAACGGTATCACAAAACCCATCTTGAAAGTTTGAAACTTTAAGAGAGTAAAGAAGGAGATTTTTAACAGACCATAGGAACGATTAGGCTGGAAAGCTTCGTAATCCTCGACGTGAAGAGTGACGGGGAAATAACTAGATGCGTGCTTACATATGTACCTGGCGAGGATACGACCGTATTTGCCACGATCGTTGATTGGGATGAAGATAAACAGAAAGAGCAGGCCAAAGACCCTGAAAAAAACAGAGGATTTCAAAAGAGTTTAATTTGGAACCTGTATGTGTTACCAAAGAGAGAGAGATAGAAATGGTACATACAGGAGAGATAGAGAAGGAGGAAGGAAAATGAGGGAGAAGAGAACAAGAGCGACGTTCAAGTGAATGGAGCCAAGCCAGATGGCTATGGCGATGACTGAGTGGAATATGTTTGAGGAATCTTGCTCAGCTGCGAAGTCTCTGCATCCGCCCATATCGCCAGCTTGCTCCGGTTGATGATTCTTTGGTTTGTCCGCTTCACAGACGAACGTGAATCGTAGATTCGAGATCCTCCTCCCAAGACCAACCTATCACTTCCTCTCTCTCTCTCTCTTTGGGGATCTACGACTAAAATTAAGAGCCCAGAGAACCAACCTTTATAAAACCAATCCTTTTTTTTTTAAAAAAGTCATCTTTAAAGAGCCCACAAAAGTTCATTTTCAATTAGAATTTAGAACCGTAACAATTGGCGATTTGGCGTTTTCGAAGTAACTTTTGGGCCATGGCTTGGAATTTCATTTGTAGTAGTAAGTATAAAGGAATCCTGATTAAATAAATGTGAGAGGATCCACGAGCATTTTTTAGAGTACTCTCAACAGATTTCACAACTCACAGGAGCAGAAAAAACAGAAGCGAGAGCAAACGAGTCATCATCTCCTGCAAAAGCAAATCATATTCACCCAATTGACCCTCTAACCAATTCAATTTTGGATACCACTTGACTTGAGATATCTTCCAAAGGGACCGCTCCTGCTTCCTCTGTTTTGATAAATTGAGCCTAGAGCTTGACTTGTTTCCACTTCTTCCTTCAATTTTGTTTATATTCAACTGGATTGGATACATCACATTCACACACAACAATCACGCCTTTGTTCAAGCGGAGTCAGTCTATTACTATTTACTTCAACTGATGTTTTGACACGCATCTCCTACCAACAATGAAATCAACCAATGTCTTCCCACAACGACTTGGATCTGTTCATTGAACAAATGGTGATATTACTACCATCAGCTCATGTGTCATAAAACCAAGAAGAGGGAATGTTGCGATGAACAAGTCGAGCACTCAAGCTCTGAACACTAGTCTACTCGTTTAACTGCTGCAGCATTTACTCCATGGAACATGACATTGATAGCATCAGAAAAAACTTTGGCGGTTAATGTATAGTGAAATGCGAACAGAAAGCAAGTTTTTTTAACAATGTGGAGGACAACAATCACTGCAAAAGTTGCAAGAGAGCACACAGAGTTTTAACGAAAGCCATCTCTTTTATCTTGTTCCGCAGCTTCCTTGTTAGCAGCTTCAACGGATTTGAACCATAGGAATACCTGCAGACAAAACTCACTTCTTCAGCTGATGATGAAACATCACAAAGATCACGTGGAAGAAAAAGAAAAGAGAGATGGAGAGAAGGAAACTCACAGAAGTGGGGATTCCAGTGAGAGCAAAGAATCCAAGCACAGGAGTATAGAAGATGCTGTCAGAGTCCAAGACCCCAAACACTGGATTCTTACTCGAATACTCAAAAACAGAACCAATCTACAGTGGCCAAAAGATGCATAAAGTTATGAATCGGTAATATATAGACAAAGGAGGAGAGAGAGAGAGAGAGAGAGAGAAGAAGCATACAGCAGCAATGGCAGTAATTGCTGAGGCTAGCAGATAAACATAGAAGGGAACCTCAAAGCTTTCTTGAGACGAAGAAGAACGACCTTCGTCTCTAGCCCAAGGAGGTGGCTCATCCGAGTCAGGATTGGCCCAAGACGGTTCACTTTCTTTAGACTTCCTGGATCCTTCCGTCGCAGCCGTCACGACCAATCTCCTCACTGTACTACGTTCGTAGTCCAGCGAGTGACCCGTTAGGTTTCTCTTTGCGGCCAGATGGTGGCTTGGAAACGATGATCTGGTGGGTAAACGGCTGCAACACTCATCCCCATGGCTCAGACAAAAACTGGTCGGAAGGGTCGCTAGAGACGCGGCCATTTACGCTTTTACGAAGACGGAGAAAGACACTCGAGACTTTGGACTCAGAAACAGTTTCTCAAGCGGTGAGACGATTTTGAGCCACACATTACTTGTTGAAAAATTTATTTTATCTATCTTTGAGCATCCTGATGTGGATGAAGGACACGTGGTGCCCCCACCCCCAAAAGGGATTCGGGATTCTTTTTGATTCACAAAAACAGCTCAAAGATATATGTAACCAGAGACTATATGAGTCATGACTATATAAGGTTGGTTTGTACATATAGAGAATCAAGGATCAACTAAACCTTCCATTACAACGAGTTTGTCCAAGAGCTCAAGTTTCTCATTTTCAAGTGCTTTGACATCGTCTTCGACTTCTTTTAATTCTCTCTCCAATGCGAAGCTGTCTTCCTCCAGCAGCAAATACTCGCGCCTCAGTAATCTGTACTCGTTTCCCGAAGATGAATCTGAATTACACATCTCAGGTTGCTGATGGGGAATTGCATAAACCTGGTCCGGTTTGCTCCTCGACGAAGCTTTCTTCCCGATTCGTGGTGGTAACTGGGTCAAGGATTGTTTCGGACTAGGATTCTTCTTTCTTTTTGCTTCAGAAAACGGTGGAATCTTCGGATTTTGCATCTCTGCATAACAATATAAAAAAAAAAAATCTTGAGGTTCTCCATAGAAGAATTTAACGATGTCGATCAGAGGAAACACGCAGAAGCAGAGAATTGACCGTAAAGTCTGGGGAAATCGAGATCTCATAGAGAAAGACCAACCTGCAATCAGCGTTCTAGGGTTTCACACGACCACCTCGGGAGGGAGAGAATTGGGGAAAGCAGATTTATGAAGTTGCGGGAAGAAGTTGGAGTTGGTTTGGGTTTTTAATGATTTTAATAATCTAGAACCGTCATCGATTTAAACCGTAAATTCCTGTTTAAAACCAAATCTCCAACTACATAACCCAATAGTAATGCCGGTTTAACATCCGGTCCGATATTATATCAAACTCTGATTTGGGAGGGAAAGAGTATGATCTTGTGGAGAAGACATCACTATGTCACACACTGCTTATTTAATCAAGTAGAGTAGCCTAAGATACAAATTGTATCCACTACTATAGGGTCTAGGTAGTCTTTTCATTTCAGTTTTGCAATTAGATGAAATCACAGCATAAATAGATTTTAATTAAAAGGTTGTTGTTGTGTGGTAGTTGGTAGAGAGAGAGAGAGAGAGAGATTTATACATCTATATTTAGAAAGAAATTGTGTAGATAGGTTTTGGAAGAGTGGAGTGGGACCGAATATGTGAAAGAGTTGAGGAGTAATATTTTTCGCAAACAGAAGAAGCGATCAAAGGAGAGAGCGAGAGTTTGTTGTCACCTTCTTCTCCTTTTTTTCCTCCTCTTGACCAAAACTAACTTCTCAAATGCTGCCTGCTTCTCTAACTAATCACACTTTAATATACATTTTCTTTTTTTCTATTTGTAAGGAAACAAAACACAAAATCATCTTTGACCAACTGTAATAACAACCATCAGATTAACAACTTTTGTTATTTTTTTTCCGTTGTTGATCTCGAAATGATTTCAGGACACTAGAGTATCTGATCACAAGGCATGCATAAATGTGATGTTTTTCTATAAACTGGATTACTGATCGTGGGAAGTAAATCGTTATAAACCAAAAAAGAAAGGATGAAGAGCGTAGTGCTTGTTGCTTTAGCCGCTGCAATAGGGAATATGTTGCAGGGATGGGACAATGCCACCATTGCAGGTTTTCTTCTTTTTTCTTCTTAACATGCAACTACGAAAAAGCAATGTTTGATTCTATTCTGGTGGCATGCATGCAGGAGCTGTGATTTACATAAAGAAAGAATTCCATCTGGAGAAAGAACCAAAGATAGAAGGATTGATCGTAGCAATGTCTCTCATCGGAGCCACTATGATCACAACTTTCTCTGGTCCTGTCTCTGACAAAGTCGGAAGGCGTTTGATGCTAATACTCTCCTCTCTTCTCTACTTTCTGAGTAGCATCATCATGTTTTGGTCCCCCAATGTCTACGTCCTCCTTTTCGCAAGGCTGCTCGATGGCTTTGGGATCGGTCTAGCTGTCACTCTCGTCCCAATCTACATCTCTGAGACCGCACCTTCTGAAATCAGAGGTTTACTCAACACTTTCCCTCAGTTCTGTGGATCCGGTGGCATGTTTCTATCGTATTGTCTTGTCTTTGGGATGTCGCTTGAAGAATCTCCCAGCTGGAGGCTCATGCTCGGAGTTTTGTCAATCCCTTCCATTCTCTACTTTGTTCTTGCCGCTTTCTTCTTGCCTGAATCTCCAAGGTGGCTTGTCAGCAAAGGACGGATGGATGAAGCTAGACAGGTTCTTCAGAGACTCCGTGGCAGAGAAGATGTTTCAGGTTTGTCTTTCATGTAAACTAAAACGTCTTCTTGATTATCGACTTTGAAACTTGGACTAACTCGGAGTGTGTGTGATCTAGGCGAGCTTGCTCTGTTGGTTGAAGGACTTGGGGTGGGAAAAGACACGTCGATAGAAGAATATGTGATTGGACCGGACAATGAGGAAAACGAAAGCGGACATGAGCTGCCAAGGAAAGATCAGATAAAGCTATACGGACCAGAGGATGGACAGTCGTGGATGGCTAAGCCAGTGAAAGGACAGAGTTCTCTGGCATTGGCGTCACGGCAAGGCAGCATGTTACCGCGTGGCGGATCCATGGTGGACCCGCTTGTCACTCTCTTTGGTAGCGTTCATGAGAAACTCCCTACTGAGAGCATGAACGCATCATCGCGCAGCATGATCTTCCCCAATATGGGAAGTATACTTGGAATGATGGGAAGGCAGGAGTCTCAGTCTCAGTGGGATCCAGAGAGGAACAACAACGACGACAGCAGCTCTGACCGAGATGAAAGCTTGAACAGTCCTCTGCTTTCTCCGCAGACCACTGAGCCGGACGACAGCTACCAGCGTCCTGCTGGGACCATACAAAGGCGACAGAGCAGCCTGTTTATGGCAAACGTGGGTGAGACGGCGACAGCTACGAGCATAGGCGGTGGATGGCAGTTGGCGTGGAAGTATAATGACAAGGTTGGTGCAGATGGTACGAGAGTCAATGGAGGGCTACAGAGAATGTATATTCACGAGGAAACCGCCCACAACAACACCAGCAACATTCCTTTCTCGCGACGCGGATCGCTTCTCTCCTTCCACACAGAAGCTGACGCTCCTGATCATGAGAATGGATACATTCAGGCTGCTGCACTTGTGAGCCAAGCTTCGATGATGCCTGGAGTTAAAGGCGAGACTGCAATGTTGCCACGGGAGGTTAAGGCTGCTGCTGCTCCAGGCTGGAGGGAGCTGATGGAACCAGGTGTGAAGAGGGCGTTAATGGTTGGAGTTGGGCTTCAGATACTGCAACAGGTAATGGTTATCTTTATTTGATCAAATCTCTATCTAAAATGTAAAAGCATATAAAGGAGAGGAAGCGTGTTTGCAGTTTGCAGGAATAAACGGAGTGATGTATTATACACCTCAAATATTGGAAGAAACAGGTGTGTCGAGTCTTTTGACAAACCTTGGAATAAGTGCAGAGTCTGCATCGCTCCTCATAAGCGCCTTAACCACACTCTTGATGCTTCCCTGCATTCTTGTTTCCATGAGGTTAATGGATGTATCTGGGAGAAGGCGAGTTCTCTCTGCTTTTGCTTCTCTTTTTGTAGCTGAATGGTAATAAATGTGAAAGAAAGTAACAGTACCAAAACGTGATTGCAGGGCTCTGATGCTTTCCACAATCCCCATTCTAATAGTGTCACTGATAACGCTGGTGATAGGGAGCTTAGTGAAGCTTGGAGGCTCAGCAAACGCATTGATATCGACAGTTAGCGTTGCGGTGTACCTATGCAGTTTCGTGATGGGTTTTGGAGCAATCCCCAACATCCTCTGCTCAGAGATCTTCCCAACCTCTGTGCGTGGTCTCTGCATCACCATATGTGCCCTCACTTTCTGGATCTGTGACATCATCGTCACATACACTCTCCCCGTCATGCTGAAATCCCTTGGTCTTGCGGGAGTCTTTGGCATTTATGCATTTGTTTGTGCTGTCGCGTGGGTTTTCGTGTACCTCAAAGTACCGGAGACAAAAGGAATGCCCCTTGAAGTTATCTCTGAGTTCTTCTCTGTCGGTGCAAAACAGCAAGACGCTGCAGCTCCGTTTCTCTCTGATGACTGACTTTCTCTGTTGTCTTTTTCAGTTTTCCTGCTATATTTTGAACACTTCAATAAATAACAAATCCATTAGCAATAGCTTGAGCTTCTATAATGCTGCGGTTCTTGATTCTGTAGCAGCAAACTGGGTGACTTTCCTTTTGTAGCCATGAGATAAGAAGCAGAGTTTTTATTTTCTGCTATCTTCTTAGATATTAATCAAAATTACCATGAGATTAAATACAAACATAGTTTGATCTCAACTGTAGCAACCAAAGAGGGATTTAGTACATACAAGAGCCATAACGAGGTCTCTCTTATGCATTTCATTTGCTGGAAATACTTAAGCTGCAAGGACTTGAATCATTTACTCAGATATTTTCAAGCTGCCTTTCTCTAGAGGACCGAGCCTTGACGTCTTCTTCTTTCTCTTTTACAAAGGAGAGAAAGGAGTGGATACGTGCAGACGGTGAGCTTCTCCTCCTTATCGCACCATCTGCTCCTTCGGGACAGTGTCGTCCGAACTGACGTATCATCAACGCTATATACACTGCAAGAGCAAGAACGCTTGCCAGTCCACACACCACAAACAATCCCCAAAAGCTCTTAAGCTCCAGCCTATCCACTTCTATCTCTGCGCCTTGCAAGGAACAAGCTTTCCTTAGCAACCATTTGTCTCGAATTCTCTGCAGATCTCCATTTTCTGATAGCTGCAGAATCGCCGTTGAAACGTCAACAGCCAAAGGCGAGTTACGTGGGAATGCCTGAACAGTGGGAGAGGAGAGAAAAACGCTATCAGTTGTAAAGATTATGCAGTTTATAGAACCAGTTGGAAATCGTTTAGATTCAGTGACAACAGACTCAGAACGATACTCACAAATCCCCATCCGTTTTTTGTGAACTCTTGACCAACTATGCCGAACTCACATCGGTTGGAGAGGAAAAGCTCTATGTAAGCACGTTCATCAACAACAGCAGCAACACCACCTTTTCCTGGACCATCTCTCAAGGATTTATCATATTCCTCTGGAGACCGAAGAGGCACCAGTCTTGATTCATGGATACCGAGCTCGTTAACCAGATAGTCTCTGACAAACGAGCCTTGTGGATATCCAATAGGATCATTGGTTGTTTCCAAAGTTTCTATGCCTTTGATTGGCGAAGACAGCTGATGAACAGTAAGGATTGACGTGAGGCTCGCCGTATAACTTGAGTTGATTATGAGAACCACGAATAGCCATATTAGGAGAACGACTCGTCCAAGGTTGGTGATGGTCGTCTCTCCTGTATAAATATAAATTTAAGGGAAAACCAATTTTAAAATTACAAAACAACTAAGAAAAGAGGGAGTGGGGAGTACACTTACTATGTGAGAAGAAAAGAGTTGAAAAGCTGAACCTGCAAAACAAACGAAATATTTCAGAGATAAGAACTGAATTTTTTTGAAGAGTGCGGGGAATTGAGTCCATTCAGGTGAACCTTATTATGTTCTCACCAGAAAGTAGTCATGACTTGTCTACGAGGAGGGCCTCGAAATTCGTCGTTCTGTTTGTGCTCCAGAAACCAAATGACTGCACCGACTATGAGGAAAGAGGCAGCTGCAATAAGCCACATCTGGGGAGTGAACGGTCTCAAGAACGCCATAGCACTGGAACCTAACTTTCGAACAGGAGCCACCACCACTAGCCCTGACTCCACATACGGCTGAGTAAAATCTGCCATTTTAGTTCTCTCTGTTATGATGGTTATATCACCAACACCTGCATCGTATACCTGTATAAAACATGTATGACCCCGAAAACATGTCATTATACACCAGCAAACAGAGCCATCATCATAACAGGTTCTAACAGAGTGCCTATGTACTCACCCCAGCTGTTATCAAGCGCACTAATTCAGAGTTACTTGGATTGTCATGACCATTCCCAAAAGCTACTAGCTCAAACGGGACTGCATAAGGTAACAAGCTGAGAGCGGCAACAAAGACTTCAACACAGAAGCCAGTGATGATCCCGTTGCTCTTAACTGAGATAACCTCTTCGAACCTGTAACGGTTAGGAACTCCAATCCTCAAATGCCTTCCATTGTTCGAGAATACCCATCCACGGGGATTTTGTGTTGTCTGTCCTGGCCAGATAACATTGTGAAGCTTCTGTCCCGAAAAAGATGTGTTCTGCAGCTCGTCAGGAGGCACCACAGACAAGCCTAGATGATTACACCAGTAACCTATGGTCCTATATCCAGTGCCAATGACGTTAAGCACATCAAATGCTGGATTTACAAGGTTCCTGTCGTTAGTGAACTTCATCCTGCCAGTTAAGCCGATTCTATCAACCTGTAAGATGCTCTCAAGAAACATCTTCCCTCCGTCAAAGACTTTCAGAGCATCAAGGTGCAAGTTTCCACCCCTAAGCTCAGATATAATCGGATTCCTTGAAAAGGAAACGTTTCCACCTCTCTGGAAAAAATTATCAATGGCGTGAGCAAGCAGCCAGACAGTGTCATAAGCATACAGTCCATAGGTGCTCAGTCCAACTTGAGTTAAGTTATGCCACCGTTGAACGAAGTTCTTCTTCATGACAGAGTTAGGAGAGTGCAGGCGCAGTGCAATGACCCCTTGAATGTTATTCATTGTGTCCAAGGGAAGAGGAGAGTTTGTATCTATGATAGTAGAAAGCCAGTTTGTAGCAATCCATACATAACCAGTGCTCATCATACCAAGATACTGAGCCACATTGAACACCTCTAAGCCCCAGATGAAAGAAGCGTGAACAACAATGATCCGTGACTCACTCAAAGCCACCTTAATCAGCAAATTAGTGATGTTCTCTCTGGTAGGTTCGGGGGGTAAAGCTGCTTTGTATGAGATTCTGCATCGCTTCTCTGCTAACTTGTCACCCAAGGCAGCTACCCCATTTTGGCCATAATCATCATCCCCATATATTGCTATGACTTCTCGCCAACCATAGAAGTGAACAATGTCTGCTATGGCGGCCATCTGAAAGAGATCATTTTGTGAAGTTCTGATGAAGTAAGGGAACTGCAGTGGAGACATTGTAGGGTCTGTGGCAGTGAAGGATAGAACAGGAATCTTCAGTTCTGTTGCAACGTGAGATACAACACGGGCAGAGGATGATCTCTGAGGCCCAATTATAGCCACTGTCTCAGACTCCATGAACCGCAGAGCTTTCAGTGTGAAACAAAACCAACCAGTCAGTAATATGGGGTGAAGATACTTTAATCTTGTAGTACCAGAAACTAAAGTAGATAACTCCAAAAGAGAAGAAACTGTTTTGATATCCATAAACAAAACAGAAAAAGGAAACAACGGGACTTTGATCCAACAATCACAGGACAGTCTCACTTACGTTCCATGATGCTCATGAATCCATTGAATTTTGTGTCATGCATGATGATCCTGAGTTGAGTGTTGTTAAGAACACCGGGGTTGGCATTCACGTCTTCAATTGCAGCCTCCATAGCAACTTTGATGACTCTACCAATGAGAGAGTTGAATGTGAAAACCGAGCCAATGTTCACAACTTGGGGTCTCGCAGAGACATTTGTGGCGAGTCCTTGTTGTAGAGGAACTGCATCGCAGACGATGAGCAAAAGCAGAAGCCACTTCATCTTCTCAATTTCAGCAGCTTCCTGTTTCAGAAAGTAAAGAGAAAAGAAGGTCAAGTTGTAGAGTCAGTGCAATGACCAAACGTATCAGAACTGAAATCTCTGGAATGTTGAAGGAGGAGATATGCCTACCCTATCGCTTTCTCACCGAGCGTGAGGGAATGGTGGAGCAAATAATTGGGTGCCCCTTGACAATCTAGAAAGTGGAGATCCTTTGTGAATGGTAGTCACAGATTCAACTCTCACTCACTCATATCCTTTTGTCTCAGTGGAACACACACTTCATCTTTCCCTAGCCCACTCTCTTTCTCATATGAGTACTTCCACTGTTCCACATCGAAGTCAGAAATTCCCTTCACTACCAAAAAGACCCACTCAGATTTTACACACGGAAAAAGCTCAGCTTTTGCGCATTCGTGTTAGTGCGCCAACAAACCTCTCAAGTCAACACCTTTTTTGCTTTCTAACCCAAAAGTTTGCAATTGTTTGATGGCTAATTGTACTAGGGCAGAAACCCACATTCACAACATCAAAATCGGAGAAGCAACGACAAGAGAGATGGAGATGAAAGCGTACCAAATGAAATTGCCATTAGGGCTTTGGAAATTGATTCAAAGGCTGATCAAAACTCCAACGTATTCCGCTGCCGAAGATGCCAAGCAATGGGTTTGTTTGAGAGTAAAACCAAGACACAACCTTCATCTTTCACGCTCAAGCTTCTGTGTACACTACTTGCTCTGTGTTAATGGGAAGAGGAAGGAGACGGGAAAAGAAAAAGGGAAAGTAATAAAAGAAGTAATTTTTTAATATCCAAGTAAATAAAGTTACAATTGGGAAGCACACGTGGCATCCAGCGAGCTAGTTGGCGAGTAAAATAAGGACAAGGTAGAAGGAGAAAAGCTATTTTTATGATATTTAAAGATATGATGATTCCGTGAAACAGAAAGCTGATCGGAATCTGGAAATGGCACCGGAGACGGAAGTTTCGCCGGTGATGGAGGTCGGAGATGACAAAATGGCGCAGATGAGCGCCTCTGGCAAGCCTCCAAGGAATATCTCTGCAATGCGCCATTGCAATAGCACTGCTTGGTTGACCGATTCCGTTGGTTCACATCTCTTCTTCGCTATTTTTTTTCTTCTTCCCGTTTCTCTTCAAATGCTCGCCATTGTAGCTTAGATCGGACGTAAATCTTTCGATTGGATCTCTTTACCTAATCAATGGGATTTTGTAATTCAAAACGCAATTCTCACAATTTGAAATGAAAATGGCGCAGGAAGGAGACGAGAGATTCGGTGCAAAATCTCCAGAAGGAGTAAGCTCCACATTCCAGCCTGTGTTCAGATCTGGAAGTTGGTCGGATAAAGGGCCGAAGCAGTCGATGGAAGACGAATTCATCTGCGTCGATGATCTCACGGAGCATATCGGATCATCCACCGGAGCTTTCTATGGGGTATGCATATATAAAAAGTCAAAATTGTTGAGATCTGACCATCGAATTTTCAAAAATTATGATGCTAATGTGTTTGTTGTTATGTAGGTGTTTGATGGACATGGAGGTATTGATGCAGCATCGTTCACAAAGAAGAACATTCTGAAACTTGTAACGGAAGACAAACATTTCCCAACGAGCACGAAGAAGGCAACGAGGAGTGCCTTTGTGAAGACGGATCATGCTTTAGCCGATGCTTCGTCTCTCGACAGATCCTCAGGCACCACCGCACTCACCGCTCTCATCTTGGACAAGACGATGCTGATCGCAAACGCAGGTGACTCCAGAGCCGTGCTCGGGAAACGTGGCAGAGCCATTGAGCTCTCAAAGGACCATAAACCAAACTGTACTTCCGAGCGGCTACGCATTGAGAAGCTTGGAGGTGTCATCTACGATGGTTACCTTAACGGGCAGCTCTCGGTGGCGCGAGCTTTAGGAGACTGGCACATTAAGGGAACCAAAGGGTCACTCTGCCCGCTGAGCTGCGAGCCTGAGCTGGAGGAGATTGTGCTTACGGAGGAAGATGAGTATCTTATAATGGGATGTGATGGACTGTGGGATGTGATGAGTAGTCAGTGTGCGGTGACAATGGTGAGGAGGGAGCTGATGCAGCATAATGACCCTGAGAGATGCTCTCAAGCTCTGGTCAAGGAGGCTCTCCAACGTAACAGCTGTGATAATCTTACTGTGGTGGTTGTGTGTTTCTCGCCGGAGCCGCCTCCTCGGATTGAGATAGCTAAGTCACATAAGAGGAGGAGCATATCTGCTGAGGGATTGGATCTCCTCAAAGGGGTTCTGGATGATTTGTGAAGTAAGTGAGCAAAGCTGAAAAAAGGTAAGAAGAGAGTTGCTTTATTTTTGTTTTCCAAATTGTGTGCTTTTCCTCGGGTTTTCCAAGTTTTGATTCCGTTATTCTTTATTTGCATGGAAGTTTACCCTTTTTTGTACTGTAGATCTTACTATATCTAAATGATTTTAATATTTGGTTTGAAAAGGATCGCTCTTTGACCGTTAAAACCGTTGCATGATTGAGATCAGTTCATGAATGCATTACCATTTCACACGATTGAAGCGCAAGCCTAACCTCTCCCTTCCACAGTGCCACTAGGCCTGTGCATTTCGGGACGGGAATCTCATTCTCACCTTTACCCATTTAAAATTTCCCGAACTTTTCGGGAATGGGAATTTGCAATTTCCCGTTTGGGAACATATCTTTTATTCAAACGGGTAAGGGAAGGGTTCAGGAAGGGTACGGGATTTCCCGATTTTCCCTTTTAAAAAATAAAAAATTGAAAATTAGATATTTTTTTCTTAAATATCCCATATTTTCTTAATTTTCCCATAATTTTCCGTATTTTCCCATATTTTCCCGAAATTTCCCGTAATTTTCCTAAATATCTTCAATTTTTCCGATTTATTAAGACTTTGGGAATTGATTTTTTATTCTTAATTTTCCCGTTCCCTTCCCATTCCCGCTATTTCCCGTCCCGTTATAATAAGGGAATTTTTCGGGAAGTATATTTGGATTCCCAAATTTCCCATTCCCGTCCCGTTCCCGTCAATTCCCGTCCCAAAACCCTAAATGCACAGGGTACAGATTACTTACCTGGATTTGCTTCGTGGAACACCTTCCAGAACTAGAAGGCCTCTTTTTGTTTGTCTAGGACCTTTCCTGCTTTCTCCCTCTAGCCAAATTAAAACATATATCAAGACGGAACGTCGTCCAAGAAGACTAGTACCTTGTCAAAGGGAGAAGAGAATGTTGTGTCTTCTTATTCCATATGAATTGGTTTATATACAAGCTGCACACTATGCCAAAACCCTAGAGTCTACTCTACGCTAAAGGAATATTAACATATCTATACTATTATTTGCGAAGTGATTTTTGAGAATGAAGCTCTTAAAAACTACATATATATACATTTTATTAAGGGGAAATTTCAAAAATACACATTTTGAGATGTCAATTTTTAAAACTACACCTCTAGGGTGACTATTTTCAAAAATACATTTTTTTCATTGAGTAAAAGAACTTTAAACCCTAAAATATAAACCTTGAACCTTTAAATCTAACCTTGAAACCTTAAATATAAACCCAAAAATCGTCATAACTCTTCAACCGCTTATCAGAATGACTTCAAACCGGTGCCAAATGAAAGCTAACTCAATTTCCTGTCTTGACACTGAGTTTGGGCTCTATATGATCTCGGGAAGGCTTTCGTCCGAGTCGATCTTGTAGGCGAATGATCTGCACTCTGCTTCATTGGCACATTGTGTGTTTCCTGACATCTTCTGTTCGACCATTCTTCTTGACAAGTCTCCAAACTCCTTCTAAACTCCAATTGACCTGAGAAGGACTCGAATGCAATGCAAAATGCAATGAAAGCTATCTAGGACTCTAGAATGCAAGACAATGCAAAAGAATACTAAAATGCATATCGAAAACACTAATGTAGTGCAAAATGATCCTAAGACTATATGAAACATATTCTATAATTGCATAAAAACCATACATATCAATCATGGGGAAGGAGTGACTGTTTTCCTCAACCAACACCTTATGCTCAACAAGGTTATCATCATCATGGCTTCTCTACACCAGGTCCAAGCCACGTTCCCCCTACTCAAGACAATGAGTTGAAGAGTATGCTTCAGCAAATTTTACAAAGGCAAGCTGATTTTTTATTGGAGCTAAATCGGCAAGTGGACCAGCTGAACACCAAATTGGATGCTTGGGTGAGCCCACAAGAGAACACAAAGAGCATTTTCTCCACTTCAAGGCCACAAGGTATAGTCCCTACGCACCAAGATATGGATCCCAAAGAGTGCTACAATGAATGGTCTGTTGTTGACAACACCACTCAAGCAGAGCAAGAGGACGCCTATGATGCTATTGAGCTTGAATTTAAGCTTGAATCAGAGCACCTCTTCCTTGATTTTTCTGGAGCTTCTACCTCCCCAAAGGTACAACATACTACTCTCAATGTGGACATTGATGAGCTAAGTGAGGGGGATGAGCTGAAATTTTCTGAGATGAGAGTTGTCAACAAGGAGAATGAGAGAGAGCTATAGAAGAACTCTCTAGGCTTCTCTATGGTCCAAGTGTTGAGCGTTTGGAGAATGAGAAGACATTCCAAGATGGGAAACACAATGACAAGAAGGAGGAAGCCTCAAAGAGTGTTGAAAGAGAGGGACACTCTCAATGTGGACATTGATGAGCTAAGTGAGGGGGATGAGCTGAAAATTTCTGAGATGAGAGTTATCAACAAGAAGATGAGAGAGGCTCTGTTTGAGAAGATAAAATATCCCTATGTGCATCTACCTTATGAGCCAAACTTCCCATTTGCTGGTGTGATCTCAAAAATCCTACTATCAATTTGGATATTAAGGGTTTTTAGGTCCGCGTGTTGATCCACGCTCAACTAGGTCGGGTTTATATTTTTAATACATTATTACTCCTATTATCCTTGTTTCCAAACACTTTTTATTCATTAATCTAGTGGCATTATCTGTAAATAACTTGGTTTTTCATATTTTTTTTAAATGTATTTCTCGATTAATAGTAAAAATATATAGATATATAGCCCTAACTTTTATTTCTAAATAGATTTAAGGTTAAAATATTCAGGTTGATATCAATAGGTGGTAGCTTCCGGTGGGGAAGGCTATTTAAAGGGTTCTCAGGTTCGAGACTCACCAACAACCTATGTTGATATAGTGGAAGTGGCCTTATACACCAGAGGGGTTGAGGTGTATTGGGCTGCAGCCTTAACAGTACCAGGCCGGCGGTGGGCTGGTGAGCCGGACTTTTACAATAAAAGTGCACTTTTTGTAACAGTCCTGCCCACCATTTATGTATTTATAAAATTCATGAAAACGCCGTTTATGAATATAGAGATACTTCTAAAATTCATGAAAACGCCATTTATGTATTTTTAAATATATGTGAGACTAAAAAATTCAAGTTGAGTCTAATATTAAACTTGATTGATTTTAATTATGTAAAAGATATATTATTATGAATGAAAAATATAAACTGAAATAAAAATATTTGTTAAATGTTAAAAGACAAAACATAAGCTGTTAATAGCAATTTTAATTTTTAACACATATAAAGATAATTAAAATAAATTTAAATAATAAACATGACAAATACAAGTATTTGCTACTATATGAGGATTTTACTGTACAATTTTAGAGAAAATGTATTTTTAATAATAGGAGTTGATTGTCAACAAAAAAACAACAAATTAACTATATGTTAAAAAAAATACACAAATATATCGTAGAAAAAATATTAGTTATTAATGAGTAATTCCATTTTTAAATTTACACTACACTAATTTTTTGAATAGTATATTTTAATTGATATTATAGGTAAATTCATTGCAAATTGAAAATTTAAGAGATTTAAATTCATTACAATTTTTATAAGTATATGAGATATATATATTAAATTCATGAATATGTAGAAACAAATAGACACATGTTTAAGATAATTGTGATATGTGTTTGTCAATCGATACACAAACAATAAGAAGAAACATAAAAGGAGCGAAGACGAAGATATATAAAAAAAAAAAAAAAAAATGTGAAGAATGTAACATAATAAGAAACAACGAGGATAAAAAAAACTGAAAATGAAAGAAGATGGAGAAAAGTAAAGATGAAGAAGAAACCGAATAGGAAAGGAAATAGAAAATAAACTAAAGCACACTAAATCGAAGAAATAAAAAACATAATAAGAAAAATAAGAATGTTGCTTTAGGCCGATCATGCTAGATATACAATTGACGACAAATGTTATAGAATAAAAATATATATTCCATTCGTTCTTAAAAGATGAATTTTCTAGAGATTTCACACATATTAAGAAGAAATATTAAAAGTCAACTACAAATGTATTATTTTTTGTGAATAACGATTTTTCATAATTTTTAACCAATGGTAGTTTAATAAATTTTTTTTTTTAATTTCACAATTTATCATTATTAACTCATTAAAAATACATTAAAAACATATAAAAATTCATCTATTTTTTTTTTCATCTGAAATGATAATACTTGAAGGTGAAACACCTTACAAATGGAATTTAAAAAGGACTCCACAAGCGGATCCTTGAAACCTAAACCCATACAACCTAGACAAGAATAAGTCGAAATCCTCTCTCTAAACTCCAAAGAGGAAGAGAAAAGAGGAAATGGGTAAACTAGACTAACAAATCAAGCACCGAGAAAAAAGAAGATCTTGCTTAGACAGAGGGCAAAACTTTCTCACTATCAAAGATGCTTTTCAACCAAAAAGGAGGACCATCGGCTACATAGGATTGAGTGCGATCACCCCTTAAAAATTCATCTATTTGAAACAAAAAAAAAAAATTCAGAAATTTTATTTTTTAGAAATATAGAGTAATACAGACCCCGCGCATAGCGCATTTAAAAGACATAATCTATAATTTGTCAATTTCAGATAAAACACGACTCCAAGTCTTATGTCCATCAATGTCTCACGTCTGCCATTCTTCTGCCTTTTCATTACTGTATACCAACTTGACATCGTACTTCCCAGATATCATACTCTTGAGGTGTGCTATAACTTCTAAGCACCCCGTTATCACCAAAACGGGGCCGGCGGATCATGATCAGCGCACCACACGTTTAAGGCGTGGATGAACTCCACATTGGTCGTATCTCTTATTTTTTGCCCTGAGAAAAAGATTATTATAAAATAAAAGTCAAATAATGTCCTGAGAGAAAGATTATTATGTTATTAGTAATAACATGAAAAAAAACATAGTCCTTTACCTTCAGAAGCAGGAGTTACATTGTGGTATATTTTCAAGAAAACAAATAAAAAAGCAAATTGCTTAACATAAATAAACACAGCCACACACAAAACAACTAAATAACATCTCCTATTTCCAAGAATCTGACCCAAGGAAACTCTCCGGTTCATCATCATCGCTGACTCATCTGCAAGAAGCAGTTTCCTGCTCAATATTTGCCCGATCGACATCGTCGGTTTCATGACAGCAACTGAAGAAGATGTCCCATCACCATTCGTGAATAAAAACATAATTTATAATTATTATTTGAATAACACTCGATTTTGATTATATTTGAGTTTATTTCAAATACATCATCGAATAATACCCCTTAATAATTTTTAATATTTATTTTATTCAAAACCGATAAATTAATAACTTTATAAATTAATATTTATTTATTTATTTATTTTATTTATTTTACACCAATATCTTATCACATACTTATTTATTTATTTAAATAATAAAATACTCAACACAAATAAGTGAATAACCAATCATTATTATTAACCACATAATTCACCAAACTATATATATATATATAATAATATTAACACGCATCAATCAATTATGCACTGGATTTAACCTACTCACCTAGAGACTGTCAAGCTTAGCAAGACACCTAAAATAAAACTAGTTCAATCATCCTCACCTTAGCCAATTAGGATGAAGGATAGCTTAATGGATAGTCTCGAAAAAGCATGCATAACTCCAGAATGGACCGTCCACTTTTCGATCCCACCGTTGTTTCTCCAGCCTCTAGTTCCATGAAGCTTTCCACGAAGTTTCGACCTCATCTGATATCGAACCAGTCTGATACGGTCCTTTGAAGTCGCCATGTCGTAAATCGTAACTGTCTCTGGTTCAGACTTTGCACAAATTCAGACAGCTTCTGTTGTTTCTTGGTCAGGAAGCAATCACTATAACTTCTCGAATTCGACTCTGATTGGGTTCTATCTGCTCCTATGGCTTATACAACACGAGATCTATCCAGGAAGACATCTTCTGTGGTCTCCTTCTTTCGTACCTAGTCGGAATCGTCTCAATACCACATGTCATATCTGCCTTTTCTTCTTTAACTCTCTTCTCAATTCTCCATTTTCCTTCGCCAATGGTCTGTCTCTACTCTGATTTGGAGCAGTCACAGTTGATATTGGTCTCGAGTGAATATGATGTTGTCTCTTCTGTAACACAATCTTCAGTGGTTATGCGTGGTGGCACCGGCTCCTTCCACGCGTCTCCTCTCGGAACAAAGGCAACGAGATCAACAAAGGTGACGGCTTGAATTTCCAGCAACGATGGCTCCTCCTACGATTATCTATGGTCCATTGTGGTGGTCGTCAGCGTGGAGGTGATGAAGGCATCGAATCTCTCTTGGGCTCCTCTACACGATCTCTCTCTCTACCACTCCTCTTCTTCTCCTTTACGGTGACGACGGCAACAACTCTCTGCATGGGGAAACTATTCTCTCTCTCTCTCTCTCCCTCTTCCTCACGACCAATCTCTCCCACTTTCTCACAATGCAGTTTGACGGATAGGTCTTTTCTCCCCAGAAACGGTGAAGACGCCTCCTTCCCGTAACACACACGATCGTGACAAGAGGGGCGATCATGGGCTCAATTGGGCTTTCACACATTTTTTAATTAAACTAAAAAAACAAAATGGCCCATATCTCCCAAACCCGGCCGTTACATTAAGGTACATAAGTAGTAGTCACTCGGGACTAGTAATCGGCCTCACAAATCATAGAATGAACATGAAAAAGACGTACGTGTGATAGTCATTGTATCGAGCCATTGATGGATGGAGTGTGAGAGTTTTAAAACGTAAGGGATCCCCACTGCCTCTATGTGGCCGGCGTCACACACAAAAAAAAAAAAATTAACAAACCGAGAAAACTTTAGGCTTCCATGTCTTAGTTAGTGATCACAAATTGACAATGGTCACCCGAGTGGAGAAGAAGATGGATCAGCCTCTGGGCTTGTGCAGACGAGGCCGGTTGCAGAAGATCCGGCCATTGGCCCTAACCAGTGCTGTTATGCCCACACAGATGCCCGTCCATAGGAACGAGAAGAACAAGTGCTTATGCTTGTAATCACTCCCAACTGCTCATCATTTTATACAGTTTTAGATTTAAGTTGGAAATAAAATACTCTTAACCGTCCAGCAAAAGAAGGATCAGACTTGCCTTGTTTCAGAGACATTGTTGCAAACCAGAAACTGATCAGAACCACCGCCAATGCCACTGGGAAGTTCTGAGAAATCAAAATTACATTGTTGTTAGACTATGATTCTTTATAAGATGAAAAAGTGGAGTGGTAATGGTTTTCATATTTAATATGAATGCTTACAGCTACAGCCTCTAGGCCTCC
This sequence comes from Noccaea bulbosa, assembly GCA_900406535.1. Taxonomy (NCBI): domain Eukaryota; kingdom Viridiplantae; phylum Streptophyta; class Magnoliopsida; order Brassicales; family Brassicaceae; genus Noccaea; species Noccaea bulbosa. The sequence goes on from OVBJ01000018.1 coordinate 24,462, forward strand.
CTTTTGAGGCACAGGAGCTGTGTCTCGGCTCACAGCAACTATATAGTGCCCTTGCAGGAGATCAATCGCATCCTTTTGCACAAAGCCAAAATTAACTAGAGTCAGGACCCATTCCAGGTTCAGATACGACAAGCAGTCGCACACAGTTGTAGGTATTATTACAACTGAACAGTATTAGATATGACAAGTGTGGTTACAGAGAATGCAAAGCCACCGACCTGCTTAGTTCCATCAGCGAAGTTATTCAGGTAATAGCGTACGAGAGAGCTCCAACCATCTTTAAGGACACCTTGCGCAGTCCGATGCCCGTACCTAGAATTCAGCCAGTTAGAGACACATCACTACATCAGAATGCATGTAGAGTAAATCTACAGAACACTTTCTTCTTAAGATGACTGCATATTGCCTTATACGCAGGACTTAATCAGACCCGATATCAAAGATATGACCAAGGTACCTGACAAAGTCTCCTTTAAGTGCAGGGGTGCCAGAGTACTGAATACTGATGTCATCACCATGATTAGCCCATACTGAAAGGCGAAAGCACATAAGCAACGGTTATAAGTTCGGAAATTTCCATCTATATCTAATTGCTGCAATATCAGATTTTCTACAAAGATAAGAGACTGACATATTTTATAGCGTTCGTCAAAATTCAGATGTGAGCTTATGGTTTCTTCAGCGCCAAAAACACCAATCCTTTTGAGTTGAAGTTCTAGCATCTTTCGACCTATCATGCTCTGCACTTGGCAGGAAGTATGCGGCATGGATGAGCAAAGGCCAATGAAATAAGATAAGAGCAGCATCATAATATTATTAAGACAAACCTGGGTGACATTTGTACGGTCTAGGCAATCTATGCAGTTTGTTCGGACAACACCAAGCTGCTCCTTCATTTTCTCACCCTTATCATTCATCAGAAAGTACCTGTGTAAATTCAGAGACTGCAAAATGACATGCTGTTTTTTTTCTTTCAAGATTACATAACTGGAAGAAATTCATACCCATTCTTTTCGAGAAAACTCTCAATCTGCTCGTACAGAATTGACAACCGCTCAAAATGAATATGCCCACAGATTTGATGGAAATCGAAGTGCAGGTATCTACAGGATAAGGCACCTTCTCTAAATGAGTTGAGGACAATTAGGAAAACTGTCCAAGAAGCACGATAGACTCATATTAACTACCTTATATCATCCCCAGTAAGGTGCTGCATAACACTAGCAAACTTCTCGCTTAAGCGCCCCTCACCACCATGCTGATTAGAGAAAAAGCAATTGAGGAATAAAAATTTGAACTAGATCTATCATCTATGCAAGGCACTTAATTTACAGACCAAGATGAGCTCACAAACATGACGGGTACCACATCTTGAGTCACATAACTGCACAAATATTCAAGTCAATCTGAAAGAATACGTACCTTGTTAACAAGATCAACTGCAAAAACTGATCCATATTTTTTCCTTAAGTCCAAAAAGTGACGCTCAGCTGTCCGTGTCTGCAAGAGAAGCACCAATGTGAGTTACTTAAAGAGGTAAAGTACTAACAGAGCAAATGGTTGATTTGAAATTAGTACTCACAGCTTCTTCAGGTTGGACAATCTCAAACTTGGGCTTGTAAGTCAGATCTACAACTTGCTCCCACATAAAAGGTATGGATCCTCTGACCTGCAAATGTAGGAGGTAAAATAACATTACAAATTCAATCTTGGATAATTCTGTCTAGAGAAAAGTTGTATGGAAAAACTAAAACAACACATGCGAATGATGTATCTATAAACTGACCAACGACTTGCAGAATAAGTAAATTCACAATATGCGAGGCAAGCATGTAAAAAGAACACCTGAACAAATGATGACGAATATCCATTCATCTGTACAATTTGCTCAGTCTCCACAAAATTTGCTACGTAGCCATCGGGATCAGCTCCTCTTCGCCACATGCGTGTACCTTAAAATGATCCGAGATAAGGGGGAAGACAAAATCCCAATCACAACACAATAATAATCATCATCCCAATATGCTGCAGGTGAAGACATATCATCTCCTATCTATCTAAAGGAAATAATTTCATAATGATGTTATGGTGCCAACCATGGTGATTTCAAATTCTGAAAACAAGTCTCATCAAGTTCTGTCAATATCTGAATTCCTTGTGATAGTTAACTAGTAGAAATATTTAGTAGTCCAACAAATGATTAAAGTCTCAGCTATCTACTTACATATTCACACTAGACACTAATACAGTAAAAATAATGAAATTTTCCCTTTCTCGTGGATTGTTACAAAAAAATGGTGCAGCAAGAATGTACCGTTTCTCCTAGTGCATCTCCTTGCAATCAGGGTAACATCAACAATATCTTTTCCAATGGCTGTTTCAAAGCTATTAAAACGTGATTGGGGGTTAAGGAAAGATTCATTCAATGATAAAACATAGCCATTAAGAGAAAATAGAAGAAAGAGGAGTTAAACAACTGATAACAAAGGATATTCCCTTGAATTACTGGAAGCATGAACTGATCAAGCTGCAAATTTATAACAACATAAGAAAAAGAAAAAAGGTAAGATATTATGCAAGTACAAAAACAAGGGGAGGTAACAAATTTAAGAACCTCAGGGACACACTCACCTTATTATCGATTAGAACTTCCAACATGTAATTGTTCCAAAGAAACCTTGGCTCAGCCTGTCAAAAAGAACACAACACCAAAAGAAGTTATTTTCAGTTCTGTCACAAACAAACAACAAGGAAAGACTAATTAATGTTTATAAATAAATTTCACAAAATCAGTAATATCACCTGTCTCCACAGAGGAAGTGACTTAGACTCCTCACCCAAATCATGCAATCGCTGTGAGCTGAAAAATCACAAAACGAAAGATCAGACTAAAAGGAAATAACAACGGAATCTTTAAAGAGTACCATGACGGATATTTTCAGATTAAATTGTTTTGTTATGCCTAAGGACAGTACTACAACATAGCTAATTATCAACATCAATGTGTAAGCAGAGTGCATCATAAGGAAGAAGATAAAATCATTTACCTCAGTGTTAAGTTAACTTCATATGAGAAGTGGAGACCAGTTGTCTTTTCTGCGACACTTAACAGCCTGGAGAACTCAGTTTCCATCTTTTTCTGCCAAAACAAAGTGGTACAAATGCTTTGAAAATTTGAGATCCATCGTTACTGCTAATATATATTTAACAGGAAGCTGGGGCACAGGGTTATTTACCTGTTCTTCAGGCGAGTTCTTAAGTGAATGATCACAAGGAAGAACCTTGAGCGAGGTGATTTTGAAAATAGGATGGCCCAGAAACGAGCCAACACGCTCACTCTCTGTTACAACCACTAAGTATGATCCTGAAGTGAAAGAATATTGCAAACTAATCAAACTCTATGATATGTTCCAGATCTAAAAGGGAACACAGATCATAAACACCTGCAGCATACACAGGTACATAAACAGTATTGGTTCACATGAGAATTGTTTCTAACCTGCGAGGAGCTTCAACATCCCAACCACACCGAAAATGGAATGGATTTTAGGGACACGCAAGGAATTGCTTTCTGCGACTTGATCTGAGCAGAGCAGAGTAGACACAGAAGAGACGCAAGGGAAAAAGGATCAGACTGCAACCATTTTCGAGTAAAAGCAAAAGAAAGGAATCAAGCGCCCCAAATGTTCGGAACAGAGAAACGAACCGATAAGCTTCATGGAGGCATCAACACGACTAATTTCCAAGCATGGAGCGCCTGAACCATCAGCTGGTTCGATGATATACTGATCGGGAAATTCCCATAAACGTAAACGGGAGTGCAATTTGTTCCGAGAATCGAATGACTCCATACTAAAATCAACACAAGACACCGGAGAATTCACAAATCGTAGGGGAGAAGAAGAAGAAGAAGAAGAATCCGTAAAAGCAAAGGAAAATGATGAAAGGAGAAAAGTAGAAGATCACCTGAGCTGGGGAAACGGAGATCTGAAGCTTCGTCGGAAAATAGGAATATCGAATTATGCGAAGAATTGAATTATGGTATGCGTAGAACGTGCAATGATTTTGCGGTAATCGTTCGATCAAGTCTTGAGTCTGAAATCTTAGTGGGCGACGACCACCACGTACCTTTCAAAGCCAGCTAGCTTCTTAAAGGTCATCGGTTCGATTCCTCCTTCTTACCCATCTTTACTTAAGTTATTCCGTTTATAATTCATGGGATGAGTAGCAAAATTTTATCCAAATCACCATTGATTTAATTTAATTTGAAAACCTATGAAAAACAAAAACCGATTAAAATTGATTTTCAGTGGATTACATTTTATGTTCAAGGTATATTACTGTCCTTGCCATTTTCTCTGTGTTTGGAGTATGTTTAGGAATCAATGTTCCATGCTACTAATATTCGAGAGAGAAAGATCCTAATCATCATCATCATCATTCTCAGGGACGATGTCGATAAGTTTACATTGTATTTTCATTAGTGAAATGATTGATAGTAAGAGTTTGTAATGTGTATAAACTTTGATGATGTTCAAATTAAAGTCTCTTTTGTGCTGGGTAATTCAGGAGATCGAGACGCATAACATGTGAATGCAAGAGACTTCCACAGTAGAGATGATTCCCAATTTTGACTCCAGTGGTTATGTGAGAGAGTTTATGATCATGGTACAATGCTATTGGATTCCCATCCAAATCCACCTGCAAAACTCCAGCATTCTCCAAAATTATGGGATTGAATCCGTTCTTAACCGTCATAGCTGTAAGTTTCCTCAAGAAAGAGTACTTCATCAAGAGCTTCCACATTGGAGTTACTGCCTGTTTTCAAAACAGTTAGCGAACAAACAAAAAATGATACAACAATGCACAATGATCATAATCTTGAAAATCAATTTCGTATTTATATAAATACCGTAGGCATTGCAATCCAGTAATGTCCATCTCCATCGTACCGGATGTTATCTGGAAAACCAGGTAAGCCTTGAATAAAGACCTCAACACGCCCTCCATTGATGTAATATTTGCTGCATCTTCTTCTGAAAACCAACAAAATGACAAAAACTCAGATGAGGAATCAATGCACAGAGAGGAGTATAAGAAAGAGAGAAAGGTATGGATGAAAGAGGACATGTGTGTTTCGCAGAAGACGAGATGGGATTGGTCAGGAGACATTGAGACACCATTAGCGAAGTAAAGGTCTCTGAGGAGGACACGTGTGACTCCTGTGGTGGGGTCAAAGCTCATGAGACGGCCATGAGGCTTGCCTTCCAAAATGTCAAACGCACATTGATGGAAACTGTATTTATAAGAACCATCCGTGAAATACAAAACGCCGTTATCCCCAACGGCGACAGCATCGGTAACCTTAAATCTCACTCCTTCCGCTTCATCCGTCAACAACTCCGTCTTCTTACCGTCACCGCTTATATTCAGCAGCCCCTACACACACACACACACACACACAAACCATCCCCTGATTCTATGATTTTCGAAAATTCGATTTCAAAAAATGGAGCACCAAACCTTGTATGCGTCTGCGACGATGACCTCGCCGTGGATTCCGAAAGCGATACCGAGTGGTCTACCGCCGGTACTGACCCAATCCTCTACGACCGAGTCATTAGCTGACTCGAGAACCTTGACTCGTTTCACCCATCCATCTACACAGCCAGTATAGATGAGGCCAGAGTCTGGGTGATATGCGATATCCTCAGGGCTATTGAGACGACCGACGCCGATAAACTCAGCGCCGGTGAGAAGTCGGTCGTTGAGGAGCGGCGGGATGGAGTTAGAGGAGTAGGCTAAAGCTTCACCGGGAAGATGAGCTGGGTCAAAGGTGTCGAGTTGGTAGAGAGAGACAGAGACGAGGATGGGGATGATGGTGGAGAAGAGGAGAAAACGAGGGGAGAAGAAGAATACAGTCATTGGGAAAGGATTGGGTTTGCGGGAAAAAAAAATTGATGAACAACTCTCGAGAAACACGTTTTGATTGATGTTGCAATCGCATATATATCAATCACAACTATTCAATGTAACAATTCCATGAAGATTTTTTGCCTGAGACGTACCAGTTTAAGATTCAAACTGGTATAACCGATAAAAAATAAAACACGGAGACAGAAGAAGCGTCATATCTTCACGACCAAATTGGTTTTATGTTCATGATATATATTACTGTACCAGTGGTCCAGTGTGGTCCATATCATTTTTTATGTAGCACTACTGTCTAGCAACGTGTATGCTTTGGAATCAATGTTACATGCAACTATAGTTCGAGAGCGAAAGATCCTAATTAAATTCCTAATCATCAGCATCAATCTCAGGGACGATGTTAATGAGTTTACAATTTTACATTATGCTATAGTGAAATGATGATATAGTACACGTCTAAACTTGATGATGTTCAAAGCTTCTTCTTTGCAGGATATTTCAGGAGATCGAGTCGCATGAGATGTGAATGCAAGAGACTTGCACAATAGAGATGATTCCCAATTTTGACTCCACTGGTTATGTGAGAGCTTTTGTGATCATGGTACAACGCAATGGGCTTCCCATCCAAATCCACCTGCAAAACGCCAGCATTCTTCATAAACATGGGATCAAAGCCGTACTTCGCCGCCATAGCTGTGAGTTTCCTTAAGAAAGGGTACTTCATCCCGAGCTTCCAAAACGTTGTTACCGTCTGTTTTCAAAACAGTTTAACGCAAAAGAGATGGATGATGCAACAAGCACAGTGATCGCAATCTTGAAAAACAAAAGATTTTCAGTTTGTATAATACCGAAGGCATTGCAATCCAATAATGTCCCTCTCCGTCGTACCGGATGTTATCCGGACCACCGGTTAAGCCTTGAATGAATACTTCCACACGCTCCTCACTGATGTAATACTTGCTGCATCTTCTTCTGAAAACAACAATAGTGACGATTCAGATGAGGATTCGATGCAGAGAGAGGGAGGAGTTTAAGGAGATGCGAGAGATGAAGGAGGACATTGGGGTTTCGCAGAAGATGAGATGGGTTTGATCAGGAGACACTGAGATGCCATTAGCGAAGTAAAGGTCTCTGAGGAGGACACGTGTGACTCCTGTGGTGGGGTCAAAGCTCATGAGACGGCCATGAGGCTTGCCTTCCAAAATGTCAAAGGCGGATTGACGGACATTGTATTTATAAGAAGCGTCTGTGAAATACAAAACGCCGTTATCTCCAACGGCGACTGCATTGGTAACCTTAAATCTTACTCCTTCGGCTTCATCCGTCAACAGTTCCGACTTCTTCCCGTCACCGCTTATATTCAACAGCCCCTGTATACATCATACACACAAAATAATCATCTCCTGATTCTGAGACTTTCAAAATTTTTGATTCCGAAAATCATAAACACAATAAACCTTGTATCCGTCTGCGACGATGACCTCGCCGTGGAGTCCGAAAGCGATGCCGAACGGTCTACCGCCAGTATTGACCCAATCCTCTACGACCGAGTCATTAGCTGACTCGAGAACTTTGACTCGTTTCACCCATCCATCTACACAGCCAGTATAGATGAGGCCAGAGTCTCGGTGATATGCGATATCCTCAGGGCTATTGAGACGACCGACGCCGATAAACTCAGCGCCGGTGAGAAGTCGGTCGTTGAGGAGCGGCGGGATGGAGTTAGAGGAGTAGGCTAAAGCTTCACCGGGAAGATGAGCTGGGTCAAAGGTGTCGAGTTGGTAGAGAGAGACAGAGACGAGGATGGGGATGATGGTGGAGAAGAGGAGAAAACGAGGGGAGAAGAAGAACAGAGACATTTGGAGAAAGGATTGAGTTTGTGGAAAAAAATGATGAACAACTCCAAATTCTGGAGGGGGATAAAAGAGATGAATGATGTCGCAATCGCAGTGTCAATTGTTGACTCTTAACGAATCTTTGAATCCTTCCTTACTCCGTGGTCCGTGCAATGCACGGAGTCCGTCGTACGCATTCATTCAATAGTGTCTGTCCAAACACGTGGGCTCAACTATATTGCCATAAGGCCCACTAAATATTAAACTTTGGGCTTACATAATCAGTTTTGAATCAATTTTTTTACATTTTAAGACGATATTCAATGTCTTTTGTATGAAACTGAAACGTACAACCTCCTTGTAATATTCCACCGTACATTACATCGTTCCGTAATCTTGCGTTTAAACGTACAGCGTTTTAAGATTTGCATATATTTTTTTTTTTTTACTAGATAAACAAATGATAGCTCTTGTTACGGAGACAAGCCATTATCTTAATTCATAATCTTGTCTGTCTCTCTTACTCAACTTGCTTCCAATTGATCATGAATCCGGTGACAGCCTTGAAGCACTCAGTCAATTTAAAAACCATACTGTCAATCGCAACTATTCAACGTAAGAATTCCATGAAGATTTTTTTTTGCCTGAAACATGCCAGTTTAAGATTGAAACTGGTATAACCGATTCATGATATATATATATATATTAATGTACCAGTGTGGACGTCATTGTCATTTCCAATGTAGTATTATGTTTTGGAATCAATGTTTCATGCTACTATTATGGGCATCCGAGAGAGAAAAATCCTAATCTAATCGTCATGGACGATGCTAATGAGTTTACATTATGACAGTGAAATGATAGTACACGAATAAACTTGATGGTGTTCAAAGCTGCTTCTGAGCAGGATATTTCAGGAGATCGAGTCGCAGAATATGTGAATGCAAGAGACTTCCACAATAGAGATGATTCCCAATCTTGACTCCGGTGGTTATGTGAGAGCTTTTGCGATCATGATACAACGCAATGGGCTTCCCATCCAAATCCACCTGCAAAACGCCAGCATTCTCCATAAACATGGGATCATAGCCGTACTTAGCTGCCATAGCTGTGAGTTTCCTCAAGAAAGGATACTTCATCCCGAGCTTCCACAGTGTTGTTACCGTCTGTTTGTCAAAACAGTTTAGCAAAAATAAGATGATGCAACAAGCACAATCATCAGCATATAAGCAGCTTGAAAAACTCAGTTTCTGAATATATATACCGAAGGCATCGCAATCCAGTAGTGACCATTTCCGTCGTACCGGATGTTATCCGGATAGCCGGTTAAGCCTTGAATGAATACCTCCACACGCTCCTCACTGATGTGGTACTTGCTGCATCTTCTTCTGAGGAAAAACAAAAAGACCAAAATTCAGATGAGGATTCAATGCACAGAGAGGAGATTAAGAGACAGAGAGAGATGAAAGAGGACACTGGGGTCTCGCAGAAGACGAGATGGGATCGATCAGGAGACATAGTGATGCCATTCGCGAAGTAAAGGTCTCTGAGGAGGACACGTGTGACTCCTGTGGAAGGGTCAAAGCTCAGGAGACGGCCATGGGGTTTCCCTTCCAAAATGTCAAACGCGAATTGATGGAGATTGTATTTGCAAGAACCATCCGTGAAATACAAAACGCCGTTATCCCCAACGGCGACTGAATCCGTGATCTTGAATCTCACTCCTTCCGCTTCATCCGTCAACAGTTCCGTCTTCTTCCCGTCACCGCTTATATTCAACAACCCCTATACACACAAACAAACAAAAAGAAAATCATCTCCTGTTGATTCTGAGGCTTTCAAAAAATTTGATTTCCAAACACACCAAACCTTGTACGCGTCTGCGACGATGACCTCGCCGTGGAGTCCGAAAGCGATGCCGAGCGGTCTACCGCCGGTATTGACCCAATCCTCTACGACCGAGTCATTAGCTGACTCGAGAACCTTGACTCGTTTCACCCATCCATCTACACAGCCAGTATAGATGAGCCCAGAGTCTCGGTGATATGCGATATCCTCGGGGCTATTGAGACGACCGAGGCCGATAAACTCAGCGCCAGTGAGGAGTCGGTCGTTGAGGAGCGGCGGGATGGAGTTAGTGGAGTAGGCTAAAGCTTCACCGGGAAGATGAGCTGGGTCAAAGGTGTCGAGTTGGTAGAGAGCGATAGAAACGAGGACGGGGATGATGGTGGAGAAGAAGAGAAGACGTGAGGAGAAGAAGAACAGAGACATTTGGAGAAAGGATTGAGTTTGTGGAAAAAAATGAAAATGATGAACAACTCCAAATATTTGGAGTGAAATAAGAGAAACACGTTGATGATTGATGAATGATGTCGCAATCGCAGATTCAGTCGCTGTCTCTAACGAATCTTTGAATCCTTGCAACGGAGTCCGTCGTACGCATTCATTCAATAGTCTCTGTCCTAACACGTGGGCTAAACTATATTGCCATAAGGACCGATAAAGATTAAAGTTTGGGCTTACATAATCAGGCCTTGTTTTGAATCACCACATACAGAGAATAGCCATGGACATTAACTTTTTACTTTTAAAGACAAGGTTCAATGTATCGAATCAAGATCTTTTGTCTGAAACTGTAACGTACAACTTGTAATAATATCCCACCGTACAGTACATCGTCCCGTGATCTTGTGTTTAAACGTACAGCATTTTAAGATTCGCATGATTTTTTTTCCCTAGATAAACAAATGATATCATATAGCCATAGCTCTTGTTACGGAGACAAGCCATTATCTTAATTCATAATCTTGTCTGTCTCTCTTACTCAACATGCTTCCAATTGATCATGAATCCGGTGACAGCCTTGAAGCACTCAATCAATTTTAAAACCATATATTAAAACGTCTTTTAGTATTTATTTGATCAAGGGACAAAACACCCATTAGACCGCTTTTCTAATCCTAGTTTTTTTTGAAGGTCAGCTTCCGCACATGATTTACAATATATGTCTTGTACGCTTAGACAATTGCATGTGTAAATTTGTCTACCAACTATGGGTTGTACAAGAGATGTGAGCTGAACGTAGTCTCTCATAAGTTTTTAATTCTGCCCCATAAGCCATAGAGAACGAATAAAACATAATTAAGAATTTAACCCAACAAAACTATTGACTCATGCGTTAACGTGTAATGGTTAGTCTCTCGAGTCTCGAGTCTTGGTAAACAGTAATCTCCCAATCCATATCAAGTCACGCTTGAATTGGAGCTTGAGATGGAGACGTGTGTTTTGAACGTGGTGGTGCGTTTGGAAAACTCTTGCTATGCCCTGTTCCGCCGTTGGAGTAGAATCCATGTGACAACAGCGACATTTTTCCAAATCTTCACTAAAACCATCTAAGTTTTAACAATGATAACCTCTTTTGCAAGCTAGCTCCTTCCAACTACAATATCCCTATTGGAATCATTTTAGGTCCTTTAATCAAAAATAACCATTTAATTGGGAACTTATCGTTACACATAGGAACATCTCTTTGCATAATTGAGGAATAATTCCTCCAAGACCAAGATTGCATTGACCCCCACCCAGACCCGTCACAATTTTCTATCAAGCTTTACGCAAAAAAAAAAAAAAAAAAAAAAAAAAAAAAAAATTGGGTCTTTTTCCTTTAAAGAAAAATTTGAATTTTTAAATTAGGCAAATGGCTCATGCATGCACCACTGACCAATCCCTAGAGCCGGGCCTGCCCCGCCCCTACATCTCTCAAAAATTTATTAACTTCGATCTTACCCTCATCAAAACATAAATTATATGTTCCTCTCCACTTAGAAGTTACAATTATCATTGTGAAAACATGATGAAATCTTCATTTCATTTCGAAATAAAAATAAATGTTATTGTGCATTTTTTTTTGTTATAGGCTAAACACAATAAATAAGAGCATACACCATCCAAAATATAAACCAATGGAAAATGAATCAAAATATTTTCACCAAAAATCTCAATTTGTGTTTTAAAAAATTACATATTAAATCTAGGTTCTAATTTACTACTACAATTTTTTTTTTTTTTTACTGAAATGATACCTAGTGTCAACAGTTTTTAAATGGGATTCAATGTTGGTCAAACACCGAGAATTTTCACAATCCCAGAAAAATCAATAGAAAAACTGATTTTTTTTTTTTTTTGGTCAAAATAGAAAAACTGATTTTTGTAACATGGGTGGAGCAAAATATGAATCAAATGATATTTTATTCATTTTTGTTTCTAGTAATAATACCTACAATTAACTTTGAATACAGTCAAACTGCAAACTACACAGAATATGGACAAACGTTTGATAATTGATAAACTACATAACATTTACAAAGAATGTAGAATATATATATTATTTCGTATATCGAAAGTTCTGAAAACTACAACATTTTCAAGTTTTAAGTTTTGGAGTTTAAACAATGTTTACAATGATGAATTGGTCTCTAATGATTTGAATGGTATTTGGTTTCTTTGTTAACATGAGAAACATGTTAGGCCTCCAATTAGCCGTACAAACGATTATTTAGATGATTTTTTTGTTTCATTTTGAAGAACAATCTAGTTTTCCAAGAAGAATTATTGAAGTTAAAAAAAAAGAAAAAAAACCATTTACTTTCTTTGTTTTACAATATAAATGTGGGGTTTTAAGAGATTTTTTTTTCATTTATTTTGTATGGTGTTTTCAAGTTTTTATGCAAAACTAAATGTGTCCAATTGTCATATTAATTGGCCTAGCTGTTGTCACCAAATTTTATAATATGTTGATAGGGTATGCAAACATTTTAAAGAAAAGAGGTTCAAAGAATTAATGAAAATAGCAGTTGAAGGGTGACAAGTGAACAGCGATTGATGATTTTTCTTTATGAGATTTCATCCTCTCCAATTCTTCACTAATTTCACCATTATATTAGGTTAAGTAAGGTATGTGTTTTCACTTTTATGATTTAACATTTGGATTCGGTTGTGGCATGTGTGTTTAAAAACGTTGTTACAAGTAGCCTCTTTCGTGGGCTTTGCTATACTCCCAGTAGGCCCAATGTGTTTACGGTTACGTTTTTAGTGAGTCTTAAACATAGTAGTAGTACGATTAAGGCCTATGTTTTGAATCAGTACATATACTACATACAGAGAAGAAACAGGTGTGGATTGACTTGGAGTCTTTGAGACGAGGTTCAATGTATCAAAATCCACGAAGATCTTTTGTCTGTATCGTACCACTCTTTAAGATTCCCCGTACATTACCAAAGTCCCGTATAATCTTTGTTTTATCCTAAATAAACAAATTTATCATATACTAATCATTGCGCTTTGTAACGGAGACCAAAATCTTAACTCATAATCTTGTCTCTCAATAATGTTTTCCAATTGATCATGAATCCGATGGCAGCCTTGAAGCACTCAATCAATTTTTAACAAAGCTTTACGATAAAAACAGTTTTGATTGGGTGAATCAGGGGACAAAAGTCCCAGAACATTGAACCGCACTCTAAATCCTAATCAACATTAATAAAGTCCTGATTAAGTAAATTTCTAAATAAAATAACGTTTATAGCGTTTGCGACAATCTTCTTCCTCTCTTCACGACCGTCTCGGGAATTGTCCATGAACCAATGGTGAATAATTAATAGGATTAATATTGACAATTGGATGAAACAAAAGAAGAGTTGAAGTCTGCGAAAAATGTTTCTATGTCTCCTTCTTCTGACAAGCCCACTCTCTCCGGCTGATCAAATGGGAATCACAAAGGCAACATCTAGTTATGGCTCACTCTAGCTCTGGTCCTCTGAAAATGGTTTCACGTTCCAAAAACAGAGTATTCAAAGCTTTCCTTCACACTTCCATGTGCGTCGTGGCTTAACTAAACATTCACTGTACATATAATATCAATTTCCACATGTTTCCTGCACATGCCTTCACTCATATATATACCAAACTCTTCCTTCTTTCTTTTCTTCAGCAGAGAATCAAGAAATCAAAACATGGCGTTTCCTGAACCTCATCTCCATATGCCTATCAGATCTATAAGTCTACCTTCAAGAATCCATCCTCCTTCTACTAAGTTCCAAGCTGCAATCTCTCAGCTTCAGCGTTGTCAAAGCTCATCCTCTGATTCCCAGTCTCTTCAAATCTCATTACTCAACCTCTCCGAGCTTTACCATTCTCTCCACCAACTCAATCACTCTCTTCCCACCGCTCAAGCCGAACATTCTCTTGACGTGTCAGCCACGTTACTAGACTCATGCGACGCAGCGAGAAACCTACTCCTCGCTCTCAGAGAGCATCTACTAAATCTTCAGAGTGCGCTTAGAAGAAAAGGCAACTCCATGGAAGTCCAGATCAAAGAGTACTTCTCCTTCAAGAAGAAAGCCAAGAAAGAGACGAACAAGATTCTTCTTGGCCTCAAGAAGTTGGAAAGCTCTGAGACCACCGCGTTGGCAGTCTCCATCTTCCGGTCTCTTTTCGTGTTTCTGTCGACAACAACGCCGAATAATATTAATACGAAGACTTGTGCTCTCAAATTCGTCTCTAAGCTTATCATTGGTGGTGGTCGATCTTCGTCGTCCATAATGAGCGAGTTGCAAAATTTGGATTTGGTTTTGCGTTCGGATGGAGACAACTCCATGGAAGTGAAGAAGATGTTGGAGATATTAGAGGAGAGAATAGAAGGACTTGAGGCTGCTCTTGACTCCCTTTTCAAGTCTCTTGTTCAATATAGAGTTTACTTGCTTAACATTCTTACAACACACACCTAGTTAGTTTTGTTTAGCTAGTTAGTTAGTCTCTAAATGTACACAAAATATATATAGAAAATACATTCGGATACGTATTTGTTATCCGATAATTATAGCTAACATAAATCAAAAGACTTCTTAATACCCAAGAAATTCATCTCAGCAGGGCGGTTTTAGGGGAATATTATAGCTACATGAATCAAATTGATGACGTATAGGTTTTCCATTGGCAGAAGTCCACTCCCCCCGTGCACATTAGTTTGTTAAAATAATAAAAATTGACAGCACAATGTGATAAAGTCGGTCATCATCATCATTCATCAAGATCTATCTGCCTAATCGCTAATTTTTAATGGATAAAAATGAGAAAGGAGCGGATCTTTGATTCCTCATGTCCCCACACATCGACACAGGCAACAGTTCAAGGTTGTCGACCCCATATTTTATATAGTATATATAGTACCCTTTTTTTTTTTTTTTTTTTTTTTTTTTNCTTGAGTAATCATAAGACAATAATAGAATTTTCTAACAAAATCAATATATCAGTTTTTAATTTTTGTAGCCTGGTTTGCATTATTGTTTTGCGTAAAAGGATGCATGTACGATAGCTATTAATAAATCTAGACAGCTAACAATAGTTTTTTTTTTTGGCTAAAAACAGCAAACAAATTTCAATACAATATTATAATAATATGTTTCATTATAAATATCACTGAAGATTTTCATACATATCAAAATTTGATATGTTGTTGTTTTATTAATATATTATATAGGTTTATTTCTCTAATTAAGAAATGAGAGAAACTGAATTTATACTTATAAATTGGAATTTTGTATCAAAGATACAAAATGATATTTTGTGGCGCCACAAACAATTTTTTTACAACGATATCTATCATAATGAAAGCAAAATAAATTAGTAAATTACTACTACCCATTACCCCAAGACATAGAGAAAACGTGGGTGGGATGAATAAAGGCATAAGGTTTTTTCACACCTTTTATAGTTCTCTATAATAATATCATGATATTATATTGCTGGATGCTATTAAAATGAGAGAAGAAGGGAAGAAGAGACAGGAGAGATATAGAGAGTTATGGCGGAGGCGGCAGTAGTAGAGATGAGGTGATGGGTGCAATGGCTCACTAATTATGGCAATTGGGTGGCACAATTATCACAGAAAATGACAAAAACCAAACAGAAAATAATAATGAAAAATAAGTGTAATGTTGATTGATAGTTGCTAACGTGACTTCACATGGCCCAACTTTTTTCTTGTCTATCGTCGCAAGACCTAAACTTCACATAGTTCCTTACTATTAACTTCTATGGATATGGTTACTTCTTTTGTTTTACCAAGAGGTTTCTAGTCCCCTTCAACAGGGATGGCCGGATCAGACTAATCAGTCCATTCCCCAAAACTCGAACTTGAGAGTTAAGAAAGATTATTTGGAGGGAAAATGAATTATACGTAAAAACCAGCAACTTTTTGGTGTTTTTAATACATGCATGGGATCGATTACAAAATATCTCAAATGAAATGAATGAAAATATCTCCTTTTCTAAAAAGTGAGAAAAAATATCTCAAATCAAAGAAATATCTATTTGTTACCCAATTAAGGTTGCATATCTAAGGAAATAAAAAAAAAGGAAAAAGTGGCATATAAGACACGGGAGATATTATTATGGAAAGCCTAATAGCCAGGATATATATTTGAGAGTAGGCATTGTGTAATGTAATATCTAAATCTCATAAGAGATGAGAGATTCAGTTGCAGCTGGCTGTACTTTGATAGTGACAAATCGCATTCATGAATTCAAAATAGTTAAGAAAAGGAAGGCGGTGTGTGATTGTGATTATAAACAACTATCGTTTTCTCTAGAAGTTTTCAACAAGACACTCGTGCACACGGTCCCATTTATCGTATTATCCAACCACCAGCTTAATTTTCTTATATCACATATTCACATCGTTTTCAGTTTAATTATTTGGTGGTTAGAGTTAGATTATGCTATATGATTTTCCTTTCATCACACAAATATGTGAGATTCTAATTGCTCACTTAAGTACATTAGAATCCACATATCCGTGCATGACGGTGTTTATCAATACCCAACAAAGTTGAGGAAGTGCTTGTGACAAAAGATCTTAGTTTTGATTCGTCTCGATCGCCTAATTAAAGATCTAATTGGGTACCTCAATTATTTTGTGTTTATAAGTAAACAAATTAGTTAACAACACAAAGACATAAAATTAGCAAATTAGGTACATATAGAGAGCTAAACTCTATAATGGCATCTGTCGATATCAAAATTTAAATGAGAGAGAGTGGCATAAAAAAGAACATTAAGTTGGCTTCGATGGAACAAATGAACCTTGTCCCCTTCACGTGGCTCAAGTCTAAAGCCTATTTCATTTGACCTCTCTACCTCTATATATTCATTATTCAACTTCTTTCTATCGAAAGCTCTCTCTCTACCTCATATCCTCCATCAATGGCTGCCTCCTACCACGTCCGGTCTTGTAGCTTACCAGCTCGGTTACACTCAATTGGCCTCAACCATATTCATCAACTCCTCAACAAGCTTCCTACAGATCATGATAATAGTTTCTCACTTCTCTCACAGCTCTATGAATCCGTCTCTCATCTCTTCAACGACTCACCGGCTTCGTTACTACTCCCTCATCATTCTTTCTTCACCCACCTTCTTGATCTCTCTCTTGTACACCTTGACTTGTGCTCCAAGCTAAGAGACATCACTTGCCGCATCAAGGATTGCCTCCGTGACCTCCGGTCTGCTTTCAGACGGAGGAGACACGGTGGAGATTCTACCATCCGCTGCCACGTTAAAGCCTTTATCCGCTCTAGGAAAGCAATCCATAAAGACCTCGCTAAGCTAATCTTGTTGCTCAAACAAACCGACCATTCCACTTTCGGGTCGTCTCATCCTTTGATCACACTGCTCCGACAAGTTTGTTTCCAAACATGCATGTCCCTGCGGACGGTCTTGTTGTCTTTATCCACATCTGTACCAAAGCCAAAGCCTTCCAGATGGGCTTTGGTCACCAAACTAGTTATCAAGAATACAAGTGTTCAAGTTGAGACCGGACACAGAAACGAGTTCCAGATGATGGACGAAGAACTAAGAAGATTCTGCTTGGCGAAAGAGATAAAGAAGGAACGAACCAAGTCTGTGATCACCAGCTTAGACAACGTAGATGTTGCAGTTGAAGATCTAGAGTCATCGCTTGAAAGCTTGTACAGGCGTATGATCCAAGCTAGAGTCTCTCTTTTGAACATACTCTCTTTGCATATATAAATAACTATATTCATTAGATTCCATGTGTTGTGTATACAAACTTCATCAGATATTTTTGAAGAAACATGTTACCTTCATAGATTAATCTGAAACAATAGAGGTAGTTGTTGTATAAACAAAACAAAAATTTAACAGCAGCGACATTTCAACATATCTAAGCAAGTGTATGGTCTTGATCTATCCTCGATTTCAAAAGCAGTGGGTAGTGAGTCTAGATTATGGTTGCCGCAACAGACGTTGTATAGATTCCTCTTAATTCCTCTGCTAAAAGGATGCACTCGTTCCGGAATGTTCCTGCGAACCCCAAAAGCTCTGTTATTACATAACCAATACCCTCTAGCATCAACAAACAAACACATTTGCATTTGGACAGAGAGATCGGATTTTCCCTTGAGTAACTTGAAGAACTAAAGTTTCTCTTTTTCATTTTCTTTGAACAAGCTGATTTTATTACTAGGTGATAGAAGATGGGTTGAGTACCTCATGTACGGAATACGTCTTCGTCTCACAAGTTCATAAGTGCTTTGATTCGTTAGAATGAGGTAGCTGCAAGAAACCAGTTTTGAAATAGAAACGTTACGCAATTAGACCAAAAAAGGTATGAGATTGCGGAAAATGTCAGGAAATGTGAGTACCCACCTGTGAAAAAGCAATAGGAGCAGCACAAATACCAAGGAGATCACCAATATGACAAGCAGTAGTATGATGATTGCATTTTTCCACCTGTTCACATTTCCATTTGAACACCCATCATATTTCAACGAATTGGAGATGCTAGGAAATTGGCCAAAACACGAGGAAGAGATGAAAAACATTTGATTATACCAAGGCTTTGCTACGTTACTCATGTAGTCAAAGTACATGATGAGTGTCCAGATGCATAGAGCTGACTCTTCACAGATGTACCACCTGATATAGTGGAAACCCGTTATCAGACTAAATTACCATCCAGGGTTGTGATCTCTACCATCCATTATTGAACAATGTAAGAGTAGGAGTTCAGGGTTTGCAGGCTTACCAGAATTTACAATGGTTTTTCTGGCCTATACATGTTCCCAGCCAAAGACAGTGATGATCAAACTGAAGAACGCATCGGTCACAATCATGACAATGTTTGGCTCGCGGAGGCTGCAAAGCATCAACGTGTTTCCAAGAGAAAGATTTAGAGAAAGAAAACTTGAACAAAACAGCGAGTTGAAAAACTACTACAGGTGGATTCAGTTGTTACCTGCTCAACATGACAATAGCTGCAAGTCAAGTTTCTGCAGGTTATAAAAAGAAACAATTCAGTACACTCTTCCTTACTAATAGTTACCCATTTACAAGCTGATTCTTCAAGATTCACACAGTAAGAGAAGCCTTGAATTAAAGCTCATATATATATATACCTTACGGATGTTCCTGGAGGGTACAAGTCGAGAACCAACTTCCCCCAAGAAGTTGGGGTCCTTCTTGCACTTGTTGCTGTTTCTCCTTCCATATTAATAACTAAACTCCCACGTTCTCTGGAAGCATGTTGTCTTCGCTTAAATAGTGACATAATCAAAGTATAACACGACAGTGAGACAGACACAATTTGAAGTATAGACTTCACTTCCCACCACTTCAGTTCCACCAAATTCCATAAAGAGTTTGCTACTACAAACAACAATTTCTTACATTGAGGTCGTAGGTACGTTTCTGTATATTGCATTTGTCTCGCTAACATCCCTCATTGCATCAATAACATACCTTGGAAAAAAAAAACGAGAAAGAAGAAAAGAAGGTTTTTTAGTACAGTTTGTTTTCAATTGCAGAATCAAAATGAAACGCATGTAGGCATATGCACAGTTTTAGTTACCCAGGTGAAGAGCCAGAGGTTACAAAATACTGCAGAAGCGTGGCGGAAAACAGCAAGAAATAAGAGGCCATGTACCTGTTAAGAGAATCACAGAGTATGAAACAGTAACAAAAGTTAAGCTCTTTAGAAAAGGAGCAGAGCAGTGATTTAAATTTTCCAGAGAGAGAGATGAGCAACTAACTACCATGGATCTCGTTTAGCTTTCTCAATGAATTCTGCATCGAAAAGGAAGAGAAATCCGATGTAGACGAGGTGTAACACTACTAGTGCCAATTTCAGAAGCAGAGAAGATCTTCGAACTAGGTAAATTGAAGACGATTCGAGGGAAATTAGTTAGTGAATCAGAACCAAAATTCAAACACAAGGGGAAATTGAGAGGAGAGAAGAAACATCCTCATTAGGGTTAAAAGATGGGAGGAACAGAGAGAAGAAAAAGTGTACCAGGATCGGAGAGACAAGGGAGGTTCACGAGAAATCGGTCCTGCGTTCGATCCCAGGGACGAAGGATAGGGCAGCAGACGCCCATGGTTGACTCTCTCAAGCAAACATTGGGAGATGAAAGAGAGAGAACGAGAGAAAGTCGCGCACGAAGCCAGAAGAAGATCTTCAAATGCAAGAAGAGAGAGAGAGAGAGAGAGAGTAGGGGATTAATTGGCCATTGCCAGATTACTGTTTTAGTAGCAGCCAACAACGCAATGGAGAGATGAAAGAGCTGTAAGATTGATTGGGGAAGACAAGACTCATTGGGTCTTTTTACAAAGTTAGGCCCAATTTATATTGGGCTTTCACGATACCAAATTGTGGGCTCAAATGTTTTTTTTGTTACTCGGTAGTCTTTGACTTGATTCAGTTTGACTCCCTCACAGCTAAGCAAACTCTCATATGTGCTTCAAAAACCCAATAAATTCATGTTTTCAGGAGCTTTGGAATATGGTGGGAAGCGATCATGTTGTTTTATCAGTGATTTTTTGGTATACAAAAATTGGAATATCAGTGGGTCATGAACTCGTGATATTGTTTCAGGGTTAAATATATTGTTATAAACCTGTCTTTTTAAGTAATGTTATAAACTAAAAAAAAAAAAAGGTATTAAAAAACTAATCTCAACCCTTAAGAGACTTTAATCATCTAAAGTTTATGATTTAGAGAAGCCCGCTAAATCTTATTCAATCAGCAAAACAGATTTGAAAAGGTTCTGAATAGAAGATGTGCAAAATGACTCAAAATAGGTTAACAAAGAAAGAAACAAGAGAACTAATTTCTTTTTCTGAAGAGTCAGAACTGTTTATAGAAGTAAAAGAAAACATTTTTTTTTAACAGTGTTGTAAGTTTAGTATATATCTCAACAAGCTTTCCTTCTTCTTGTTTTGACATAACTATTAACTAGTATATAATGTAAAAAGACCAAGACTTTTCTATGTTCTGTGACTTCTGTCTTCAAAAGTAATAAACAAAAGAAAACAAAAAGAAGCAAGTAGAAACTAGCATGCGGGCACGTTCGTTCGTTATGATCAGGCAAATAAAAATGGAGAGCACATCATCTCACCATTCCTTAAAGCCACCGCTTTCACTTTTATTTTACATTTTACGTTTCTCTCTCTCTTTCTCTGCTTTTACTTGTTAAATACCAAACCAAACCAGAGAAGATCAAAAGCTTTAATTTTCCCTACAAACATGGCCAATTCTAGAAGATTGTTTGGCGTCGTAAGGAAGAAACGTCTCGTGCGATCTCCCAGCAGAATCACAATCATCCGCTCATCCCCAGAAACAACTAAAGAAGAAATCGCCGCCATTAAAATCCAAGCTTTCTTCAGGGGTCACCTGGTAAGATAAAAACACACACATTTTCTATATAAACATCTCTGCAAATTTTCAAAACCTTTGTTTTTGGATTGACCATTTTAAGTTGGGGGTTGCAGGCAAGGAGAGCGTTTCGAGCATTAAAGAGTCTGGTCAAGTTGCAAGCGGTGGCAAGAGGAGTGCTGGTGAGGAGACAAGCTCGAATAGCCTTACACTGTATGCATGCTCTTGCTCGTTTGCAGGTTAGGGTTCGTGCTCGTCAGCTTCTCTCCCATTAATTCTCCCATGACCACTTCTTAATTTTCCTCTGTTTCAAAACCTTTTGTGATTGTGACATCTGTATTATATCATTGTCCTTTCTAATTAACTCACCGGTCCTGATTTTGTATATGTACTAATTAACTCTAACACCTGCATTTTGGACTACTAATTAATAAACAAGACCATCCTGATATCATGTCTCCAAGTTTTGATGAAAATTAGTATAAAAAATATACATTCTAAAAAGATTGATATAGATGGTTATATAGGGAAGATAGAAGATAGGGTTAGTACCTTGGATGAGAAGGAAGGTCAAGGATTCCATGGAGATAAACATTTTAAGAATCTGAAACTTATAAGCAAGATCAGTTACCAGAAAGAGTTAACAAATAAAACCACAACGAAAACAACAACAGCAAGAAACATAGAGCTCGATCCATAAAGGTCGATCTACAAGAAACAAAGTCCAAAACAGAGACGAGAGAGCACTGAGATATTGGCGCGGCTCAATCAGATACATTTTCTGGAGAGGCAAATTCAAAAGCTCGGTAAGATCTGAATGAACCAGGCCAATATCAAAGGGACTCTATCGTGCTTAAGTGTGAAGATCAAAGGAAGCTGTGTTGTTGTGTGAAATTGACGAAACAAGAAAGAAGAAAGAAGTGTGAGGGGAAGTGTGAGGAGAAGTGAGAATGTCTGTGGGGGAGTTATAAAGAGAGAGAGGAATTAATTAGGGTGTGAGAGAAGGAAATGGAAGGTATGGGGCATTAAAACCACATCTACTACCAAAGCACAAAAGCTGGGTCACCCTCTTTAATCCATCTCTCTCTCTCTCTCTCTTCATAGTTTCAACTTCCATTACGTAACATATATATCCATCGTTCGTAACTAAACTGGCTATGCAATGAGAACCTATACTCCTTTGTCTCCTCCTCTGTCTTTCCTTCTTGAGAATTTATTACAAGTATGAAAAAGAAATAAAAAGATTTTGAGGAAGAAGTTAAAGAACATCGAAGATGCTCTATAATAAATTTTGAGGGAATCTCGCAGAAGGGAGGGGACACTGGCCTGCCTGCAACCATTAATGGTCTTACTTCTAGGCCCTCTCTTTTTCTCTCTCTCTTTTTGCTTTTTACAACCTCAAGCCAGTTATGAACCCTAATGACCTTCTCTTTCTCTCTTTCTCTCTCCATTGAAGATTCTCAAGAGAAAGATCTGACTTTTTTTTAATGTCACATTGTAACAACAGAGCTTTGTGAAAACCAAATCCCTTTTTTGTCTGGTTAGAAGGCGGGTGGGTCGCAAGAACTATTGCACACACGTATTTACTTCTCTCTAGCTACAATAACCCTCCGGTCCACCCATTGCCTTGCCTTAAATATTATGCACAACACACATTACCTTACCTCTCTAGACTCTACACAGTTATATTGTCTGGACTTGGTATATATATCAAATCTCTAACAACTGTACCTGTTCTTGACCTACACATTATCAACATGCTTGGTTCTTTCGTTTGAGATTACTGTATAGTCCGTATTTGGGATACTTCACCTAATATCATTGTGCCATTAAAATAACATTAAGAAGTAATCATTATCAAGCAAACTTTGTATAATGCTGTAATTGCGCATGATGGTTTTGACTGAATGCAATACAAATTATTTGAATCAAAAGAGATAAGCTAGTTTTAAGTACTTTATTTATATTTTATTCCCATATTTTGAATATAAATCATTATCAAGCATCACCCCTCTGTATAGTGATTGTAATACATACACATATATAAGACAGAAGAAAAGCCTACATTCATTCATCATCAACAATTACATCATTACACAAAGTTTGCTGAATAAATAAATAATTACTGGATTGAGTTTCCAAACGTCAGTAGTGTGTGGCTTTCACGTTAAAATTATACATTCTTATACCAACAAGAGTCGTCTTTTTCTTTCATAACTACAAAAGATGGAACCTAAAAAGTGGAGTAGCTTTAGAGTTTCTTGGGGAAAGTCATACCACCGCCTCTGATTGAAAGAGAAGGTCCTTTGGCAGAGCTCACACCATTGGTATCAAGGAAGATGACGACCACAGTGATGTCGTCGTGGAAATGCCTCCTCACTCCTCTCTCTATCTTCTTCAAATCAGAGTATCTCATCTCTCGTTTCTTCGCTGCCGCTTGAAGTGCCATCTTCACCAGTCTCCGTGCAATCCCCTGCATTCATTCACACAGCAAAGAGCAGTGAGTTTTGGATTTGAACAAAATATGTTACTTGAACGTCAAAAAATGAAGAAAAGATATGGGTCTCACGCACGTTTCGTGGGTTGTTCTGAACGATGTCAACGGCTTCTTGGTTGCTCAGCTGCTCCCATAGTCCATCAGAAGCAAATATCAGAAACTGATCTTGTGGTTGGAGCTCATGCTCTGTTATTGTCGGTTCCCCACTCAAGATCGGTCTTTTGATCGGCTCGCGGAGTCTGTACTTTGTGTACAATGGTTCCTTGTTGAACTCTGCCTTCTTTAGATACATGTCGCCTATGGATCTAGATACCTGCAAAGGAAACAAACATACGTAGCCTTTTCAAATTCGATAGTCGGGTTTATCTTGACACGGCAAAGGAACAAATCATATCTAGGCGTTTGCACCATGGAGACAGAACACATGTTCAACAGTTCAATCGATATAATATCTAGCTTGACAAACTGGTCTCTCAGACACAACCAACTTCAACAAGAGCTCTGACTTTCTCGGGTTGGTGGGGTTTGGTATTGGTTTTGACAAAGTCAAGGTCACTACTTAACAAAATAGCCTTCTGAGTCTACAGTCTAATTTAATGCATAGTCCTTATCCCGATACGAAAATTACAACGAAATTGACACATCTCTTGGTTGATCTTGACATGTTACAAGTAACAAAGAAAAGTCACTGTTTTGTAAAATTCTAGCGCCTTGACCAAGAAGAGGATCAAGGCCATATAATTCAGACTTTCTCCACTTTGTATGAAAAAGACGACTAAAAGTCAATTCCCCAAGTAATTTACTAAGGTAATCATACACCTGAATAGAAAAACTTGGTCAAAATATAAGTCGGAATGAGAAACATACCTGAATAAGGCCCTTAACACGCCACACATTGTGCTTTAGCATGACGATATGGGAGTCATCAGGGTGCAAGGAGTGCATTTCCTGCCTAACGGACTCAATGCTCACATTATGTTCCGCAGAGAGCTGCAGCGCAATAACCTCACCGGTCGCCTTCATAGCCCTTCCAAGGACTGCACGGGAATCACCAACATTAGCGATGTAGAGCATCCCTTCGCATATAACACCGACCAGGCAGCAAGACCCAACCGCTGCAATAAGCGGCTTAACCGGCCATTGCTTCGTCACAACCGCTAGAAACCCTTCTTCAGTCGCCTCATATGCTTTTCTAATTACATCCATCGACATAGAGGCGTTCTCTGCTGCGAATCCTGCACATTCCAATAACATTTACAGTTTCCATACGATTGGTCGTCCACAAGCATGTATGCATATATATAACAATTCAGTTCCTCACTCTTTAGATGCTGAAAAAGGTGATCATTGACAAAGCGTGACGTCTCAGGCCCGCCATGACCATCATAGACTCCGATAAAAGTTCCGTAAGGACCAGAATTAAGTGTACTCAAAGGACCAGACTCAACTTGGCTCTGATCCTCAAGCAGATTGTTGGCCTGAACAACTGCCATGGAGAATTCACCACCGAGGTGTTGACCGGAGTCCTTGTACCAGAGAAGTCCATCTTGTTTTCCTGTTGAATCGGAGGAATTGCCCGAGGAAGAAGGCCACAGACAAGCGCTCAAAAGTTTCATTAACGTTGATAACATCCCTCATGTCATCAGGGTAACCCTTTTTTCCCTCCACATCCGTCGTCAAAGAGATGCTCCAGATTCAAACAAGTATAAACGATTTGAGTTTGAAGAATCTGCAATTCAATTCAAATAGAGTAAGTAAGGAATCTCAGAATCAGCCATAAAACACTAATCTGAACAGCAGCTCAACAGATTGATAGAATCTGCAAACCCAATGGATGATAGATCAGATGAGCAAGAGTGAATCAATCATTTAGCAGGGATCACAGGAAACACTGAGGATAAAAATTTATAACTTTTCAAACTCGGGAAATTAGTACCTGTGATTCTGCAGAAGCAGATGTGACAGGAAGAAGCCAATAAACACGAAACGATGCCAATCAAAGGAATCGCAGAACTAAGAACCAGCATCAACCGTAATCTACGCAAGGAGGATTTAGGGTTTAGTGATGATGATAGAAAAGGTCAGAGAATATGAGCTCAAAGTGTGATGAAGTTACAGGAGGGAAGTAGAATAAAAAAGATGGAGATCTGAAGGATCGATGTGAAAAAGAGAATGGATCCGAATCAGATCCAGAAAACAAAACGAAGGAAGAAGAAGACGAGCCTCTCTCCCAGAGGAAGGCAAAGAGAAAGAGAAAGAGAAATGAAGAAAAAGGGGCTCCACTGCTTGTAACCAGACAATCCAATCCCAATTACTGGATCAGATTTTCTAAACCTAACCCTTCTTTTTCCTCTAAATTGACTTTTCCTGTCCTTTTTTTCTTTTCTCAAACGGTCCTCTATCTTTTTAATACTTCACGAGTTATGCCCACTAACTAATCCTTTCTTATTCATTCGGCCCCTCTTCTCTAGACAAGTTTAGTGAAGTAAAAAAATATTGCAGTCTTGCAGATAGATGAGAAAAAAAAAAAAAAAAAAAAAGAACTAGAGAAGGNGTGTGTTGTATAACTTGTGTTGGTCGAATTAAGAAGATTGATAGTTTAAGAAAGAAAAAAAAAAAGATACGAGAGGTTGACGAATTATAATTTCATATATGATGTGAGTGATTGAAAGAGAGACACGTGATATAGTGACATGAATAAGCGTTAGGTGTCTGAACAAGGACATACGTGTGCACAACCACATCCACCTCCACCTCCATCTCCATCTCCATCTCCACCTGCACCTGACCTGCACTTCTTTTCCCGTTTCTTCACTTCTCCCATGTGCTTCGCTTTCCCTCTTCCTCCAAAATCACATTTTTCCTCTCCCCTTTTTTCTCCCTTTTTCAGAAAATGATAATGGGCCTTTTCTTGTCATAAAGTGGGCCTTAGACTGGTCCGGTGAGTCTTATCGGTTATCACCAAAATAAAAACATGCACAAATTAGATGCATAAAAGGAGGGAGAGCAGTCAAGAAAACCAAACCTACTTTCACTCTTTACCAAGAAATCAAGGAATCACAGAAACTCCCCCACTTGTAAATCGCTCACTTTTTCTTTTATGTTCTGTCTGAGAATAACCAAACTTGGCTTCACTCATCACTACAAATTAACAAATTACATTTGTAAAAAAAAATCCTGTGTCGCGTGTATATTTAGAATCACACTAATTAATTAATTTACTTCTCAGACTCTAGTTAACAAAGGATCTTTTAAATAACTAACTGTTCTCTGGATCGGTTTTGAAAATTGTGAGAAAAGATGCAACATCATTCGGAGACGTCAATGAAGCAACCTCTTTGCCCTAAGCCACGTCGTGTGTGCCCTTCTCTTCCTGACTTCCTCAATCCTCTCTCATGTTCGCTACACTCTACCAGCTGGTAACACGACATATATATGGTCTAGATTGTTTGTCTATGTTTCCATTTTCGTTTGGTGTTTGTATATACTATGCAGTACACAAACAAACAAAAAGATCGATGGAAAACCTATAAATGCTTTTACTTTCAAAACTGTGGTTTTGTTTTTTTTCTCATGTATATACACATATATAAACGCAAAAAAAATGTTCTTGAAAAAATCAAAGGCTTTCTTTTATGTCTCTTAAAAGTTTCGTCATGATGATGGCTTAATTATATACATGTTTGGGCCTCAATCAGCCAACAAAGTTCGGATGGAAGAAGCAGCGTTCTTAGCATAATCGAGAAGGTCATACTTGTTTTTTCATCATTCCGATTAGATATATGTAGATAGTTATACCGTTTTACAATGTTTTAGGATGATCAATATAGATTTTGATATAGAAATATATAAATTGTTCATATTTAAAAAAATGTAAAATAGAACAAAAGTTCGAACGTCGACTATATTTGTACAAATAATAACATGAAAATTTTCATAACTCATAAGGACCCTTATATTGAAGCGGAAATAATATTTCCAATTTTTTTTTTTTTTTTTTTTTTTTTTAAAAAAATTTTTNAAGAATATTTTCAAACTTGCATGAATCTTCATGGTGTTGTATATTGATTGTGATAGGTGCAGCCGATAGAAGGTGGAACAATGGAGTCAATGTGGTACGCAGGGTCTCCACCTAGGAGAACCGGGAATCCTCTTGTACACGACATTCATTTCATTAGCTGCCTCGACCTTCTTCCCAATTTCTCAAGAACCAAGGCTTGATCTTCACTTCTTTTTTTGGTTTTAATTAATGTTATCCTCACTTCTTCTTAGGCTACGTATATCTCTCCTATATATATGCATGCACAGCCGCACAAAAAAAATAGAATCTCCTTACGTCCGCTACACTGCATTCTCGATCGATCTCCGCATAAAGAACATAAACCTCATCAACAAAACTGTTTATACACATATATGCGCATCTCTTATTCAACAAGTTTTTGGAGTTTCTTCTTTGTAGAAATGTATTTGGATATTCTTGACCACCAGGAGTCCATGCACACTGAGATCAGCAGAATATATAGAAAGGTTAGTTAGTGGGGGGCCATGTATTAGGATTTGGATGTTATTTTATGTATTAGAACATTTTCTCATTTTTAGGCTTTTTTTTTTTTTTTTTTTTTTTTTTTTTTTTTTTTTTTTTTTTTTTTTNTTGAGACATTCCTATAATTTGACATATGACTTCTGTTTCCTTTTATTCCAATTGGTACTTGTACAGTTGTACTTGTTTGTGTGTGTAGTAAAGCTTAATTTTGTTAAAATAATTTTAAAGTAAATCTTATTTTCCCAAAAAGACAGTCAAAAAGTAAATAATTTGATTGTAGCCAAGCAAGTATTGGCTTGTTTATTGCAATTATCGATTAACCACTTTTTTGACCAAAAAGTGAAAAAGAAATCAATGATTTTAGGATTCAGTTTACCAAATTACAGAAACAGAGCCTTTTTCCGGAGCCAAATTGTTATGAGTGCTTTTGTTTATCAAAAATACAAAACCGAATTAAGAAAAAATAATTTGGACAAGGTCCCACATTTATGTCTGACCACGTGCACATGACCTTATCCGAAGTCAACGGTTTCTACTTTCTATACTTATTTGCATTTCCATGCTCTTATTTTTATCTCATGAAAACAACACCCGTTTATGTTTTTTTTTGGTATCGATTTTGACACTTTATCATTGCCAAATTTGTACCGGCTGCACCTAACTAATGGAACAAACAAACAAACATCCCACCACGTCTCTATTCACATTTCCACCAAGCTTATATATAAACAGCCACACAAACACAACGATTTCATGTAAGATCATGTACTTGTCGTTTTAATTTGTTTATTACTTAATTAAGCTTATAATAAGAACTACTATGGTTTTTAAAAATTCCTCTATAAGCTATAATTAAATACGAGAGTTGATGTTCTAAAAAAAAATTGAATTAGTGTATGGGAATTTCGTTGGCAACATTCCTTCAAATAACGATCTCATTAATCCGTTGACATATACCAAGAACAGACAACACGTTGACCTTTTCCCTCACACACCCACCCAAAAAAAAAAAAAACACCTTATGGAAACGAAGAAAGTTTCGTGTAGTAAAAGAAACTCAAGTTGCAAGAAGCAACAACAGACCTGTTCCTAATCTGACAAAAAGGTTAGATTCATCATTCACAGTGAGAGAGAAAGACCGGAGAATGGTTTGGAGTAGTAGTTCGAAGATGAGATGGATATTTCAGTTTGGATTCTGCGTTTTGAGTTTGGGATGGGCTTCTTCAGTTTCAGGATCATTCTCCTATGAAATTCACCATAGATTCTCAAAACAAGTCAGGACCGTTTTGGGTGGCCATGGCTTGCCTGAAATGGGCACTCTCGAATACTACACGGCGTTGGTTCACCGTGATCGAGGCCGCCGGCTAACCTCCAACAACAATCAGACGACTGTTTCTTTCGCTCAAGGCAACTCCACCCAAGAAATCAGTTTGTATGAACCCAAACAAAAAAAAAAACAAATCCTCTGTTTTGCATTTTAGTACTAATGGACATGCTTTTGATTATATAATGTTTTTTTTTTCTTTCTTTTCTGGAATGATCAGTCTACATTATGCGAATGTGACGGTAGGGACACCGGCTCAATGGTTCTTGGTGGCTTTAGACACGGGAAGCCATTTGTTCTGGTTACCTTGCAATTGCAATTCCAGTTGCGTGCGGAGCATGGAGACCGATCAAGGCGAGGTAAAATTAATATCTTGGAATGCTAGTAATATAAACATTAAATCTTGTTCGTCTTTTAACACACACACGGATACATGTATGAATAATAGAAAATAAAGCTCAACATCTACGAACCAAGCATATCAACAACAAGCTCAAAGGTTTTGTGCAATAGCACACTCTGTCCATCAAGAAACATATGTGTTTCTCCGCTCAACGATTGTCCTTACAGAATCCGATATCTCTCTCCGGGAAGCAGAAGCACAGGTGTGTTAGTGGAGGATGTGATCCACATGAGAACAGAAGAAGGAGAAGCTAAGGAATCTCGGATCACATTCGGGTTTGTTCTCATCCTTTACATATTACTTTAATTTAGGTCCCCTTTTAGTCTTTTACATAAGATGTGAGATTCCTAAAACACTGATTAACAGACAAAGTGCGTATATGGTGGCAGTTGTAGTGAGTCCCAACTAGGGCTGTTCCAAGAAGCGGCTGTAAATGGCATAATGGGACTTGGAGTAGCCGACATAGCTGTTCCAACCATGTTGGCTGAAGCAGGTGTGGCCTCAAACTCTTTTTCAATGTGTTTTGGTCTCAAAGGGAAAGGCACAATCAGTTTCGGGGACAAAGGCAGCTCAGACCAGCTTGAGACTCCGTTTACTCTCACACCTTCTCTGTAAACTCCTCGTACACCTAACATCTCTTCTTCTTTCTTGTACACAAGTATTAACTAACATCTGAACACAGGCCGTTTTATGATGTGAGCATCACTGAATTCAAGGTAGGAAGTGTGACGGTGGAAACAGAGTTCAGTGCCATATTTGACTCTGGGACCGCGGTCACATGGCTGCTTGAGCCTTACTACACTTCTCTAACCACCAACGTACTTACCTAACTTTATTGGCTTCTTATTAGATTCTGGCATCCATTGCTTGTTTGCATTTAGTGTATATTTTAAATGAACCTACAACCTCGAGTAGATAAGCATTTATTTTTGTTAATTGTTCAGATAAACATCCTTCATTCCGTTTGCATTTGCACCTTAGAGAGATTTAAATGAAATCTGACAATGGTTTAATTTGACTAATGTTATGTTTTTATTATTATTATCATCTAAATGCTAAAGCCAAAGTAGAAATTTTGTTTAAACTTTGAAACAATCGAGACAATATTCACTACCTAGAACGTACGTAGTACTCGTTGATAATCTATACTGAACAATCTTGTGTTGCATGTGCATTTAGTACGACCTTCATATAACAGACAGACGAATTCCGGCAAGGGTAAAGAGTCCCTTTGAGTTCTGCTACATTATTACACCAGCGTACGTGGTCTCACTTTAGCTACTATACATATGAGATTAATTTATCTAATTCCAGGAATATTAACTGGTGCATATTGTGTATCGCTGTTTGCAGCTCAGATGAAGAGAAGCTTCCTTCAATTAGCTTTGAGATGAAAGGAGGAGCTATATATGATGTTTTCAACCCCATACTTGTCTTCGACACATCCGATGTATACACATCTGTCATCTCATCTATTCATGATGATATACAAATCAATATATGAATCTGATCCGTTGTATTTTCAGGGTGGAGAAGTCTACTGCTTGGCCGTTCTAAAGCAAGTTAATGCCGACTTCAACATCATCGGACGTTAGTTAATTTTTTTTTTTTTTTTTATGAAAAACATATTTTTGCTAATTTTTACCAAGTTTTCTAATCAACATCTCTGATATGTATGTTTTCTTAATAGAAAACTTCATGACCAACTACAGAATCGTCCACGATCGGGAGAGAATGATCTTGGGATGGAAAAAATCTGATTGTACGCCCTATATTCAAATTAAGCTCTTTCTCCAAAAGTAAAAAAAAGAAAATCATGTTAGTATAACTAGTTTGTTTTATGAAATTTGTCAGGTAACGATGAGAATCGTGTCACGGGACCTAATGCATCAGTGAAACCACCACCGCTGCCACCAACGCCGTCTCCAAAACCAAGAAATCCTTCAACTCGTTTGAGCCCTGTCGCTGTATCTTCACTTTTCATCATTTCCTTCATTTCTTTTGTATGTTTGTAAACATTATTTACATCTCTTGTGCGAGCGCATTATTCTTTTGTTATCATCATCATCTTCTGTCCCCATATTCGACCCTTTCATTCAAGTATGACATTTGTAAATGATATATCTTAGCTGAAAACCGGTCAAAGTTTATATGGGAGCATGAGAGTATCCATTTCTCGCC
Source organism: Noccaea bulbosa (assembly GCA_900406535.1). Taxonomy (NCBI): domain Eukaryota; kingdom Viridiplantae; phylum Streptophyta; class Magnoliopsida; order Brassicales; family Brassicaceae; genus Noccaea; species Noccaea bulbosa. The sequence continues at coordinate 56,905 of OVBJ01000018.1, forward strand.
CAAACTGTAATATAGTAAAATGTAAAATATTCAAAAGTCTAATATGGATTTTTTTTATAAGAAAAAACAACACATATAACAAAAGGACAAGAATGATGATGGGAGAAGATGGATTGGCGCCAAGAGTTTCAACGGAACAGAGTAAATGAGAATGATCAAAGTCGTATAGCTGCACTCATATATATAATTCATGAATCATAATGCCCTCCTCGTCTGTTGAAGAGCTCACTTTTTTTTTCTTCTCAGTTTGTTGTATAAGATTTAAGTATGATTATAAAATTAGTTGTAAGATTAATCAACAGCTTTAATTTTAGTTAGGTATAAACTTGATATACTAATGCGACGTGAATGAAATATTCTATAAAAGGCCAACGACATCTTCTTTTTTTAGTAAACTTGAAATGGTCAACGACAATGTTGTTGTCTATTATGCATTCTACTGTATATAACATCAGGAGTTAGGTGAAAATTTGTTCGTTGATTAGAAATTTAGAAATATAATAGTAGGACGTAATTGCAAAACAAGAAGAGTTAAAGGACCTTTTCCGCAAAAAGGAAAGCGTGCCGTTGACGAAGAGACTTAATTAACGGATAATCTCTGAAGTCGCCATCCTCTGCATCATACTCTGCCCCTCGTCAACCTTCTGCTTCAGGAAAGAAGACGAAGCAGCAAAATAATGGCTACTACTACTCTGATTAAACATGTAATACTTCGAAGAATCTACTCAGCTTCTCTCTGCTTATCTGGAACAACGCGAACGAGTCAAGCTTTTGACCTTTTCCTCGACTCCCTTACAATACAAATACGAGATTATCCGTCCCGGCGTAACTCGTTATCTGAGAAGGGAGAAGGAGTTTTACACCGAAAGTGCTGTTTTTTTCCCCGGACAACAGCCCAGAGAGTCAAGTCATGGCTTTTGCACGCCATGTGTTTGTGTTATTGTCTGTGTTAGTGGTGGCGTGGGGATTGGAGAGATGTGAAGCTGCTGGGAAATTCAGCTTCGAAGTTCACCACTTGCTGTCTGATGCGGTCAAGCAAAAACTTGGCCTTGACGGTCTAGTGCCGGAAAAAGGAAGTCTGGAGTACTTCAAGGTTTTGGCCCAGCGTGATCGCTTGATCAGGGGTCGTGGTCTCGCCTCCAACAACGAAGAAACACCCCTTACTTTCATGGATGGCAACCTCACGATTTCAGTCAGACTTCTTGGAGCGTAATGCCCTCTTTTCTTTTCCTCTTGATTCATAACAACAATTCGTCAATGCAAAACATAATTTGATTTTGTTATGTCCATGTGGCTTCTTTCAGTCTGCATTACGCGAATATCTCTGTGGGGACACCACCAACTTGGTTCTTTGTGTCACTGGACACAGGAAGCAATTTGTTTTGGTTGCCTTGCAATTGCGGTACCACTTGCATCCGCGACTTGGAAGATGCTGGAATTCCACGGGTACCTTTCCCTTCTCCGAAAGCAGATAACACCGTTGTCTTCAAAACATGTCCGCTTTTTAACGCTTTTTTCGTGTAACTCTGCTTTGACACAGAGTATACCACTCAATCTATACAGCCCCAACGCATCCTCGACAAGTTCAAGCATTAGATGCAGCGACAAGCGTTGTTTTGCATCGAAAGGGTGTTCTTCTCCTTCAAGCATTTGCCCTTATGAGCTGAGCTACTCTCCTGGCACAGCCACCACAGGGACATTGTTACAGGATGTATTGCATTTGGCCAAAGAGGATGTTGATTTGGAGCCTGTCAAAGCTAATGTCACGCTTGGGTAAGTAATGACTCTTTTCCCTCTGTCTTTTCTTAACGAAAACCGAGTCATGAGCGCTGTTGCACCTCTTCATTTCCTGTAAACGCCATGAGAAATTCCTGAAGCAACCTACTGGTGAGCGTAGAAAACCAATAAACGATCAAAACGAATATAAAGTGAAATCCGGACATGTAAAAAGCCTAGGTCTTTGCCTCTCTTAGAAACTCATGTATAGCTCCATCAACTTTCCGTTGTTTCGAGAAATGACTAATTGAGATTGTGGTGCAGTTGTGGTCAGAATCAAACAGGTGAGTTGCAGAAAAGTATTGCTGTGAACGGTAATCTCGGGCTTGGTGTGAAAGAGTACTCTGTTCCGAGTATGCTGGCTAAGGCAAATGTTACTGCAAACTCCTTCTCAATGTGTTTCGGACGTGTCATTGACGTTGTCGGAAGAATCAGTTTCGGTGACAAAGGCTACACAGACCAGGAGGAAACTCCATTCATTTCTGTTGAACCAAGGTACAGTATGAAGTCAATTTCACCGGTTTTCTGATTCAATGTACCAAATATCCCATGGTTTTAATTCTTTTTCACATTTTGTTATCCAAAATGAAAACTAGTTCGTCATATGTTGTGAATGTGACTGGAGTATCAGTTGGGGAAGAACCTACCGGTATTCGCATGGTTGCAGAGTTCTACTCTGGCTCATCATTTACACACTTACTGGAGCCAGCATATAGTGTTTTTACCAAAGCTGTAAGTGATCAAACCAGATTAATCATATATTCTTATGCTGTCTGACGAAATTCATGTCAACAAACCAGATGTGTGTAAACTTTCCGTCCTTTCCTTTAGGAAAATCGTGTGTTGTTAAATCATATCCGTAATTTTTTTCTTTAGATAGTGAAATGAAGATATCTTAGAAGAAAAGAAAAGCCATTCCTTTAAGATTGTGTTTGTTACACCACATGACCTTCGTTAACTTCTGCAGTTTGACGCTCTTGCCGAGGACAAGCGCCGCCCGGTTGATCCCAAGAGTTCATTTGAGTTCTGTTACGACTTGAGGTATCTTGTCAGTGTAGTTATGAAACGCTTTGACACAATTTAGCAGCACTTGTTGGCCACCTAAAAAATAAGAAAGATAGGAAACACTGAAAGTTATAGAGAAGAAGAATATGAAGTACTGTATGAGGGGAGTATTTAAACTAGCTAAGTAGCTTGTAAAATGGTCTGATCTGGTATCACATTTCTGAATTCTGATGCTCTCCCTCTTTCACTTGTAGTCCAAACACTACAACCATATTTTACCCCATACTAGAGTTGACTTTCGAAGGAGGATCCAAAATGGGACTCAGGAATCCTTTTTTCTCAACACGGACTACGGCAAGACTCAGTGTTCCATTTTTTTCTGTCTTTTCCTGTATTAGCGTATCTATTTACATTTTGTTTTTTTTTTTTGGTTTTGAACAGGAGGGAAATCTGATGTACTGCTTGGGTATTATGAAGGGCGGCGAAGATATCAAGGTTAACATCATCGGACGTAAGTATTCTCATTACTGATGCACAAATATATATATCTGTCTGTTTATATACATATGTGCAATATAATGAGTATATGTGTGGAATGCAGAGAACTTTATGTCTGGGTACCGCGTTGTCTTCGATCGGGAGAGGATGATTGTGGGTTGGAAGGGGTCTGACTGTAAGTGACCAAATCTGGAAGTGACTGTATGTGAACAAAGCGTTTTGCTAATGAATTGTGTTTTGTGTTAATGGCAGGTTATGAAGATGAAAGCTTAGAATCTACAACTCCTCCACCGCCGGAGGTCGAAGCTCCTCCACCAAGATTATCCACGCCACTACCTCGTTCTCCTCCTCCTCCTGCTTCTAATGAGACACCGCCCCTAGTCGACCCTCGTGACTCCACCGGAAAACCTGGCACTGGCGGTGCAGCCAGTCACGTCCCTCTCGCATCGCAACTCCTACTTCTCCTACCTCTTTTTGCCTTCCTCTGATTCACACAAGCCATTCGTTTTGTGTTGGTTTGGCCGTTTTTATTGTTCGTTTAATAAGAATCTTTCGTTTGATGTGTAAAACAATATTCTTTGGTTTGAGAGTGATCTTTTAATCTTATCTCCATGCTACAATGTGTTTTTTTTTTTTTTTTTGTTATTTAGGAAACAAAAAATTCCACTATCAAGAATGGATTTGAGGAGTTTCCTTTTTCATTGTGCTATTGTTTTTTTTTTTTTTTTATGATCTCAATTCCCTTGTTTGTTTGAGTTTCTTCATTGACAAGGCAAAGAAAGTCGCCATGCTTTTTGAAATAATTTTTGGTAGTAGGACAACGTTGTTGATATATTGGAGTGGCTGGAGACGTTGGACAAGTGGAGCTCGGAGAAATTGCCGTCAGAGCCTTTGATCTTAATGTGTGCAGTGTGCTCTTATGTCCCAAGTTTCGTGCAGCTCAAGCAACCTGCAAGAGGCAAAAAGAGAAAACAGAGCATTTTAGATCAAAAATTGTTGATAATGAAGCAACATGAAGAAGAAGCATGCAAAAGGAGAAAGCTAGATGGATGGTATTAGTCTCCTAATTTTCATAATCTTTTAAGAATATTTTTGTAATGTGAATCTATTTTCCATTTTTCTGTAAAAAAACTTAGACGTGGTAATAGCATCGATAATAAAAAGAGATGAGAGCGCTGATCATGGTATCGTGATAAAAGAAACAATGCTGAAGACTTGTTGCGCAAGTAAGATTTACTAGTCTAGGATCGATCAATAATTGATGTGTCTATAAGTAGAATATTATGCTTATGCATTGTGTTTGTTCACGTTTAATATAATTTCCCCAAATCGTTTACCATGGATAAGGAGAAGGAGAAGGAGAAGGAGAAGAAGATAATTTTAGATTCTTAAACCTCATCAAGTACTGCAAGTAGTAGATCAACAAGAATACCCCTATTTTGATCCAAGGATGGGTAATATTGATAAAAACAAGATTTCGAGACCTAAACGTATGAGTTTCCAGTTTGTTGAGCAAGGTAAATGGACAAGAGATGCTGAGAGTTTGAAGCTAAAGTGTCAATTTGGTGAAGAAAGAGCAAGAGAGCTCAAGAAGAAGCAAGCGAATCTGAAAAAGGCAAAGAAGGATGATACAAATCCAAATTTGATAGAGTTATCTGAACGTGTTCCAAGAAAAGAGAAGACCAAGGAGGAGCCAATCCCAGATGATCATGTTGAGTGGTGTGATGCAAATATCCTGATGATCAATGGCACCATTAATACTCCGAAGATAGAAAAAACTACTCATTACATTGAGCATCCCCGTCCCATAGAGCCACGTGCAGAGGCAGCGTCTCCACCTCCACAGCCTCTAAAACTGACAAAGAAGGAACAGAAGAAACTGAGAACCCAGAGACGTGTGGCAAAAGAAAAGGAGAAACAGGAGATGATCAGGCAAGGGTTGCTTGAACCACCAAAAGCAAAGGTGAAAATGAGCAACCTAATGAAGGTTCTTGCGTCTGAAGCAACACAAGACCCAACCAAGCTTGAGAAAGAGATCCGCAAAGCAGCTGCTGATCGTGAACAGGCTCACACGGACAGGAACGCAGCGAGGAAGCTAACTCCTGGAGAGAAACGTGAGAAGAAAGAAAGGAAGCTTTTTGATGATCCAACAACAGTTGAGACGATTGTGTCGGTGTACAAGATGAAGAAGCTATCGCATCCCAAAGCAAGATTCAAAGTGGAGATGAATGCGAGACAGAGCATGTTAACAGGGTGTAGTGTGATGACGGATGGGATGAGTGTTGTTGTGGTTGAGGGTAAGAGAAAAAAAATAAAGAGATAGGGAAGCTGATGCTGAAGCGAATAAACTGGAAAGAGGCAGAGAAAAAGGAAGAAGATGATGATGATGAAGAAGAAGAAGAAGAACAGGAGAATGGTGGAAACAAGTGTTGGTTGGTTTGGCAAGGAAGTGTTTTGAAACCGAGTTTTGATAGGTTTCGTGTAAAAGAGTGTTTGAGCGAATCTGCTGCCAAGAAAGTTTTCACGGATGCTGGTGTTGCTCACTACTGGGATCTCGCTCTCAATTACTCAGACGACTAATATCCCTCTTCCTCTCTTCTTGCTCTAACCAACTTGTAAGTCGAACCGAATGCTAAGCCTATACTTTAAATTGGAAAATATATATTATAAACTGAGTGTGCTTGATCTGTTTGATAAAAAACTTAGTCTGTGTAGTTGTGGTTGTGGTACAGTCAACAGAAAGTGCAGATGACATGTGGTCCCCAGATTTTTGAGTCTTCAATCCCAAAACCTAATGTACCTGTCATTAAAATTAAAGATATAAAGTGTCAAATTAAATCAGAGAAAATCCATCATGGCATGAAAAAATGGGGGAGCCATCATTTGAGGCCAGTGGCGGAGCCACATAGTATAAGATGGGGGGTGTTGCCCCCAATGAAAAAAAAAAAATTAATACAATTTTCTAAAGAGAATAATTATTGCCCATATCAAATATTGTATTTTCCCCCATTAACTTATTTCCTTTGTTCAATTAATTTATTTGATCAATTTATTTTTATATATTTGAATATTGTTCATCAAATTTGGTAGTCAAATAAATTTACTTACCTTTTTCTCTTCATATCATATCACTTATAGATTTTTAATCAATATTTACAAAAACTATATATGATATTACCATATTTTAAAAGACTACTAACACTAAATAATAATAAAAAATTGTTTCTTTTTGTCAATTTTTGTTATTATTTTTAAAAAATCAGTGTATATATATATATAGATAATATATGGAACATGCTATAGTTTTTTTATTTAATAAAATTTTAGTTTTAATAATTATGTCCCCAATTAATTTGTTTTCTGCCTCTGCCACTGTTTGAGGTGGTGAAAAATCCATCACCGGGCTTCACAGCTAAGCCTTTGATACCCTCTGCATTGGAAAATGTACCCAAAGAGTTAGCCAGCAGAAACAACAGTTTTAACTCATGTATTGTCAATAAAGCAAGAAAGTTAACCCGCACAAACATGACTTTACAGATATGTTGTCCTTCCAAAGATTAAAACTGTTGTTACAAGATGAAACTAACTCTCCACTTGGAAGAGTGATCAGCGCCTTGATTGCAGAAACAGTTTTTATAGATGCGCTCTCCTTCAACGAGTGATAAACATCTTCATAACTCCATCGCTTCAAAGTTTTTCATCGCATATTTCCATATTTTTAAGTATTTGTTTTATCCAAGGGAAATATACAAAAAAAACTAACTATATTTACAGATCATTTGAAGATGACAAAATGTCATTGTTTTGAAGAGTTATAGCACTTAACTCTGCCTTGTGACCCGTCAGACATTGGATACTCTTGCCATTTGCAAGGTTCCAAACACGTACAATGTTGTCCACACTGGAAGAGACTAGTTTCCCTCGAGGAAACTCTTCTGTCGAGGGAATGTAGAGGATGTTTTGCACTGATCCTTTGTGTCCTCTAAACTTGAAATGTAAGTGTTTTGGTCAGGAGACCAAATCCTTATCGTTTGGTTTGTGGACGAAGTGGTAAACTTCATATCTAGAAGAACACAAACTCCTAGAATCACAAAACACAAATTGTCAATGTATAAAAGTCTTTTTAAAAATATATTATCGAGAAGAAAGAGTTTTTTTCTTTTGATTTAAAGACTTTATAATGTATAAAAAATTTGAAAGTGTGATTGGCTAAAAATTAACCTTAAGAATTGTTAAACTTCAAAAAGTCTTCAAAGTCTTGTTGCCAATCGGGCTTCATAGTATATAACAATTGAACCAAAGATGCACTTTGTTGACATGTAGCTAAACAAAAAAAATTTAAAGACTTTTCACAAGTGAGATGTACTATGTCTACCAGCTACTTGTTAGTTTTAGGGGGGTTATTGGTAGATAGATTTTTAAAAATTGTTAAAAGTTTCAGAAACATTTGTTATTGGTTTATTGATTCTAACAATTTTACTAAAATCTGTTGTTATTGGTTTGATGATTTTTAAAGTCCATACACAATCTATTGTTATTTAAAAAGTTTGTGTTTTAATAATTTCATGAATCCATTAAAATCCTTGTTATTGAGACATGAATTTTAAATACTTTAACTCATGAAACAAGATTTCCCAAAAACTACATATAATCATTAGATTCTCAAAATCTATTATAATAAAACATTTTGATTGATTTTCTAAATATACAAACTCTCTCCAAATCTAACACACTCTTTTTGGGAAGAGTTAATTAATTTTAAAAGTCAAGAGAATTGTTAAATTTATAAAGAGTTTATGTTTGTATATTTAGAAAATCAATAAAAATATTTTATGTATTCTATAGAAATTCTCTTAACTTTTAAAATCAATGAACTCTATAGAAATTCATCTCCCAATGAACCCTCTTTAAACTCTAGAACTTTTAAGTTTTTTTTTGTTTGGTGTGGACTTCAAATTTTTTTCTTTCTTTTATTGGTATTTTGAGAACTTTTAATATATCTAATTAACCAAAAAGAATAAATATGCTTGACCTGTATATTTGTGTGTGTTGTAATTCATAATACCCTCGTTGACTTTTTTAGATGAGTTTTTTTTGTTCTTCTTCTTTTAATAACTTTGATAATATATAGTAAAATGCATTAACCAAATCAAAGAAATGTTTTAACCTTATCATAAATACAGGGAGGAGATGCAATGATGCATGGTCAAACATGTCTTTGGCCTGAACTGCTACGAAGTTCAAAGAACAATTTTAATTGCATCAGGTTGGTGCTTGGAAGTTAATATACTTTGTGGACATCCAGAAGGGTATTTTTGTAAACTAATATAAATATGTTTTGCAAATTAGAAAAAAGTCGCAATCACTCACCTAAAAATGGTTAAATCACTTGCCATTCTTTTACCGACGATTTCCTCCTCCAGCGCTTCTCGATTTTGTAAGAGGAGGAAAGAGGAAATGTGCTGTGTGGGTGTGGCAAATGGTTTCGTTGCTTGCGGATACATCAACAATTACAATCTCTCTACTTTTGTTGTTCTGAGAATCAGAAGGGAACCCCATTTGCATAAGGAGGAGAATTATAATATGGTCGAAGCTTTGTTTGGTATATTTTTACAGAAAGGAATCAAACTTCTTAGACGGTTCACCCTTGAAAGAAAAACTACTACTACAAGAGAATTTATAGTATTACAAGGAGAATGATGTTTGATCCCCAGGAACCAAAAAAAAACTGGAATAGAGACATAAGGAATCAGAAATGGAAAGAAGAGAACCAGAGGAAAAGTTCATCGGTGAGGATGATGGTAGCTGGTGAAAAGCGGCAAAGTGGACAGCAGATCTTCCGGCTGACATCAAACCACGTGTCAACGCAGAGACTATGAAACTCATGGGAACAAGGTAAGGACTTGATCGCATCCTCTTCCTCCATTCTCATCAGACACACACTGCAACACTCTTCCTCTCTTCTTCCTCCTCCCTGCACTCTTGGGTACAGCAAAGCCAGCCATTTCTCCAGACCCATATTCTTCTTCTTCTTTGGGAATATTCCTCTGCACTTGTGGTGATCAATTTAAGAGAGTGAGAGGCGTGTGTGTTGAAGAGACAAGAAAAAACGGTTGGTCACTGTTGCGTGGTTTGCAAGGCCTCTTCTCTTTTATGGATTACAAAGTACGTTAAAAACACCTTTCTCTATGTTCACACACCAACACCTAGACCTTAACTTCTCACCTTTTTTTTTTTTTTTTTTCCCTTTTTCTCTCCTTTCTCTCTNCGTATCCCCTTTTCTTTTTTCCTTATTCATGCAGATCACACACATTCTAAAATCAATTGAAAAGCCTCGATTGGATATTATGTAGATAAGGCTAGCTAAGTTTGTCTTGTGTCTGGATTCCAGCAGAAGTATTTATCTAGCTAGATTAGAAGAAGATGATTTAGCTTATCTTAAATCTTGTTTTTCAAAAATAGATTTGCTTATGTCTGTAATATTATGATTTGAAACTCCATCTAAACTAAAATTAGGTAGTGAGGTGCCTTATCCCATTCACACCATTTTTTAAATTTCGTTTCAACTTATTTTCAAAAAGTTGCATAACTCCTCAATATTTGTTTCTTTCTTATTGCCACACTCTATTTAAATATTGTTACACAGAAAGCTCCATCTAATCCATATTTACCTCTTTAATTGCATGCTTTTAGTTGGTTCGGCTATACCGGAATACTCCGTTTCTTTCAGAGGGTTCTCCTAAGGTTTTGACACTGGACGATTCTCCTCCTTCTTTCGCCGCCCCACCTTCTCCTTGCCTCTGCAATCGATTGACGCTCTGAGTCCTGACAGAGATATGATCGTGGGTTAATGGCGATTTTCGAATCCACCTCTGACTCAAATCTAAGGATCCAAGCTGGAGATGAATGGCAAGAGCTCCTTCTATTCGCCAATTCGCCACATCCAGATCTATCGCACCCGTTCTGGGTCTTCTTAGGGGTTTCAAACTTGTAGAAGAGTCCAATACTGTTGGACACCTCTTCCAAGTCCACGCGAGGCTCATCGCCTCCGGTAACTTCTGGGATTCCTCTTGGGCCATCAGATTGTTGAAATGTTCGTCGCGTTTCGGAGACGCTAGCTATACCCTTTCGATATTCCGCAGCATTGGCAAGTTCTACTGCGCGAATCCCGTCTTCAAGGCGTATTTGGTCTCTTCTTCTCCGCGGAAAGCATTGGGGTTTTACTTCGATATACTGAGATGTGGCTTTGTTCCTGACACCTACACTTTCGTCTCCTTGCTTGGTTGTATCGAGAAGACTCGCTGCGTTGATTCCGGAAAAATGTGTCACGGGCAGGCTATTAAACATGGATGCGATCAAGTTTTGCCTGTACAAAATTCGCTAATGCAGATGTATGATTGTTGTGGTGCCTTTGAGCTTGCGAAGAAGCTGTTTGTCGAAATTCCCAAGCGAGATATTGTGTCCTGGAACTCGATGATATCTGGGGCGGTGAGACGCGGTGATCTTCGATCTGCTCACAAGTTGTTCGATGAAATGCCTGAGAAAAATTTGTTTACTTGGAATATCATGATCGACGCTTATTTGAGTGCTAACAATCCCGGAGTTTCCATTGGTTTGTTCCGTGAGATGGCCAGAGCAGGATTCCATGGAAATGAGAGTACTTTGGTTTTGCTACTGAAGGCTTGTGGTAGATCAGCTAGACTGAAGGAAGGTAGGTCGGTTCATGCTTCTATGATAAGAACCTTGCGGAATTCGAACGTAGTCATTGACACAGCTCTTATTGACATGTATGGGAAGTGCAAGGAAGTAGACTTAGCACGTAGGATATTCGATAGTCTATCCCGTAGGAACAAAGTTACGTGGAATGTGATGATAATGGCACATTGTCTTCACGGGCGTCCTCAAGATGGGCTACAATTATTTCAAGACATGATTAATGGTATGCTCATACCCGATGAAGTAACGTTTGTAGGTGTTCTTTGCGCATGTGCTAGAGCTGGGCTTGTTTCACTAGGAAAAAGTTACTACGCACTGATGGTTGATGAGTTCAAGATCAAACAAAACTTTGGACACAATTGGTGCATGGCTAATCTTTACTCCAGTGCCGGGCTCCATGAAGAAGCAGAGGAAACTCTGAAGAATCTGCCTGAGGAAGATGTGACTCCAGAGTCTGCAAAATGGGCTAACTTGCTCAGCGCATCGCGTTTTACAGGAAACCCGGGTCTAGGGGAGAGCATTGCCAAGTCTCTGATAGAGACAGATCCCCTGAACTACAAGTATTACCATTTGCTGATGAACATTTACAGCGCTGCGAGGCGGTGGGAAGATGTTGATAGAGTGAGAGAGGTGGTGAAAGAGAGAAAGATAGGAAAGATACCCGGTTGTGACCTTGTCGACTTGAAGGAAATAGTCCATGGCCCGAAGCTAGGATACGAAGAGACTAGTCTAGAGGAAATTGCTTTACTGACACAATAAGCTAATCCTCAAATCAAAACCATACAGTTTTGCTCCTTTGCCAGATCCAGGCTATGAGTCATAGACGAAGCTGTCTCTGGAATGCGCATTAGCTTCAGTTTTTGCAGACAAGAGTAGTAGGATTCTTCTTAGAATGGATACAAGAGAAATTATGGTCTCTTCAATTGTATTTGTTCTTGTTTCATTTTTGTTTTTTTGGGGGTCGGATTTGCCAATTCTTTGTTTTGAGAAAGGCTTTATATAACACAATGAATGTGAGGGGCAAAAAGAGTGATGTGATCTACATGATGAATCGAGAGGTTACCAACCTGCAAAATGAATGAATGAATGAATGATAATTCCTTTTTGATGGTAGATCTTAAGCAAATGATTGCTTGTCTCTTGTGCTGCTGTTTCTCTATATTTTGAGAAATGAGACGAATGTAGCTTAATTAAGTGTTGACAACAATGTAATTTAATCAAGTGTTGACAAAAAGGGTAAAGTGGATGATGAACAGAGAACAATTAAATGCGGAGAGGTCTATACGCTAAAATATTCGGTCAAAATTGAGAGTCTTCTCTGTAGAATTGTAGTGAAACAGAATGATCGCCGACGACGATGAGAAGTGGCTTGCCGCCGCCACCGCCGCCGTTAAGCAAAATGCTTTCTACATGCAGCGCGCGATCGTATCTATCCTACTCCTCTCTTCTGTTCTTCATCAATCAATCAATTTCCCATCGGGGATTTCCTTCGCATTGGTAACCTAACTTCCTGGACTTGATTTATAACGGATCTCCAATTACTATCGCAGGACTCGAACAATCTCAAAGACGCTCTCAAGTTTTCTGCTCAGATGCTCAGCGAGCTTCGTACTTCCAAGCTTTCTCCTCATAAATACTATGAACTCTGTGAGTCGTTCGTTACCCTCTTTCTTCTGTTTTGTATTCGCATTTTCGAATTTGGGTGATCACTCTTGTGCATTATTTTATTTTTCTCACTGCGATCTGATTTGTTCAGATATTCGAGTTTTTGATGAATTGAGGAAATTGGAGATGTTCTTTAGGGATGAGGCGGGGCGTGGTTGCTCCATTGCAGAGCTTTACGAGCTAGTGCAGCATGCTGGTAACATTTTGCCAAGATTGTAAGTTGTTCAATTTTCAGAGCATTACATTGTCCTTTGCTCTCTCTCTCTCTGATTTTAACACATGAATCGAATTTCAGGTACCTCCTCTGTACCATAGGATCTGTATATATCAAATCCAAGGACGTTACTGCTACGGATATACTTAAGGATCTTGTTGAAATGTGCCGAGCTGTTCAACATCCTTTACGTGGTCTTTTCTTGAGAAGTTATCTTGCTCAAGTTACTAGGGACAAATTGCCCAGCATTGGTTCAGAGTTGGAAGGGTAAAGCCTCACAACTTAGTCTCCTTCAACTTGCTCTTCGATAATTTTTGTGTAAAGAGGCTAATGATTTGCATTTCCCTCCAGGGATGCTGATAAACACATGGATGCTTTAGAGTTCGTGCTTCAGAATTTTACTGAGATGAACAAACTATGGGTCCGAATGCAACATCAGGTTGGTTGGTAATACCAATGAGAGCCTCCAATTTTTGTGGTCATGGTATTGTCTACTGTTTGTGAATTTTCCTACGGAATTGAACTTGAGTTGAGGGTTTATGGTATTCAGGGACCTAATCGGGAGAAGGAGAAGCGGGAAAAAGAAAGGAACGAATTGCGTGATCTTGTAATAGCAGTAACCTGTAGCTGATTCTTCTCATCTAGAACTTTGCGAGTTATGATTCTCACTATTAGCTGAAAGACACATTTTTGTTCTCTTTACTTCTGATCAGGTGGGGAAGAACCTTCATGTATTGAGTCAGTTGGAAGGTGTTGACCTTGGAGTCTACAGAGATACTGTTCTTCCTAGAATACTGGAGCAGGTCTGGTTTTTCTCTTGCTTTAGATAGTTCAGCATTTAAGCTTCCGTCTACTTGGTGGTGAAAATTAATCTATGTATCATTTTTGTAAAAGGTTGTCAACTGTAAGGATGAACTTGCTCAGTGCTACCTAATGGATTGCATTATTCAAGTCTTTCCTGATGATTTTCACCTTCAAACTCTCGATGTATTATTAGGTGCTTGTCCACAACTTCAGGTGCTTCCAATAACTTGACCTTTTCTTCTTGGATATGCAGTATTTGGTAAAAGATAAGACTCTTAGATAAAGCTTATCCCGTCAGAACATGTTGACCCTATTTTCCTTTTTTTTCATTGTGTTTTTCAGCCGTCTGTTGATATCAAGACAGTCCTTTCGGGTCTAATGGAAAGGCTTTCGAATTATGCTGCATCTAGTGTGGAAGCATTGCCTAATTTCCTGCAAGTAGAAGCCTTTTCAAAGTTGAATTATGCCATTGGGAAGGTAAATCTGGCATCTAATCATGAAGTCAAGGGAACTAACTGCGATTAACAGTACTTGAATCTAAGTTAATTCATGAGGATGGCTAGTATTAGAGAATGCCTAAAAATCTAGTTTAATCTTCATGGTTTTGTGAGGAATATTCAGCTCTTAAATATTCTGTAACTTATTGTTTTGCTAGTTATCTCTGATTGGATCATGTTGATAATCTCTTCACTGTTTTATTTCATCAACAGTTGATTGAGTCTACATCTTATTATGATTCAGGTTGTAGAAGCACAGGAGGACTTGCCGGCCTCAGCATCTGTAACATTGTATTTGTTTCTTCTGAAATTCACTCTCCATGTCCATTCTGACCGTCTAGACTATGTGGACCAAGTTTTGGTATAATGCCTTCCGAGCATGTATAAGCGTGTTTCATTTGTTCAGAATTACGTTTTTGTGTATACTTATCAGTTCTGCGAGTTGCTAATACATATTGTTGTCACTCTTTTCAATTTTTCTATAGGGATCTTGTGTTAGCCAACTCTCTGCCACGGGAAAGCTTTGTGATGACAAGGCATCAAAACAAATCGTTGCGTTTCTCAGCGCCCCATTGGAGAAGTATAATGATGTTGTAACTATTTTGAAGCTTACCAACTATCCTCGAGTAATGGAATATCTTGACCACGAGACAAACAAAGCAATGGCAATCATTCTAATTCAGAGCATTTTGAAAAACAATACTCACATTGCTACTGCTGATGAGGTGTGCTTTTTTCTTGGTTTAGTTTCTTATTTTAGCGCTCTCTATTGATGGAGCGTTTCTTTCTGCTGCGTCTTGCAGATCGATGCATTGTTTGAACTGATAAAGGGACTCATCAAGGATTTTGACGGGACAATTGATAATGAGGTATAAGAACATTTGTCCGTCAGTTATACTGCATTTGTGTTCACAGCATTCGAGTCACTCAGAAGAGTACTTTTTCTTTAGATAACTTACTTTTGTATTGTACCCGGCATGATTGCAAACGGGAAACTATGTGGAGTTCTAGGTTGATGAAGAAGATTTCCAGGAAGAGCAGAATTCTGTTGCACGGCTGGTTCGCATGCTCTACAATGATGATCCAGAAGAAATGTCTAAGGTGTGTATATATTTAAACATTGTTGCACATTAGGAGCGCTACTATCAGTGTGACCTGTGTGCACGATTCCTAAACCGTATACCCAACTACAGATAATTTTCAGCGTAAGGAAGCACATCCTGACTGGAGGACCTAAGCGTCTGCCTTTTACTATACCACCCCTTGTCTTTTCTTCTCTCAAGGTTTGTATTTCTTACTCTGATTACTTCTTCTATTCTCCAACTTTTGTATTTGGAAGGAGTTGTGTGTCACTTTCCAGTTTTGTTATGGCTTCAATAGACGTTGTATTTGAATCTGGAAGAATGCACATAAAAATTAATTGTGTTGATATGCTCATGCAGTTAATTCGACAGCTGAAAGGTGGAGATGAAAACCCATTTGGAGATGACACGTCAGCAACACCGAAGAGAATTCTACAGCTCTTAAATGAGGCAAGTGTACATACATATTGAGTGACTCTAGCATCTTGAGTGAGGAAGGTTCATTGGCTTTGTCCAAGTGAAACCTATTTGTTTTTTCTTTGCCAGAATTACAATGATGCGAGTCGATTTTGAATCTCAAATTTTTTTCTTTTTTCAGACCGTGGAAGTTCTATCTGATGTTCCAGCATCTGAGTTGGCATTGCGACTCTACTTGCAATGTGCTCAGGTATATAATTGCTTGGTTTATGATCATCTAGTTTCAAAATTATTAGACATAGCGAATGAGCTATAAAATTCTTTTACTGAATCCTCAGGCAGCAAATGACTGTGAATTAGAAGCAGTCGCTTATGAGTTCTTCACAAAGGCATATCTTCTATATGAAGAAGAAATTTCAGTAAGTGAATTCCGTACAAGGCAACCACCATCTTTCTGTAAGATAGACCTTGACGCGGCCTTTAATTTTTTTGGTGTTATAGGATTCAAAGGCACAAGTAACAGCACTACGTTTAATAATAGGGACACTCCAACGGATGCGCGTATTTAATGTTGAGAACAGAGATACTTTGACTCACAAGGCGACAGGGGTATCATTCCTGACAATTCCAATTGACTTAATGAGTGAAACACTGAATACTAACAAGGCTAAATTATATTTTGTTGTTGTAGTACTCTGCAAAACTCCTGAAGAAGCCAGATCAGTGTAGAGCTGTTTACGAATGTGCACATCTTTTCTGGGCTGACGAGTCCGAGAACCTGAAAGATGGAGAGAGGTATGCTACATATGGATACATACACGACAATACTAAATCTTGAAGTTAAGCTAATATGGGAATTTATGAAATGAGAACAGGGTTGTCCTCTGCCTGAAGAGGGCACAAAGAATTGCAGATGCTGTTCAACAAATGGCCAACGCATCCCGTGGTATCGGTAGCACCAGGTCTGTGGATCTATATGTCGAACTGTTGAACAAGTAAGTTACTCGTTTTAGTTAGCCAAATGCTTGTAAATTGAGTACTTTGCCACCACTTTCTCTTAATGGTGTTTCGAGTGAAAATGCAGGTATCTCTACTTCTTGGAGAAAGGAAATCCACAAGTGACAGGCGATATAATCCAGAGCTTAGCTGAATTAATCAAAAGCGAGACGAAGAAAGTTGAGTCGGGAGCAGGGTCGTTCATATCCAACACACTGCGTTACATGGAGTTTCAGAGGCAACAGCAGGATGGTGGCATGAGTGAGAAATACCAGAAAATCAAAATGGAATGGTTTGAATGATGACTCTTTCCTGCATTCGTTTAGGCTCATCATGAATAATCATATGGCTTCTCATCTTGTTTAGAGATTCGTAAAGAGTAATCTTGAGGATAAAACTTGTATCATCACGTTTCGTTTCCTAGTTTATACTCTCTACTAAAAAAACATGTTTGCTATGTCTAAAACACGTTCGGAACCAACTATCGATGAGCGACACAAACAAAACATGACTAATTGAAGAAATTGTGGGATCGAATATTGATTCAAGTTCTTGGGGTGGCATGGTGATTTGGACCGCTTTTGCGTCTGCCCTTTAGTTCTTGGGATGGCATGGTGAATCTATCTTGTGTTAGGGAAGAGAAGCTTGCTGCGTTATATTACCAAGAGCATTGTATGGAGATATGGATTACGACTAAGATTGAGCCCAAAAAGATGTCGTGGAGCAAGTTCCTAACACTGGAACTGGGACCGGGACCAGAAGGTCCGATTGATGTTCAAAATTTGAGTTTCTTCATTGACGAGGTGAAGAAAGTCGCCATGCTTTTCGAAACAATTTTTGTTGGTGGTGATGATGATGAGGATGAAATTTTGCAACAACTTTGTTAACATCATTGGCGTGGCTGGAGACGTTAGACGAGTGGAGCTGGGAGAAATTGCCGTCGAAGCCTATAAGCTAGATGTGTGCCCTTATGTCCCAAGTTTCGTGCAGATCAAGCAACCTGCAAGAGGCAAAAAGAGAAAACAGAGCATTTTAGAAAAGTGTCGATTTGATCAAAACTTGTTGATAATGAAGCAACATGAAGAAGAAGCCTGCAAAAGGAGAAAGCTAGATGGATTGCATTAGACTTCTAATTTTCATAATCTTTTTATAATATTTTTGTCATGTGAATCTATTTTCCATTTTTCTGTAAAAAACTTAGACGTGGTAATAGTATCGATAAGAAAAAGAGATGAGAGCGTTGATCATGGTATCGTAATAAAAGAAACAATGCTGAAGACTTGTTGCGCACGTAAGATTTCCTTCTCTAGGTCTCATTCCTGGTGGAGTTAGGATCTATCAATAATTGATGTGTCTATAAGTAGAATATTATACTTATGCATTGTGTTTGTTCGCGTTTAATATAATTTCTCCAAATCGTTCACCATGGATAAGGAGAAGGAGAAGGAGAAGAAGATAATTTCAGATTCTTAAACCTCATCAAGTACTGCAACTAGTAGATCAACAAGAATACCCCCTATTTTGATCCAAGGATGGGGTCAGTGGCGGATCTAAGATAAAAAATTAGTGGGGGCAAACAATATATAATTATTAAGAATATAAGCTATTATCATATAGTTTTTTTCAAGTAATAATCATATAGTAAAGTATAAATTTTCAATTTAGTTATAAACCAAATTCAGATATGCATAAAAATATGAAAATGAGATGATGTTGAGAAAAAGGGAAAATATAAGATTTTTGATCAGATGAAAAAATGAAAGAGTTACCATTTTAGTATTTTACACAAAAGTAAATGCATTTTTTTTTTCAATAAAGGAAAACTATCGGTTAATTTGAGTTTTAAGAGAATAATTGCAATCAAATTAGTTGATTATCGATTTCTTTTTTTCCCGACTAACTTAGTGGGAACAAAAAATAGTTTGTTAATGATGCAATGGATCGCCACTGGAGAGTTTGAAGCTAAAGGTGGAGCGCTCAAGGTGAAGCAAGCGCAGTTGCAGTGAGGAATTGGCAAGCAGCTTCAGTGGCCGGAGATATCTGATTCAGAAAAGAAAATTTTTCAGAAATTTGTGAAAATACCTTTGCAGGGAGTAGTTACCATAAGCAGTTAGCCACTGAGTCTACTCCTCCACTGTCCGCACCATAATAAGCACCATATCGTTGCGATGTGCTTTCCTCAGCTTATCCATGAGATCAACTGGATCAAATCCAGCACTGACACATAGATGGCGTGGAATAAACTCAAAGGCCTTAGCATAAGCCCTGATTATCGCTGGAAACTTGATACTTGGCAGCAATTCTTAGTGATTGCTGCATAAGGTATTTGCGTATCTCTATCTAAAACAAATATATCACAATGTCAATGATATCACAATGTCATCAAATCTTAAACACTAAACCAGAGAATACACACCTTCTATAGCTCCACCTCCAGGAAAAAAATCTACAAGTTCCAACAGCCTGCTATAAGATTTAAAAACCAATCAGGAACACAATCAACAAGTCGCCAAATATTGTGAGGGTATTCAAATATGCAAGCAAAGTCTTGATGTCAATCGGCCTCATAGTATATAACAATTGAACGAAAAGTGCACTTTCGTGACATGTAGCTAAATAAAAAATTTAAAGCTTTTTCACAAGTGGGATGCACTATGTCTGCCAGCTACTTGTTAGTAACTACTGCAACATTAATTATCATATCTTAAATACTCAAATGAAAGGTGGTAAGAAGGATAAAAAGAATACAAGATAATAATGGATCAAATACTCAAATACTCAAATGTAATGGATCAAAGCTTATATGATAAAAAGCGTTAAATGGATATGATATGATATGATATGATATGATCAAGGTTGTTATATGATATTATATGATCATATCATATCATATCATATCTTAAATACTCAAATGTAATGGATCAAAGCTTTCTCGCTTAAATAATACACAAGATATCAATTATTAGTCATGGTAAAAATTAAATTTAGTTTCCATTTAAAGGATTTCAAACCCTAACGGTAGAATTCACATTCGTTGTGGGAACTGATATGTTGAAGGAACATAAACAATATGTTTAAGGAGTATGTGGCATTGGAGAACGGGACTAAGTTTTTTGTTTGGTGTGGACTTCAGTTTTGACTTTCTTTCTTGTTTAGAGAACGGGACTGAGTTGGCTTCTCATCTTGTTTAGAGATTGTAAAGAGTAATCTTGAGGATAAAACTTGTATCATCACGTTTCCTTTCCTAATTTATACTCTCTACTAAAAAACATGTTTGCTATTCGGAACTAACTATCGATGAGCGACACAAACAAAACATGACTAATTGAAGCAACTGGGGGATCGAATATTGATTCAAAATATGTTGATTTGTGTGCGTGGAACTGATTTGCGGGAGCAAAAGATGTTGATTCCGACAAACTTGATTAATAATAAGAACAAAAAAAGAGACCAACCAAACTTGGGTGTCTGTTCATAAACACATTGACTCAACGTTAGAAGATTGATATACCAAAAACAAACAGACTTTTGTGATCATTATAGAATGGAGCATGCCTTCTGCGCTTTGCTCTTCTTCTTCTTTTGCTTCGGCGGTTGCAACACCACTCGAATGGCTGCGTCAAACACCGCTTTCACATTCTGCACTCAAAACATTAACATTAGCATATAAACATCAACAAGATTATTAACAACACTAATCGGTGTTATCCACAGAGTACCTCTTGAGATTTGGAACTGCATTCGATGTAAGAAGGTGATCCTATTAGCTTCCTCAGCTCCTCTCCCTGAGCAGTAGAAATCGGGACAGCACCAGGATGGTCGATGAAGAACTGCTTGTCATCTCGAAGATCTGGAAGATACAAGTGACACACACAATCAGTGCCACAACTAGTAATTAAAAGATCAGGAAAACAGAACAAATGAAGTCTCACCAAGCTTTGTTCCAACAAGGATGATGGGGACACCAGGCGCGTAATGTTTCAACTCCGGGATCCACTGCAAACGAACACAATTGTGACTCTGTGAGACACTTTTGACAAAAACTCTCCTAAACAAGATTTTGATGGATATTTTTATCTCACCTTTTTAGAGACGTTTTCATAACTGGCTTTACTGATAAGAGAGAAGGCCAATATGAACACATCTGCACCACGGTAGCTTAGTGGTCTTAATCTGTTGTAATCCTCTTGCCCTGTTTTTTTCAAAATCTCAGATCAAAAAGTAAAAAACAACAAGTCCCGTATTCCAAATTTTCAAAACTATAAAGAATCAACCTGCAGTGTCCCACAATCCAAGATTCACGGTGGCTCCATTGACGACCACATTTGCACTGAAATTATCGAAAACGGTGGGCACGTAATCCTGTAATACCAAGAACAAAACAAAAATCCAAGAAGCATGAGATGCTTGCTGTTCCTGCAAGTGAACAATCTAATATGAGACAGAACATGAGAGCAAGAGGAGAAATGGACTGAACCGTAGGGAAAGTGTTGCTTGTGTAAGATATCAGCAAACAAGTTTTTCCGACAGCTCCATCACCAACCGTCACGCACTTTACGAACCTCGAAGCGCTCATTTCCCCCCTCAAAGGTTAATAAATTTCAGGGAAATTTGTAAATCCGATTATTTAGCCTTAAGATCTTCAAAACTCTTGAAAACAGGCCTGGAATTAGAGAACCCAGATCCTTTGCTATTTTCTGTTAATTTTCTTCCTTCATTACAAACCCCATCTTGCGGATCCGAAAGATGCAGACTTTGGTCGAAACCCTATTACCAAACAAAAAAAAAAAATATTGAAAACGGAAGGTGACAGAAACGAAAAACGAAGAGTTTGTTAGTTAGCTTTGGCCGGTAAAAATGGCGTTGAAACGTTCCGCTTTGACACCAATAATCAATTTTCTTGCCAACTAACCAAACTCTCTCTCTCTCTCTTCTCTTTCTACTTCCGACTATTGTGGATTTTCCTCTTTTAATAGCTTCTCAACAAAACCAACAACTTACCAATCGATTGTCTGTGTTTAATTATGGGAACCCAAATTAAATGAAGGAGAGTTGTCATTTTCTGCCGCCCAATCTCTCATTTCAATCCTTTAAAACGAATCATTTCGCTTCTCTTTCTGTTGCGTACAAATCTTCTTAATTATCATCAAAACTTTCTTTCTTCGTTAAGCAATGCCCCTAACTAACAATTGTCCAAACTAACAATTGTCCAAAGTTAATAAGCAAGTAGAAGTAGGTAGGTTGCATGATTATACGCTCTCCCACTGATTTCACATAACCATTTGCATTTGGACACTGTTGTGTTGTTCTCCTATGAAACTCCTCTTTTTTACACACGTCAGTGAAATGAACGTTAATTTGGTACGTCATCGATTGAATATATCGAAATGATATTAGTATCCGCAGATTTTAGATTGGCTTAATTTCTACATGTGTCGTCGTATTGTTTGTTGTAAGTAAAATGGGGCACCAATGTGAATAAGTAATACTTTAGGGGTTTTTTCGGTAACATCAATAGAGAATGGGGCAACAACTTGAATAAGCAAGACTTGAGGGGTTTTTCTGAGTCAAACAGACATTCTTTTAAGATAAGGGCTTGTTTGGCTATGTGACTAACAGAAACCACAACGCCTTTGCGAATCTCAACCACCATTTCTCTTTGTGCCTTCATCAGTACCTTGAGGTGAGAGACAGTCTGGTTTTCGCAAAAAAAATTGATCCTTTCACTGACTGTCTGATTGCTAATGTGACCTGTTCGTATGATCGATTAGGGATCTAGAGTTTCCCGATTTCTCTGCGTTTTATAAAACTGAAATTCAGGTTAATCGTGAATGTGAATTGGATTGAGAGTACGAAAAGGTCACCGTAGTTTTATGTCTGAATCTGCAGAATGACGACTCGAATCTCCGGTGAAAAACAGTATCAGCAGCAACCAAAATGGACGGCCTTGTTAACAAAGCTACTCGCAGACGTTTTAGTGGATCATGCCCTCAAAGGAAACAGAGCGAACAACTCCATTTCTAACAAAGCTTGGAATTGTATAGCCGATGCGTTTTACAAACAAAGCGGCCTTAAATGTAACAAAGAACATCTCAAGAACAGATTCGCTGTTCTCAGACGCCAATACGCAGTCGTTAAGTCGCTTATAGCTCGAGACGATTTCATTTTTAACGAATCCAATGGCTCCGTTATCGCCACTGCTGAAACTTGGGACCAATACGTAAAGGTCTCGTCTTTTCTTCAATCCTCCGCTTCACTTTCCTTCATTCTCTATCTGTTTTGCTGATCTTACTCGTCCTAAAAAAAAACAGGAGTATCCAGAAGCAGAGGCTATAAGAACAGGTGGTTGTCCAATCTACAAACAGCTCTCCCAGATATTCGCAGAAGATCATGAAACAATGGTTCCTGTGTTGTTGCCTCAAGCCAACACAGAGTCCTCCTCTGAGTACGATGATCATGCCGCTGCAGTGTCTCCTCCTACAGCTCCTAAGAGGAGACGTCGTAGTAGTAGTAGTAGTAGCGGCGTGGAGACTGCTATTGCAAATGCTTTATCTGAAATGGCAGCTGCGTCGAAGCTTCGGACTACTGCTTTGACGCAGCAGAGGAGCAGGTTCTCTCTTGCCGAGTGTATCAGAGAGCTACATCAGATCCACGGCTTACCAGAGAACGTCTATTTCGCAGCACTCGAGTTCTTCAACAACCCAAGTGCAAGAGAGACATTCTTGTCCTTGAAAAGCCACTTGCGTTTAGCTTGGCTTCAGTGGAAATCTGATGCTGCTTCGCATACATGTATCCCAAGTTCTTGATTTGATTAAAGTTTTCAAGAAACGATTCAGCGAAAAGTCTTAAAACCAATTTCATTTCCTAAAATAGCATAAACTCAACTCAACTAAAGTTCATAACAGAGAGAGCAAATGGTAAAACAATTTTCTCACTCAAGGAAGCAACCTCTTGACTTCTTCTTGCTCCTCACCGATGCACTTAGCTTGGTTGTAAACAGACTCAAAGGCTTGCATACAAACACTTGAAAACCCAACCATGGCCTGAAACACATGAGGAAACCCCATCTGCAAGTTATTCAGAGTCATGGCTCTAGTGACGCTCACTGACTTCTCATGCTTGCTTCTCTCTTCTTCTGCTTTTCCTTTCAGCATCTCAACTTTTGCTCTCTTCTCTATCACAGGGTTCTTCTTCCGGCTTTCAGGCACCGAGTATGGACTATACTTGCTCTCAAGCGCTCTCAACGCAGCCGATTTCTTCTCAAAGTCTTTCAATATGGAATCCGATCTCTTCTTCTGCTTATGCTCCTCAGCCTG
Source organism: Noccaea bulbosa (assembly GCA_900406535.1). Lineage (NCBI taxonomy): Eukaryota > Viridiplantae > Streptophyta > Magnoliopsida > Brassicales > Brassicaceae > Noccaea > Noccaea bulbosa. The sequence goes on from OVBJ01000018.1 coordinate 80,891, forward strand.
TTGAGCCACAATACCATGGACTGCGGTTAGAAAGCTCTTGATCCCTTCAGATGCTACTTTATCAGGGATCCTGTCGATAGCCAAATGCCATTCCTCACAGAAGCTGTAGATCTTTGACTCGTAGCTGCTCCTGACGAGCGGATTCTTGCTGAACTGGAACAGACTTAACCTGAGCCAACCAGTTAAGGACTGGATGTAGTCACGCTGGGCCTTGACCAAGTTGCAGAAAGAGAAATGCCATTGTTGGATCTCGAGCTCGAGCTGAAGAGTTGATTGTCGGTGAAGCTCGGAAGTTGGTTCAGTGGAAGGAATGGTGTTGAGGTACTTAAGCTGCTGAACAATATGTGTTTGAACCTGGTGGCTCTCATACATACTCCTCCACATACACATCAACCTACATTACATTATACAAGAACCTTGGTCACTAAGATGGTGAATTTAGATGAAGCGAATGGATGGAACATACAAGAAACTAACCCTTTAACGAGCTCGACGAGCTGAGGATAGAGCTCCGTTTCTCTGAGCTTGATGATCTCGTTGGAGGCGCTTTGGATGGCTTGTGAAGACACAGTGAGCTGAGATTCTAACTTCTCGACGTCTTTCTTGGCCTTCTCAGTCCTGACATACTCAGCTCTCTTCATCTCAAGCCTCCTCACTTGCTCCACTTTCTTCTCATGCTCCATCTTTATGCTCTCTGCATTCTGCAACAACAACAACATACCCCACATTCACTAAACAACAACAAACACTCACTCACTCTCCCACTGGTTTGGCAATATAGCTGTGTCAGTCACTCAGTGTACATAACACATTAACAAGAATTAAGTGCACATGTGGGTCTCTTACACTACCTGCTCACTCTTGGACCCACCACAAAGTCTTTTAATTCGGACATGAAACAACCAAATTCGAATCTTTTATACTTTTTTATCCATATTTAGATGAAATCTAATAAGCATGCAGTTTCAAGATTCAAATTGAATTGGAGAATAAACACATACAACATTTAAAACTTCTTCAACAGATCCATCTAAATATACTTTTTTGGTACAAAGATTGAAACTTTCTGCAGTGAATACCTTAACCTCTTGAAAGAGCTTCTTCTCCCAAGCATAGAGTCTGTCCACTGTAGAGGAATGACTACCAACCATGCAATTTCCTCCTCCTACTAACACTCCTGCGTTTCTGTATTCGTTCAACTTTGGAGCAAACCCCCTAGTCCAAAAAGACGTCGGATTCAGGTTGCATTCGTAGTTACTGTACATTTTCCCTGGAGACACAACAAAAAATCACTCAGCCACCTAAATTAATCGTTACGAAGGAGAAAAGACAGGAGCTTGATTTTGATTACCTCCTTTGGTATGAGCAGAAAAAGCTGTTGTAGTAGCGTTGATAGAGGTAGAGATTTCAAGGAGAGAAGAGAGTGGTGCACCGGAATCAGCAGCTTTAAGGAAATATTCATCGACTTCTTTGATAATCTCCATCAGATCTTTACTGTTCCTCGGCACCACCACTGCTAACTCGCTCCCCGTCGTCGTCGTTGTCGTCATTGTATCTTTAGAGAATCCACTCACTACCGAAGAAGCTTGAGGAGTGGATGTGGTTGGAGCCGTGGTTGCAGCAGTGTCAGAAGCTGTTCCGGATGCGGTTGCAGTGGCGGTTCCGGTGGTTGTCTCTGCCTCCCACTCCGACTCCGAGGAAGAAGGAGGCGGAGGAACAAACGGATCCCAGAAGTCCCATGTGGAAGAAGGCGGAGGAGGTGGTGGTGGTGGCGGCGGAGGAGGAGGGAGAGCGGAGGAATTGGTGGTGGAGGTCCATGTGGTTTCGGAGCCAGGGCTTAGAGGAGGAGCAAGAGGACGAGGCGGCGGCGGCGGAGGAGGAGGAGGAGGAGATGGAGAAGGAGGATGGAGATGAAGAAGGGTTTCTTTGGAGGAGAAGTGAACAAGGGAAGAGCCGGTGGCGCGTAGAGAACGGAGATAAAGCGCGTGAGAGACAGAGAGAGTTTGTCTAGCTTTAACAAGCTGTTTCAAGTATCTCTTCCTCGCTTTGCAACGAGACACTATCTCTTTTCTATCTATACTTGACTGACAACAACCCATTTAAGAAAAAATAAAATCTTTGTCTGAAAATCAATTGGTCTTCTTCTTCTACTTAAACATGCATCCAAAACAAAAATCGCTTCTTTTTTTCTTCTCTCCTCTTTCGTGTGGCTCAACAAATCTGAACTGAACTCTCAGACTCTACACACAAATCCCATTTTCTTCTTCTACTTGTAGAGTGGAAGAAGAAGTGCGCCTACCTCGTTTATGTCAAAATCTAAACCCAAAAGAAAAAGCAAAAAGAAAAGATCCTAACTTTGTCCTGATCTGAAACTCAAAAGGGTTTAGGATTTTGAAGCCTTGAAGGTTGATGAGATTTTTTTTTTTTTTTAAAAAAGGAATTGAGAAGGTTTTGGTTGGCTTTTGAAAGTACTTTGGCTTCTCCTGAGGAATGTAGTTGGAATTTGGACTTCTTTTCTTTTATCAGTTTAATCTCTCACACACACATACCCCTTGGTCTTTGGGCGGAGAGCCCTTTCCCCCAATTATATCACTTCTTTTTACTTTTCTCCTCAAAGGCTCAAACACTCCATTTTGACTAAAACAACCTTTGTTTTTCAATTTTATTGCATCATGCACACAAGACTCGGATAGTAGGATTAATGCTGTTACCAAAATTGCCAAAAACTTTGATATAAAAAGTCTTGTTATTTCACAAAACCGGTAAAGAAAGTTTAAACTTTTTTTTAAACCGTTTCATTTGCCATGGTTGACAAAAAATGGGAATTCCGGAACTAAATACAAATTCAACGGCTGTATTTTTTGGCCGAATAAAAAGAGAGGTTATTAACTACAGTTTGGTGCCAAGTGGTCAAGCGTTTCTATAAACTGGAAGCAGAAGAGACCAAATTGATAAACAGTATCCATACACATTTAATTGTTTAACGGATACGAATTTTTCGAAAAACTTAATTAACCAAAAAATGTTGAGTGTTGAAACGAAATTAGAAGGCCAAGAATTAGCTCAATGTTGAAAGGAGAGATCAAGTGTCATGGTCTATCATTTACTATGCCCCATCTTTTCCTCTTTTAGTCTCTTTCGTTAGTTCTTGTTAACATCTGCAATCAATACTATTATCAACTACAATCTCATGTAGATTGTTGGCAAAGAAAATAAATTCAACTTTCATTATTGGTCAATGACAATAACTGTGAACAATGTAGCAACTTTAAGCTGACAAAAACATTAATAATGGAGAATAAGAGCTCATCTCCTTTTGGCATCACCACAGTAGAAACTAGAATAAATTAGAAATATTAATCGTAAATAGATTTGGTTAGAGATTCTTCTGCTTGAGATAACTCAGGCTCTTGGGCTAAGGGAGGACAAAGTGATATCCTGAAAAACCCTAAGCCTCTTCTTGTCCACTTTCGTCGTCTCTGTCGTCCCCAACACAGCCATAATCATCGCTTCTTCAAACTCCTTGTTATCCGGTAATCCACAGTCCGTTGCTCTCTTCTCCATCGACAATCTTCTCTTCGCTTCTTCAAACACCATATCAAGGGACTTGTGGAAAATATCAAATTCGAATAACCTTTGTAAAATTATGAGAATAGTCATCAGATGAATAAAACTTGGGATAAACAATATGTTGGTGAGATGAAAGAAAGCAAAGCAACTCGTGAATCAACAAGTTTCAGTGACCTTCCACGCATGGGATAAGAACATTTTGGGGAACCAAAAAGCAAATAAGTAACTTACTAAATCCATCAAGGGATGCGAGAGAATAATTTCTCCAGGCAAGAGGCCAAGAAACTTTTTTCCAGCTTTCGAGTTTGCCACTGAACCAGTGATATATCCCGAGACTTTGACAACACCGGAAAGAACACCAGTCGCCACTTTCTCTGTCATTTGTGTCACTCTCTTAACCCTTCACATATAAACCGCATTAGGGGAGATTAGCAAAAAGGCACATAAGTGATTCATTCAAGAAATACTGCCATGACTAAAACATCTTTAAACAATAAATTCTCATCAGTTATCCAAGAATTGTTCTTCTGCAAGCAGAATCATCTCTTACTAGTCAGTGTCCCTCTTGGCAGCATTGCACCACTTATCTCCTCAAGCTCCTGAATGGCTATCAATTCATTGACTCGTCATGCTACAAAGTAGTTTTGAAATGAATTTAATTTGATCCAAGTTGGCTATATATTTTTGGCAGAGAATATAAGTTTGTTCTCTAACCTTAAAATTTTGTCGAGCAGTTTTGACTCTCATATAAAAGCAACCACAACTACAGCTACTACACGTGAAAGAGACAACCGAAGCACAAGATAATACACGATAAACTGAATATATTCTCCTAAAATGCTCATAAAGTTGACATGTTGTTGAAAACCTAATCAAAGAGTAGATATTTCTTAGAGAGTAGAGATGGTTTAGTTGGGTTAATAATATTTAAGTGGCTACTTGGCTTGTTGTCTGTATCTCGTCTAGAAGGATTTTACAGTGATTCTCTCTGAATGTGAAATGGTATAAAGCATTTTTTTCCCAACCTTGATTCAACTTTTCAATTCGGGTCTCTAAAGAAAGCTAGAGGCAGTGTAGAATTCTTTGAGCTCACTTAAAGGCTTAAAGATTAGGATTAGCCTAGCCTAGGTGTATCAGCTACTAATTATGTGTGCACATAAGAATCAATAAAACGACCACCATTTCTCTCACTGTAACAGTTGTCTTTTCCTCTGGTGCATCAGTAACCAAGAAAATCTGCGCAAACTGAGTTTCAAGTATTCAAGCAGAACAAGACAATTAAAAAAAAGACAAAAACAAATCCACTTGACACTCCAATTAACTTAGTCGACCAACCAATGTTAAGGAAGAACAACACACTTGAAAAGCAAACAAAACACTAGAATTAAAAAGCAAATAACGTATATTATTCTAATCCACACATAGTCAAATGGATTCTTGTGCAGACGAGGAGCCAGCTTCCATGGCAGCAGTGCTCTGATGACAGCCGACGAGGTGTAATTTTTCCGTCTCATCATCCAAGATTCTTCTGACTAAAGCAATGCGATGGACATCCTTACCAACTCGAGCCTCGCACGAGTCCTCGTACCTTATGTAGAAGGTTGCATCAAAGGCGGCAAGTCCCTTTTTAAAAGGAGGCAGGTCTCGTGTACTTTCCGTAGCCACTTTTAGAATCTTCAAAGTGGTCAGACTATGTGTCTCACCGCGCTTCTTAACGGTTTTGGCAACTGCAAGCTCCAAATACAGACGAATCCAGTCATTCTCTTGAACCTCTCTGATTCCTTGAGCTTCAAGAGAAACACAAAAGCATACATTAACATGACTACTAGTTGTTATCCAAAAATTCAGAGACAAGTGTGAATCAATATATTATACCACGTAACATCGGTTTGTATCATCCTTGAAAGGATCCACAGAGGGCAACTCAGGCATGAATTCGCTGAGGGCCTTGTCACCCAACACGTTGTCTTCCGGGTATTCTTCCTCGTATTCGTCTTCCTCGTTTTCACCACCAGATGTGATGTTTCTTTCGTCTTGCTCGTTTCCACCACCAGTCGTGATCCGTGATGCTTTTTTTTATTGTTTTCCCCTACACACAGGCAATTTTAGTTGAGACGATGATGATGTTGTTGACTTGTCGTCCACGGCAATAATACAATACATATATTTACCTTTAAATCTAGCAACACTGCATGTCAAAACGAATCTGTTGTATTGTCCTTCACGAACTACAGCCTGAAAAGTTCTAACCGTACCACGGGGCGCTGGATCCTTGGCTCTACAAGTGATGTAGTACGTGGAAACAACACAGCCAGCAGTCACGGACTTGTTGTATTTCTTTACTTGATGAAGAAGCTGCAAGTCTTTCCCCTGGAGAAGATTGTACCTATGAAGTCCCATCTTGGCATAAAGGAGGACTAAGTCACAACATGGAGATTTCCGACCACAGCGGTGTGCTTCCAGTCCTCCTGATCGATAAAAACATGCACGGAACCCCTAAGACCCGAGAGAGAAGGGAGAATCAATTCACTAACAAAAGTTTGGTGTATGAAATCATATATTACCTCGTATTTCGTCAGTATTTCCCTATACCTGTACAAGCTACGCAAATTCCTCTCCCTTATTTCTTCTGGTCCCATCACCATCACCACACGCCGCCGTCGCGCTGATTGATGGATGGATGGATGATGTGATTTTGGTCGATTTTGGTTTCTAGGGTTTCCTCCATTCATATAAATACAAATTCAACGGGCTGCATTTTTGGACTCTCTCGTTAGTTCTTGTTAACATCTACAATCAAATACTATCATGAACTACAATCTCATGTATAGATTGGCAAATAACATAAATTCAACTTTCATTATTGGTCCAATGACAATAATTGTGAACAATAAAAATGTAGCAACTTTAAGCTGACAAAAACATTAATAATGGAGAATTAGAGCTCATCTCCTTTTGGCGTCACCACAGCAGAAACTAGAATAAATTAGAAATATTAATCGTAAATAGATTTGGTTAGAGATTCTTCTGCTTGAGATAACTCAGGCTCTTGGGCTAAGGGAGGACAAAGTGATATCCTGAAAAACCCTGAGCCTCTTCTTGTCCACCACTTTCGTCGTCTCTGACCCCAAAACAGCCATAATCATCGCTTCTTCAAACTCCTTGTTATCTGGCAATCCACAGTCTGCTGCTCTCTTCTCCATTGACAACCTTCTCTTCGCGCTTGTCTCTCCTTCACCACCACCACAATCCAACACCCCCATCGTTTGGCTCGACGATCTCGTTCTCTTCAGCTTCTCGTTATTATTATTGATGGTCGTCAACTTCGAAGAGAAGAACGGTTTCGCATCAACCCTTAACGGGTTTACAACTACATTCACATTCACATTTCTCTTCACGTTCTCGTTCTCGTCACCGTATCCATCATTCCTCAAATCAGGCTTCGGTTTAGCCGCCTTCACGTTCTGCTCTCTACAAGGCTGAGGCTGCCATATAGAGGAAGACCCGAACATCGCATCGAAAAGCCTCCTCTGCTCAACTTTATCATCCCCTCCTCTTCTCATCATCTCGGATCCAAGATCGTTGAGCATCTGTTGCGCTCTCTCGTACGCTTTCAGATGCGAATCCACTCCTCTAGGACCATCAACAACCGCTGGCTTCACACGTCGCAATGTCTCTTTGGCTTCATCGATCCTTCCTTGCTTCATCAGACAGATTCCGAGGTTACACATCTTGTTGTTGTCCGGTGCGATCGATAGAGCTCTCCTGTATGCATCTTCTGCTTCCACGAAGTTGTCTCTTTGCATCAAAGCCCATCCTAAGTTGCCCTGTTTTCGAAATCAATCACCAGCCAATCAGAATAACGCAAATTTGCAATTGGATGCAATGTTTATGCATAAAGTGTTGAAATTTGCTACTTACCAATAGCCTAGTGGCTTCTTGTTCAACAGAGACTTGAAATTTCTTCCCCTGAGATCTAGCGGTCTTGGTTCGTTTACCGTTAAAGGCGAGTCCTTTTTGAATTAAGAAGAGTTTGTGTTTCAAAAGTCCAATCTGGTCATCTAATCTCCCACATCTCTGCAACAAACAATCATTCCAATCTCAATACAGAATTAAGCAATTGCAATCATGGAAACAGAGGAAAATTGGGATTTTGTGTTAAAGTAAGGACCTTGTAGAGATCAAGGAGGATATTGTCAAGTGATTCCTGGGCTTGATCTGAGCACCTGACTCTGAGAGATTTAATGGCTTCGATTGCTTCTTCTGCGCGATCTTGCTGCTTCATCACGATCGCCATGTCTTTCAGAGCACTGTCCACTCTGTCTCCGGCATTAATGGCGGACCAAAACAGAGGAATCGCTCTCTCCGGATCCTTCTCCACCAACTGATTCCATAATCAAATCGCAAAACAACCAATCAGATAAAAAAAAAACCAAATCCAGATCTAAAGAAATGATAACTATTCTAACTCACCTGAACATTTTTGGCCCTGACGTAAGGACTGTCTCCGATAGGAACTTTGTGGATGGCATGAAATGATTCAGAGCGAGTGCGGGAGATACCGAGTGGCTTTGCAGGAGAACTCGGGGCAGATTTGGTCGGTCTGAATACATCTTTCATCATCTTTGGACTGAGTGGAGAAAGAAGAAGAAGAGAAATGGAATCTCAGAGGAAAAGTGATGTGAGAAAGATGCTGAGGGTTAAGAAGAAGACGGCTTGAGGAGATCGGAATCGGAATTATAAAAAGGTTTAAAATTTCCGACCGTTGAGGTCACTAGCCGTTGCGTTCTATTTCGTAATTTTTTTTTTTTTTTTTCNTTATTGAGGGAGCGTATTTCTCATCTACTCCCTTGACTTTCATGTATTTTCTATTTTTGCCCCCTTCAAAACAAAATCAAACTAATGTCGACAAAAGATATCATTTGAGGATCGAGATGATTTATTAAGAAAGATATCCATTGTCAGAAAAGAAAAAAAAAAAAACAGAAACATATCCATTATAGTTTAGATCTTCTGTATATCCGTACATTGATTTGGAATCTCAACAAAATCGGGAAAAGTCAGCGGTGACACTATTTTGGGCCCGTTTACATAAGTGTACGGCCCATTAAGCCAGTTTTGTTTGCGTATCAAAATTTGCTGCAAGAAAGTTTTCACCAGTCCCTCATGTTGCTGTGGACCTTGGAGTTTTGGGAACGGCCTTTTCCTTTGTCTTTGTATGTGTTTCTTGAAGACTGCGACTTTCTACGTCCCCTGGCATCTGCCATGGCTCTGCGTCTTTGTTTCCCCAGTTTATTCTCCAGCTCTGGATCATTGTTTTTCACCTCCTGCACAAACGAAGGAACATCAATATTTGTTTTAAGAGTTTGAGACGATTAACTAATTCTCTGTGTGTTACAAAGAAACTAGCCTCATCGCTTCCAACTTCATCTTTATCTCCACTGCTTTCGCCTTTCTCAGTGTTATCCAACTCAGAACCATCAGAACTGTTCTGTTCCTACATCATGCCAAGCATACAATGTAAGCACGAGGAGGATGCGTAAAAAAGCAGAAAACATCTCCACTCAGCATATTCTTATACCTCCTCTTGCAGATTCAACGATATCATTTCATTTAGGTTTTCTTCTTCTTTTGACTCACAAGTCTGCTCTTCATCCTCAGATTCCTCATCCTCAGATTCATCCTCATTCTCATCAGAATCTTTACTCTTCTCCTGCCCACCTTCAATAAACTACACAAAAACAGAAACCACATCACATTTTCTATTCCATTTACACATCAAGGAATGAGAAACGAAAACCAGAGAGAGAGACTAGTGCTGCATAATATAACACAAGGCCACATATAGCTAAAAGTATATAAGCAATAAATTTATTTAGAACATACACGACTTATAGATAAGTAGTTTATTCAAAAAGTGCTGTTGGTGACAGAAGAAACAAAAAAAGAGCAGTGTTATTGCTAAGGTCATAGGATCACATACCCTATCGAGGTCATTCTGCTCTTTTTTTGTGAAACCACTAGCTTCTAGATCTCTATCCAGAGCATTAGCATCTTTAGTTATATCATAGAAAGACGGTCTGCTGTTCTCATCCACTTCCACCTCTTTCTCATCTGACTCATCTTTATCTTCTTGGAAAGTCATATTAAACCTTGAAGAAAGGACCAGAGTTCACACAAAAGGAGAGGTTGAGGTTATTTACTACCAGATATTGTGATCAAATGATATATAATTCAACGGAGTCAATCGGTAACTAACCTTTTTCTGAAAAACTTGAAGATGCATTCGATATCACGGTCAAAGTACCTGAAAGACGAAATTCATAAACAAACTAAGAGCACTGCATGATTAATGAATTAAGAGGACTGAGGCATAATCCAGAGATAAAGACATCACATACATCTGTGCATTTTGGTGTGAAACAGATACCATTTGTGGAAAGTCAATCATTGTAATCTTCTCTTCATCATCAATCTAAGATACACATACATAAACAAAAGGAGTCAATGACAATTATTAGTAAGCAGAGGAAAAACCTAGCATGAATACATGCATGCAATTTTCAGCAAAAGTAACTTACAAATAGAAGGCATTAATCAACTAGAAAACTCTAAGTATCTCACCATGATGTTGAATTCATTGAAGTCACAATGAATAAGACCATGCTCAGCCAAACGAACAACAATGCCAATAATCTTCTCGAAAATTGTCTCCGGGTTCTGTAATTCTTTCACCTGAACCCTGTCATAAATGAAAATGTGAAAGATGTATCAACGTTTAAGGAATCTCAACTCAAATTCAATGCACAAATTCCTTAGTCTTAGCTAAAACCAATATCCAACCAAAAAACATCAGTAGATGACGCGTAAGACTAACAAAGCCATACAACATAATTTCCTCGTGTGAATATGAAGGTAGATCCTTACATGGGGTATCCCGGCACAAGGGACATGATAACACAGTGCCTATTGCAGTCAATAGCTTTTGGAACCGGAAAGTCATGTTCTTGCAAAGCCTGCTCACCCAAACAAGCATTACGCCAAAAATAATAAAAGATGATAAGACGAACAAGATTAGTCTTGCATCAATGGAGCAAGAAAATAACCTTCATAAAAGCAAATTCCTTGAGAGCGGCAAGACGGGAGAGATACAACCAGCTGAAACTAGTACGATGCCTCAAGTAGTCACGCTTAGATTTGACAGCCCTAAAGGAAGTTCTCCCTAGTCTATGTAACTTCATTGCCAGAATAGTTCCATCTTCCTGAGATACCTCAAATATGTCTTCAATAATGCAAAGAAACCATAAACAAGAGGTGCATCAGCCACTGACCAGTATCTCTCAACACACCAATGAATCATAATCAAATGGTAAAAGACTTACCTGACTCTTTACCGACCCCAATCTGACGACCAACACCGGTAAATATACCACGGTTGACCAATGTTTTAATGGCAAGAAAGTCGTAACCCAGATAGGTGAGTCGGAATCCATCATCTAGACGATAAATAAGGCAATAGCCATTACATTATGCGAATTTCTAAGACTGCCAAGCAAAAAAATTACAAATCCCTTTAGAAATTACTCACATTTAGAGCTGTCGTGATGCAAGAGCTTATACTTGAGCAAGTTCTTCAGGACCTTGTATGTGCCTCCATGTCTGTATATATATATAACAGGTATACAAGTTACACGCCATGTAACATATGTTTCATCAAAACGAAGCAGAGAGCTTAATTTAAAAGGGAAGGAAGCAATCAAAGGATCGAGATGTGGCATACTTTAGTTTAGCAATTTTCTCTACGATCACAGAAGGAACAATCTCATGCTGCAAACACAAACAATAGAATATTTTCAGAAAAAAAAAAATATATATATAGCACAATTACAGTAAACCTTAAACCCTAGATCCAATTCCAGAATGAAAGGGAATAGAGAAGAACACTGACATTTCGCATTCCCAACTCGACCGCAGTGAGAACTCGAAAATCATCTTTCGATAGATATCTCAAAACATTCACGTCAAGCTTCATACTTTACACCTCAAAGTAATACACCCTTTCTACTCTGATTCAACCTGGCTGATGAAAGATAAATATTTCAAATTGTTATGATGCTGAACGAAACCCTAGACGAGAAAACCCAGGATAACACTTAAGAGTTGATAAGGCATTCAATATAGCCACAGGAGCGATGGGAAAGCAAGTATTGATGTAAGGGGAGGCTGAAGAAGCTTTACCTGAAACTAGAGAGAGAGCGGCGGCGCTAAATTTTTTCTCGTCTTCTCAAAAACCCAAGGAGGCTCTCTCGCCAGGGAGGATATTAACTAATTGAATCAAAAATATTAGGAGTTTGTGATAAGTACATTCTTGTTCCGAATTTTATCAACAAAGTCGTTGTAGTATAGTGGTAAGTATTCCCGCCTGTCACGCGGGTGACCCGGGTTCGATCCCCGGCAACGGCGTTTGCTTTTTTAAAAAATCAAAAGCTTTTGCAAAATAGACAAAAAAACAATTTGGCTTCGCCCGGGTTCGAACCGGAGACCTTCAGTGTGTTAGACTGACGTGATAACCAACTACACCACGAAACCATTTTGTTGTGGATGTTGCATTATCTAAACTTGTTGAAAGCTTGGTGAAATGGATGATGGAATTTTCTTTTGGTTCAAAGATAAAGAGGAAGATTTGAGAACAGACGTAATAACTAATAAGAGAAGAGGCAAGTGTAAGAAACCAAGATTTCTAGAGAACTTATGAGACAACTCAGATGTCTAGGTTGCTCGAACAACACTTTCAAATCTTTTTAACCTGTTCGAGATTGACTAATCAGCATTACCATGAAACATTCCACATATATACGTAAATAACCAGAAACAGGATTAGCCAGGCCAGCCATAGGTCTGTCTGATAATAAGTATCATGAACAAGTATTTTTTTGCATGGCTATATATGGTTACTGCTAAAAATTGCAATCAAGTTTATTAAAGCAAGAGTGTCAAATAGATTAGTAATCCAACAAATCTATCTCAATGCAATCCATATTTCTATTCCACCTCAAATATCAGACACAGAAACAAAGTTACATCTCAGAATTCGAGACAGCTACTGTAAGATCTGGTTCATGTTTCCTTTGAAGGGCCTTTCTTGGCCGCTTCTGCAGCAGCTTTCTCTGCTTCGATTTCAGCCACAATAGCATCGATTTCAGCTTCCTCTAGCTGCCTCAGAGCACCTTCCTCCCGTGTCATTACAGCAACCTCAATGTTCTTTCCTCCGCTCTCAACTACCTGCAAATTGCAAAGCCTATCAGCGTTTTACAAGATCCGCTACTTGTGCATTTGCCAAGTAAAGCTCATCAAACAATTCATTCTCCAACTCAATTAGTAAAATCTTATATATTTCCAAGAATTTTTAACATTGTCACCATCTGCTGGCTTTGCCTCTAACCTAAAGCCAACTTTCAAGAATAGGAGAATCATACAGGCTTAGGCTAGCAAGAATCTAATGAGTATGACCTCGTTGTCAAGTTTAGTAACAGGGAAACAGATAATCGCTAAAAAGAAAACTACTAGGATGAATTATAGAAAATGACAGGATAAACCAACCTCAAGCAGAGCGCGGATAGCAAGTTTGACAGTTTCTGGGCCAGAGCTTTCTTTATAATTCTTCTCCAGAAACTCCCTGATCGAGTTGGAGTTTCTTCCGGCTGCATTAGCTTTCCAAGCAGAGAAAGTACCAGATGGATCGGTCTGATAAAGCGCGGGTATACGAGTGTAGGGGTCAAAACCAACAATAAGAGTGGAAAGACCAAAGGGTCTCACACCACCACTCTGAGTATACTTCTGTTGAAGCCCTGCTATGTACCGCGTGATGTACTCAACAGTCACTGGGTCCTCCAACGTAAGCCTGTGGCTTTGACACTCTATCCTCGCTTTGTTTATCAGGACTCGGGCATCTGCCTTCAGCCCAGCACACGCCAACGCAATGTGGTTATCAAGGCTCACAATCTTTCTGGCTGATCTGTGAGAAAACAACATTTATCAAAACAGATGGGATTGAGGAGAAAACAAAAGCCAGATCCTACATACGGATTAAATTTGTATCTACTGAGATTAATTAATCAACACAATTCAATTCTCAAGTTTAAGGATTGTTTCATATAAACTTGATATTGGGGAATGATTAAGCTGCAAGTTATAACCAAAAACTTGTACTAAACAAAAACCACAAATTTTCACAGATGAGGAGCAAAGTTCATTTCCCACGCTCGTAAGTAGGGATCAGCTACGATTCTACGATCTAACACTCCGAGATTCCGAAACCCAACATCAAGGTTTCTTTGAGAGGGTTTCAAAGTTAATCATACAAGTATAAATTGTGCAAATCAAGCGATCGAGGTGAAATATAATTTATAACACACAAAAAAAAAAAAAAACCAAAACTGAAGGGCAGAAATTAAAGCAAATTGACAAAATCCGGCTTAACCAGCTTGTATCGGCAGAGATCGGAAGTATACCTGGAATCCTGGAGCTTAGGGGTGGATTTCTTCTCGACGGCGAGGACGACAGTATCGGCGCCGCGTACTCCGACGGCGGCGTTACCCTTCCGGACAGCTTCTAGAGCATACTCTACCTGAAAAAGGTGGCCGTCGGGGGAAAACACTGTGATTGCTCGATCATATCTCGCCATCTCTCACAGTTTTCTCCTTCTCTTGTCTCCTCTGTTTTTCTGGGTCTTGTGAGTGTTCTTTCTCTTTTCTGCAATACTCTCTTTCGTTTTGCGACTTTGACAAAAATCGATTCCAACTTAGGCGACAAGTTAGATGCCCAGTTCTGTTTAAATCATCTGCGGACAGGTTCACGTTAACACTCCTTCTAGCCAATCAGAAATTATTTAATTTCTGTAGTGGTGCCAAAATTAGCTACATTGGCCCAAAATTCTACACTTCTTCAATTTGTTTCCACGAGATCGCTCTTAACATGGTTTTTTACTTTGACCAAAAAAAAAAACACATGGTTTTTTGTTTTCTAATTAATCTTGGTTTAAATATAGTTTACATAAAAATCACAGTATACACAGAAATCTAAAATACAGAGTTGTATATATCAGTAAATCTTCATATGCTTTTCCCAGAAAAAGAAATACTAAATTCAAATATAGATGAGAAATGGAAGCAAAAGGCTGTTGTTAGTTACTTGGAGCCTTTCTTAGCCTTTAAATCAGAAACAGCAGACTTGGCCAATGCTGAAGGCTTTAAGACACTCTTGGGGTTAAATGCCTTGCGGATCTTCAAAGCAACCCATGCGGTTCCAAAAGCATGTCCTGCTGCGTCTAGCCCTTCGTTCGTAGCTTCTGCTGCTTTTGAGCCGTACCTGCAAATCCCACAAAAACATTCCATAAGGCTTCTTTACCATCTAAGGCAAACTTTGAAGATCACTCTTTGGTGAGATACGTGATTGTTTTCATATATGACACTGAAGAAGAACAATACTTGTGATCGACGAGTTCTGTTGTGACGGTTGATGAAGTCGACATGACGTTTTTTCCAGCTACTTCAACAGCATCACAGATCTTGCCTGCAAGAAGTAAACATGCCATAAACAAGAAAGCAAAGAAGACGACGTCATTAATGCCATGTGCCTCAGGAAAAGAGGCAGCAGGTTTTGAGAGCACATCACAGAATACTGAAAAAGAGAACCCAAAAGATGCAACTAGAAGAAAGAAAAGAAGAATTTATTCATGGTGAAGAACCCTCAATTTTGGAAGCCGAACAGATTAAAAAGAAGATGAAATAGGATAAGGCATATAAAGCCAACAAAAACACCACAAAAGAAATAATGCTCCAAAGCTTTAGTGCCCATATGGCTATATTGCTCAAGGCAAGACGCAGACCCAAACACCATATCGTGGAACTTCTGGAAAATGTCATATTCGACAGACCTTTGTAAAAAATTTGCGAATAGTCAACAGACGGAAACTTGGCTAAACAATCATGATTGTACATGTTGGTAAGATGAAAGAAAGCAAAGCAACTCGTGAATCAACAAGTTTCAGTGACATTCCAAGCATGGGATAGACTAAAGAGAATTTTGGGGAACCAAAAAGCAAGTAAGTAACTTACTAAATCCATCGAGGGATGCGAGAATAATCTCTCCAGGCAAGAGGCCAAGAAACTTTTTTCCAGCTTTCGAGTTTGCCACAGAACCAGTGATATATCCCGAGACCTTGACAACACCGGAAAGAACACCAGTGGCCACTTTCTCTGTCATTTGTGTCACTCTCTTAGCCCTTTACATAGAAACCGCACACTAGGATAGATTAGCAAAAAAGGCACATACGTGATTCATTCAGAAAATACTACCATGAATAAACATCTTCAAACAATATATCCTCATCAGTATCAAAGATTTGGTCTTCAGCAAGCAAAACCATCTCTTACTTCTCAGTTTTCTAATGAGCATGAAACAAATAAGACTAATTTTCCAAGCAGATTCCTAGGCAGTTAATTTTTTCAAGGTCAAAGATGCTAAATCCCAAAGTTCTCAAGGTACTAAGCATCACCATACCTCTTGATTCTCCTCAATGTCTCGGGGCTCACGTTCTTCTCCTTCTCAGCACGAGTCAGCCTGTTCTTCATAACCTCGTTTCCCCTCTTGAGTCTCTCCACGGTTACATCCCCACACCACAGTATCCCCTTAATCACCTGACCTGACCCGGAAGCAATCATTTTAGCAGTCTTGCTACTGTAGTCCTCGATGTTAGGCGCGAGTGTGGTCCAGTACGCCGCACATTGACCCTCCACAATGTCTTTTCTCTCACCCTTCAGCTCCTCCGGCGAAGTCGCTGCAGCTATGGAGTTTCCCAGCACCTCCTCCCCCGTTTCCTTTGCCGTTTGAGACATTTTCTGCTCTGTGAAACAGCAACAGTCTCGTAAAACCTGATCGAGCACTTGCAATACGTTTTCTTGCCCTTTCGAAGCAATGGTCAATCCGTAATTGAGAATTTCATCCTCCGATTTCGAACTACTCTTTTTCCCATGTTTCTCATCATCTGAATCGGACCCAGATCCATGGCCCTTTTCCTTTGGCGGATGGACTGAAAAGAAATAGTGCGACCCATCAACCTTCGTCGCCACCTCGCTCTTAATCAGCGGCCATTGAATCTCGTCCGCGACGTTGGCCAGAACGGCGACGATGTTCTGCCCCTGGACAATGCGAACGATGGTCAAATCACCGCACGCGAGCTCCACGCTGTAGGATTTGTCGATAAGGTTGAGAATGGCTCCGGGGACACGGATGAGAATCTCTTCCGTCGCCTGCGGTGGAGCAGACGGTGACTGATTGTTGGATGACGCATTTCCGTGGTCTGCGAACAGATTGTGCCCGATATTGTGCGAGGAGAGAGTAGGATAGGGATAAGGGGAAGGAGCGGCGTGAGGATGTGTCTGAGCAAAAGGATTATCCGGGGTGGATTGATCAATTTCGGGATACATCGCCGGTCGCTGCTTCCCGTCGGCACCGTGAGAAGGATTCATCTTCGCCGCGTCGTCGATTAGAGCACCAAAATTACTCAGAAAGAGAAAATATATCGGAAATTGAAAAAGGGGGATGAATTTCAATTTCAATTTTCAAGGAAAGTTTCTATAAGACGGAGACACGTTGCGTAAAGACAATAATTAATAAATTAATTAAAATTGTCCTCCCGCCGGTTTAACCGTCGATATCTAAAAGCAATAAAAAATTTGAATCCATCCATACGCATCAATCTATTTTAAACATTTGAACCGAAAATCAAAATATGAACTAACTTTCCTCATGTTGATTACAAAGTTTACCAAATGACAATTATTTCATCCCTAATTAAATATGCATAGACGTGATAGGATGGAATATGGAGTAAATGTACTAATTAATTAATTATTATTTAATAATGCCTTTTAACATAAACATACCCAAACTTGGCATTTACAATGTTTACGTCATAGACGTACACACCGAACACACCATAACATTCAAAAGGAACCCACAAAACAGAAACCAAACAGAAAAGCAATGGAGCAACAAGGTTTCTAAGCAAAGATTTGATCGAGAGGCTTGGCAGCTTCCTTGATATCACGTTCTTCTTTGGCGAGCTTCTTGAGGCGAGCAAGCTCCAGATCTCTCCCCATCTTTCTCTTATACATCTCTGCAAAAGTGATTGGCTCCTCCAGTATCGGCTTCTCTCCTTCTCTCACCTTAAGCGGATACACGGTGGCATCCGGCGCCGGATTCTGGAAAGTGGCTATAGATAGTCTGCTTGAGTTGGAGTTCACCACCGCCTGATGATCCGCGTTCTTGAACCTCCCGTTGCTCAAATACTTCAACAGACATTCAAGAAGTTTGACCAAAGTCAATACTAACAAACGGAGAAAAAAAAAACAGTGATAGAGAAAGTACTGACGTGGCCGTGATCGCCAAGATTGACGACAAAAGCTCCTTTAACAGGCTGAACAGTGATCCACGTCTTGCCGTCGTCCCTTGTGGCTTGTAACCCACCGACTTGGTCTTGGAGCAGCAAAGTGATGGTTCCAGGGTCAGTGTGGCGCTTGAGCCCGAGGGTGAGATCAGGCTGAGGGCATTTTGGGTAATAATTAACAACGATCTTTTGGTCCATATCGACGCAAGCATTGGTGAGTGCGTCTTTCTCAAGATCCATCGCTTCAGATAAAACCTCGAGAAGCTTACAAGCCAAACCCATCAGCTTTCCGCTGTACTCCTCCGTCACTTTCACCCATCCCTCCGGCTTATCCGGCCACCGTGAATAGTCTCTGTTTCTCACCGGGTACGAGAAATACGTCACGATCTCTCTCCAATCTTGCACAGCCTCTCCCTGATTGATTGTTTAATATTTAACTTATAAGAATAATAATAAAATATAACTTCTTGGTTCCGGTTCGAAATTGTGGTGTGCGTTACCTGGAGGTGACTAGAGACGATGAAACCTCCTTTCTTACCACCGGACATGTCGAACCGGAGCTTCTCTTCAGGAGGCAAAGCGAAGAAGTCGCGAGCAAGACGAGTCATATCCGCCACAAGATTGGTATCAACGCCGTGATCAACCACCTGGAAAATGCCCCAATTCTCGCATGCCTCGACGATCTGACGGCAGATCTCTTCTCTTTTTCCACCGACATCGTCGATGCCGGAGAGAGATATCACCGGGATTTCGTCGCTAAACACATTGTAGGCGACCTTGGGGCGTTCATCTTCGTCACGGACGAATTTAGAGTTGAGCTTAGACTCTCCGGCGAGCTCAGTGAGAGTTCCTGGAGCCATTTTATATTTAAAAAGAATAAGTTAAAGAGTGAGAGAGAGAGAGGTAATGAAATATATAAGGAGCAGAGAGTGGTAGCTGAAAACTAAACCTTTCAAAGCTTGTGATGACTGACGAACGAAGAGGTCGTTCCCTACCTACCACCATACTACTTACTCTCTCTTCTTCTTCTTCTTCTTTCTAGAACACCACACAACTAACTGCATCTTTTATTTCTTTTAAATTTGAAAAAAAAAAGTTATTTATACATTCGATAAATTAATAACTAAGTTTTTGATCCAAATAATATCTTGATAAATTAATAATTCATTAAATTAATAAAATATGATGGTTTCAATATTATTAATTTATTTATAGAGTTTATATTGTATTTGTAATTTGTTGGCTACATTCCAACGTATCACATTATATATGATATGGACGTTTAACAGCTAACAATATGGCAGCTCTACATTTTTAACGGTGAACAGAAAGCCACGTCTTAAAATCGGTTATGGTCGATGGACAAGCCACGTAGGGAAAATACTTTGTTCTGGTACGCGCCAGATTGCATTAAAATGCACAGGCATCATCTTTGCGTTGTTATTATTTCATCCCATTGACTTAGAGAAATAAACTTTTTTCTTTCTTAAAATTGTGAGTTGTTGTAGTTCAGAATTAATACATACACAATAATTTCGAAACATCGCAACTTATAAATTCGACTCAATTACTTGAGATTCATAAAACCATAATAGTGGAAATGCATATATTTTTTATTATTGTTCGACGAATGTGGGCTTTTAAGATTTGACATTTTAGATTTTTGCGAGAACAGTTTACGGGCTGGGCTATTTGTTGTTAGCTCGTCAAAGGCCCATACAGGACAGTCGTAAACCCTAAGACGGCGGCTACTTTTAATCCGGTCTTTCCATGAGAGCAGGGGGACCCAACGGCTAGTAAGAGAGGAGCCACAACGGCTAGTTTTTATTCGAAAATCAATCTAACGGTCACCTTTCTCCCCGTACCTATAATACTGCGAGCTTATTCACACATCTTTCTCATTCTTTCCTGCAAATCTCAGATATTTGGAATCGAGACTGATTTCACAGAAACTCTTTCGATTCGGCTTCCGTGTTGTTGTTGTTACAAAGAGATCGAAACTCAAAATGGAGACTCCATCGTCGTTGTCAACAAGAAGAGTTACCAGATCGCAGACTATCTCCGCCATCAACAACTCCGATTCTGACTTCAAAATCCCCTTTTCGTCAAGTATGTTCTTTCTTTCGATTCTTCTAGCTTCTTTCAATCACCGCCTTGCTTCAATTGAAAATTGTTCTTGACTGCGTCTTCTTTTCTGTAACCAATCTCAAGTTGCGTAGATTGAATCTGATCTTGATTTCATCTTCAATTTACCTCTGAATCTGACCGTTTTACCCTTCAGTTTTGTCTTCAGGAAAAACAGAGGATTCGGGAATCAGCCAGAGAAAGAGCGTGAACAAAGCACAAGAAGACAGATCTGCGCTAATCGACATAACCAACGGCTCACCAATCGTGGGCCTAGCGATGCAGACTCCTCCTTCAGGGTTCACGTGCAAGAGGAAGAACAACAGCCGAATCAAGAGCACGCCTGGTTCCGGTGAAGCCCTTTTGAGAGGTCAAGTCAAAAACCTATTGCAAAAGGTCGAAGAAGGAGCAGAGCTTATCCATTCAATAAAGTCTCTCCCTTTCATCCACCTCGTCACTTCCCCGATGAGGCTTCTCGCCCCAACTCCGGCAAACACTCCCCAGTTTCCCAACTTCTCGGAAGATGATGAGGAAGTGCAGATCAAGATCGCATCTCCGGTTGTTGCGGGACACTTTAGGGCATCTCAAGTGAGCTACGTTAATGGGACTTGGAAGGGGAGTGAGGTATTTGAAGAGGAAGAAGAAGAAGAATGTATGAGCGTAAGTCGTTCTTTGTTTCTTGACTTCACGGAGAAGTCAGCTTTATGTGAAGAAGAAGAAGAAGAAGATGTTGATGAGTTGTGTGAAGGAATGAAGAAGATGAGTATGGAGAAGACTCAAGCTGTCTTTGCAGGGAAACATAGCAGATTTGTGTACAACGGTGAAGATGAAGTGGTCGTTGAGGCCCAAGAAGTTTTGCATTTGAAAGGGATTCCTACTCCCAGAGGAAAGCATGTGAGGTTTGCTGCTGATGAAGAAGACGAAGAAGAATCTTCTTCTTCTACTCGTTGATTTGATTTCCCCCACCACACTCTGTTGTTGGGCTGCTTTGTAATGGGTCACGAGAGAGTGATTTGAACACAGTTATTTTGTAATTTTTTAGCCCAATAAAGGCCCATTAATGAAACAAATTGGAGAAAGGTCGTTGTCAAATTGAGGATGGATGGGTGTAGCAAAGAACAAGTTAAAGAAAAAACTAACAGAACACATGAAAAAGATTAAGGGACGTTCCAACGAACCTCTCTACATGTTCTATTTACCCAATGTTATATCTTGTGTGAAGTAAACGTCAAGACATTTTTCAACTATTATTCTGTTTCTAAATAAAATAAAAAGCAAGCACCAAGAAAAAGTTAACAACTTCCATTCAATTTTTGTTGTTTATATAGTAATATGTTACATTTTGAAAATAAAATGACTAATAATATGGTGGAACCATCACATAATCTAATTATTAACGTGGTCAAATTATACGCTAATCTGATTAGTCACCATCCGTTTTGTTTTAGCAACAACAACAACAACAACCAACAGTTGCAATCTTATTGAGAAGGTTGATTCTTTTCTTTATAAGAAGCTGATGTCCTTCGTCATGACATGGACCACAACTCATAAAACTAAAGCAACAAGACGTGCCTAAATTTCTTGCAATGGTTCGCGCGGAGATCGAGACAGGAGCTCCTTTCCGGTCTGTTAAAGAAGCCGTCACTCTCTTTGGCGAGAGAATACTTCTCGAAGATAATTACATTAACAAAACCGCCGCAGAGGTAAACAAATAACTAATTCATATGCATAACTACTTTTTTATCTTACATATACAATATAAATTACTAACTTTGTACGATGCAATGATTTTTTCCGACCGCGTGGTTAGAGAAACAATGGAGATAACGGAGTAAGTAATGTGGTTATGAGAAGCAAAAGCATAGAAGATGAGCTGGATGAAGCAAAGGAGAGTTTGAAGAAAGCTGAAGAAGAGAACAAGGTTTTGTCTCAGCTTCTTGAAACCCTCACACAAGAGCTTGAAACCACTAAGGAAAAGCTTAATCACTACTCACTAAGAAAATTCCCGGAACACCCTCAAGTCGAAGACGACCTCAAATTCATTGAGCAGTCCACGGTTATTGAACAGGATAACATAACCGAGATCAAGATGAACCGGTTTGATGATCAAGATGAAATGTATATGGGAGATGAGGATCGTCTGGAGAGGAGGCGTTCGGTGAAGTTTGCGAATCCACCGTTGCTGACGAAGGTTTTGGAGAGCAAAGAGGATAAGAAGAACCAGGCTATGGTGAAGAAGCAGACGAGGAATATGAAGCGTCTGGTTCCATTGGCTTCTTGGCTCTTTGCAAGAAACCGGTCAAGTTAACCACATTAGCAATCCTTATCTTACGTTTACCATGTGGGTGTGTGACTTTTACAAATTCCTAAATAAAATTCCCAAAAATTAATTCTCCCTATTTTGTGGAATCATTCAACTTAATTTTGTTACATTGTTCTTGACTTCTTGTCGTGGTAATGTCAAATGTTTAAGTAGATTTTAGCATCCATATGCAAATCTGAACGTCTTCTTCCGGCCCTTAATCAGAAATATTGCTGCCATGCGTTACCTAAGGACTTCGTGTCGTTTTTCTGTTACATTTGCTAATATTCTGTTGTTTTTCTTTCTCATTAAACGGCACCGTGTGTTCAGTGTTGTTGTTTTCCTTATAAATACACATGATAACTGTTTCTCTCTAGGAGTCGATAGAAACACAAAAAAAAGTTGGTAGCCATTTCCATTCTTGAAATTTATGAACAATGAGACTCTATATACAGTATATAATGGGAGCAAGTGCGACGAAGACAGAAAGAGGAGCAGCGCCATTAAAGCAGATGGTCAAGAGATGCTCAAGCTTATTGAAGAAAGGCAAAGTAGACGTGCCGAGGAAGGGACATTTCGCTGTCTACGTGGGCCAATCCAGAGAACGCCACGTGATCCCAATCACATTCCTCAATCATCCAACGTTCCAGATGATGTTGCAAGAAGCGGAGGAAGAGTTCGGGTTTAGGCAAGAGAGAGGCCTGACCATTCCTTGCGACCAAAACATCTTTCTCTCTTCCTTAGACTCTATCACATCTCACTAGCTAGGTCTTAGTTTGAGTTTCCTTACATATTATAAGAGATATATTGTGTTCCACGTTTCTTCACATGTGTGTCTGTCTCTATATACACTCATCAATGATTGAGTGATTATGTGGTTGAAGCTAATATTGATCGGGTTTATGTTCTTTGATTGGAAGAATTGAAGTATAATTGTTTATTTTCGTGTTAATAAAATGTTTTGTCAACGATTTTTTAGGATTCCCATATGAATTTATCCACAAATTAAATAGTATTAACCATTTTTAGCTTTCAATTTAATTATAAATCCAAGAATTGAAAACACACCAATTATAAATTAACAATTAACAAAATAGCAAACACCTTCGTTTCTCAATATATGGCTACAATGCTAACAAAAACCAAATTTTCACTGTTATCGTTATTCATGCTTCCGTCATTGTCAGCTGCAAACGCGATGAGATTCGATGTCCAGTCCTTTTGCAAAGAGGCGAACAGTTTGGAATTATCATTAGGTTTGAAATTTATTGGGAAGGACCCACGTATTGTAAACGCACGCGGCTTCCGTGATGTTCTTATAATTGCGGTAATGTTTGATCATACTAATAATTTTAACACAAGAAAACTGTTTGGTGTAGTAAGAATGAGGAGATACAATATAGACTAATGCAAACTTTTTTAGCGTCACCCCGTTTTTTAGTAAATAAGGACACTTTAGTATACCAATCGAAAACAATAGAGAATTATAACGCTGAGATATATAAGTTATGTTTTATTATAACTTGTACAAAAATATATTAATTTTTAGTTTTTTGACTTGTACCCAGATATCCCAGAACCAAAAACAAGTGACCAACGCAACCACGACAATCAACAAAATCCGACCAAAGTACAATGGTCCACTTGGGAAGAAACGTTTGAGTCTTTGTGAGATGAAGTTCAAAGAGGTATCTGGTTTGCTCCAGAAATCACTAGAAAGTGGAAAGACAGGAAGTATACGGTCGTTAAAAGTAGCTGAGGCAGACACACTGAAATGTATATCAGCTATGAACGATTGCAAAAATACTTGGTCATATCCTCTCAATGGACCTGACCAGTCGAATCCTCTCGCTGAGTCTTGCTACAGTGTTCTAGGACTAAGCTACTAATAGGCAAGTTGTTTAAGAATAGGGCTGGTTAACTTATTTGTGATCCAATCCGATTCATTTCAATAATTTAGGATATCCAAAATTATGTGAATCCATACAACAACAATATTTTGTAACCGATACCGAATTCATCATCCTTATAATCATGGTTTTTTTTTTTTTAATCATTTTCAATCAAGATCAGCCAATTACTACCCTAATGCGAAACATGATTGGACTCATCAATTTCGCATGGTTTAACTTGATTTGTAACCCTGATCCAATTTCTCGTATACTCGAGTTTGTTTGCTAGCTAAAATCCACTAAATCGGAGTAATCAGAGATTTATCGCTACCAATTTTCTTTAAATCAATTGATAAAAACGAACAAAACAATAATTTTCAAATCTCTAAAAGAAGTTTCAGAATCTAAGTTGTAATTTAAAGGAAAAGTTGCTAGTAAAGTACTTTTTTAGTTTATAGTTGGCAAAGTAGGTGGAGATAGTTTAGCTCACTTATTCTTTGAGTTCACCTGAAACTGTCTCCAACACGATATCACGTTTATGATAACCTTCTTGGAAGTCTCCGGGAATTAGAGCTGCCACTTCGGAGGCGGTAGGCATGTTATGTGTCTTTGCGTCTCTGTTTCTGTTGGCAACTAACACCAAATGACAATCATCAGACGGAGGTTCTCCTTTGAATCTATCTCTGTATGATCGAAAAGCTCCAACAAATGGGTTGCAGCTGTCCAACATCGTAATCAGAGCTTCAACTAATTCTGGCCTTAGTTTGTTGTCGATTTTTCCATTTTTGCTAAAAAATTAATGTAACAAAAAAAGGCGTTAGTATAAACACCAGACAAACCTGTTAACAATTCCAAGAAAGCAAAAGAAAAACGTAAACTTCACCTTAGTGCAGACAGTCGATTTGTAGCCTCGTTCATCGTATCATGAATATATAGTTGTAAAAACTTTGCTTTTTCCTCAGTCGTGGGTAGCAAACTACCAATTCTATGATAATTCTCTCCATGTAGCTGGAATATCTGGGGTCCCGCGCCTTGATTTACGGAGTGATCAATCTTCCCACCAATTGAAGTGAATGAAAAAATCATGTTGTATGCCCGTATATTCTCCCTGAAATGCTTATAGATTTCATCATCACTGATGAACAGATACATTGAGCAATGGAGGAGGCTGTCTGAGTAATGGTAGCTTGACTTTGCCTTGCATACAGCAGCTAGTAAAGACCAGGTTTTTCTTAGATTTGTTTTTACCAATCCTCTCATTGAACCACATGCGTGCATTAGAATGACGACATTCATATATTGGGTCACCATCGTCATAATATCCTAGTAGAGAGTAAAGAATACATAAGCTATTATCCACATCAATAATTTCATAGACGAACATGCATTTACCATTATAGGTTGTTAAATTTTCTTCGTCTGCGGTATTTTCTTTCGCATTGTGATAGACAGAATCGTTCTCACCATAGTTGACTTGCGGCTGCGCAATATGTCCTTCATCATCGTGCTGCAAATCATAGTGGAGCACTTCCTCCTCTGTTTTCAAATTACAAAATTAGTTGAAATTTAGTCCGTCCGATGATATCATAAAATATAAACATACCAGGTGGGTAATGTACTTATAAAGTAATTTTCATATATATAATCGGACATTTAAATTTTTTTTTTTTTTTTTTAAACATTTATGCTTAGTAATGATAATACGAACATGGAGGCGAGGCATTTGGTGCTGGATGCAAACAAAACTGTTGACTTTTTAACGATATAGTTAAAGTAGGCACATGTATAATAGCGTTTTTATAACAGTTAGCAATATTAATACCATCTAATTTTAGTAGCGACAATTTTAGCATTACGTAGAGAAGGATACATGAGTCTAGAATGGTCTATTTAGTTCCGGTAACTGCCTTTTTAGTTGTAATTTTTCCTGCAGTGTAATTTACCAACAAATTTAAAGTTAGTATAAAGCAGCACATCTCTACGATCTATCATTGATAACTACTGCAAGAAACTTACTTTCCGAGCAAGATCGGAAAGCACCATCGACTTTAGAAAATTTCATAATAAACAAAACATTATATAAACTACTACAACAACAAATGTATTTGAATACGCTTACTTGGTGGTGTTTGGAGCGGAGGACCGCAAACAGATCTCCTTCCAGCGGGTAATGTATTTTTACCTAAATTATCCAAAATGTGGTCGACACCAACTTTGGCGGAACTTTGTGTAGTTAGGGTGCTTCGTTGTGGTTGTGTACTTCCCACTGATAAAAAACCTCTCTGAAGTGTAAATAATTTGAACAATAAAAATTCAACAAAGTGATCAGACTCTTCTTATATACCAGACGGACTATGCGGCAGAGTTATAGGAGAAGCAGAAGTAAAATTTTGAAAACGATTTGAGTTTGTTTTTTCTGGATTAGTTGACTCAGATTTTGGTCATAGAGGAGTTGATCATCTGCAGTATTTAGAGATAGACAGAATCAATAGTCAAGGCATATCCAATACTAATTATCAACACGTACACACCTTCCTCTGGCTGAGATAAAGTTGGAGGTGAATTTGTAAAACTATGCGGTAAATTTGTCGAATCGAGGACGACGTTTACACACTTCTTCTTCCTCTGTAATAATAGAAGAAAATATTAATAGCGGTATGTTTAAGGTGGGAAAAACAAATGTCTAATTCTTTTTCTAAAAATAGTCGAGGACGACGTTTAGACACTTCTTCTTCTTCCTCTGTAATTCTTTTGGAAATCCACGAAACCGTCATTACAATATTTTCTTGTTTACAGAGGTTTGCATTATATTATCCAGGAAGAAAGACTCGAAAATTCAGAAAGAGAGAATCCAAATCACGAAATAAAATTAGTGAAATCAAACATGCGGTACTCTCAGAAAATCAGAGAATAACAACATACCTGATCACGGTTTTTTGTTTTGTAAAAGAGATAACAAAATCATGCGAAGAAGAAAGGAAATCCAAGTGTCGCTCTAGTTACAATCGCGACCGCCTCCAAATCCTCCTCCACCACAATCCCTTTACCAAATCCACCACCGGCTCCCATCGACATGACCGAAGAAGAAAGAAGATCCTATCGATTGTTACCGACTGAAATTCGACTTTAACATCGAGAAGGAAAAATCAGACTTAAAACAGGAAGAAGAACAAAATCCGTCTTTTACTCTGTGAAGAACGAAATCTGACTTTAACCCAAGAGAAGAACCCAGAAATCCGACATATGCAGGTGGAGAAGGAACCTGTTCGAGAACTTTGAAGCTGTAAGGAGATTCCGAAATTGACCAAAGAAGCAAAAGATCCAGACACTGGAGTTATCTACAATCGCTTCAAACGATGTAAAGAGTATTGAAAAAAAATCTAGGAACCGTAGACCAGAAATCGAGCAAGAAGATCCAGACAGGAAGAAGAACAGTAAACCGAGCAAGCTGTGTTTTCATAAATGGCCAAAAAAATACGCTACCCATACTGCAAACTGCGCGTCTTTATCCGGTTGGAAAAAAGAATTTAATTAATTAAATCAAAAATCCTTCAAAATATTGAGAGCTTGCCAAGTCAGCAAAATAGCTTCATCTATAATATATTGTAGGATTAATCAAAGAATACGTAACTGGCTTCTAATGCAGTTCATGAAAGCCCAATACATTTCGACCAAAATAAGAAAAAGAAAAAAGCCCAATACGAAGCAGAGTATAAACTAGGGTTTTGCCAACTTTGACCTAGAATACAAGGCATGGTTATATATAAATACATAAGTTTCTGCAAATCCCAAAAACTTGTGCAAAAGGCAAGAAGAAAAACAAACTTCTCTAAATGGGTCGTGTAATTAGGGCACAGCGTAAGGGTGCCGCCGGTTCCGTCTTCAAGTCCCACACTCACCACCGTAAGGGTCCGGCGAAATTCCGGAGCCTCGATTTCGGTGAGAGACATGGATATCTCAAGGGTGTTGTGTCGGAGATCATCCACGACCCAGGACGTGGAGCTCCATTAGCTCGCGTCGAGTTCCGTCATCCTTTCCGTTACAAGAAGCAGAAGGAGCTGTTCGTCGCCGCCGAAGGTATGTACACTGGACAATCCCTCTACTGTGGTAAGAAGGCGACTCTCGTCGTCGGGAACGTTCTTCCGCTTAGATCGATTCCCGAGGGAGCTGTTGTCTGCAATGTTGAGCTCCATGTCGGTGACCGTGGAGCCCTCGCTAGGGCGTCCGGTGATTACGCCATTGTTATTGGTCACAATCTTGACACCAACACCACTAGGTATGTTATCGTTTTTTGTATAAAATTTTGCAGGAAAATATCATTTCTAGAGTTTATATATATATATATATATATATATATATATATATATATCCCAGTGACTTCTTCCACTGAGTCATTTAAACTTTACTAATGCAAAGTTGAGAACATGTTTTGGATAAAGATGCGTGCAACTATACTCTTATTGGACCATCATCACCTTATTAACTTGTTGACTTGACTGGCACGTTACAAGCTCGCTGATGTGAATTGATATCGTTTTTTGTTTTTTTGTTCCATAAAAGGGTTAAGCTTCCTTCTGGATCCAAGAAGGTTGTGCCAAGTGGGTGCAGAGCCATGATTGGGCAAGTAGCAGGTGGAGGAAGAACAGAGAAGCCACTGCTAAAGGCAGGTAACGCATACCACAAGTACCGTGTGAAGAGAAACTGCTGGCCCAAGGTTCGTGGTGTGGCTATGAACCCAGTCGAGCATCCTCACGGAGGAGGTAACCATCAACATATTGGTCACGCCAGTACGGTCAGACGTGATAAATCTGCTGGAGCAAAGGTTGGTCAAATTGGCGCAAGAAGAACTGGTCGTCTCAGAGGTCAAGCAGCCGTTGCAGCAGCCAAATCAAACTAGACTTGACTCGGACACGCTCTTGGATCTGTCTGCTTTCTTTGATCTTGTTTTCTTGATTTTTATTACACGACCCCTTAGTTAGTACCCATACTTGTTCGTTTACTCTGAAGATTAATGTTTTTGTTGTCGAAAGCTTATGATATGAGCTTTGTACTAAATCTATCCTTAGCAGGTAGACTCATGATTTATTTATTTATAAATTTTTTGGGGCAATCTTGATGTTTTTTTTTTTTTTACTCAAAAGACTTGCATGAAAAGTAAATACTGTTTGTAGCGGCAAATCTTTCACATTCCCATGGGTTGTTGTTGTTCTTCTTAAAGGCATTTCATATGGTACATGCCTGAATGGTTTCTCCTACTACGCTAGCAGCAAATATTGTGTTAACTAATAATACTTGTGCTTCTTTTCAAGTCTCGTTTTAAAATTTGAAAATGTATCTGGATAATATATGGATATAGTAAGCGGATAGTTATACTGCATGTTCGATACGATCAGGTTTTTTTTATTGTGACGAACATGCTTTTTCTTTATCAGGTTTTTTTTATTGTGACGAACATGCTTTTTCTTTATCGATTGTGCTTAACCGAAGTTAGCAAAGTCCGATTTAACAACGATAGGAAACATTTTTTTTTTTGGGTAAAAAAAAGATAGAAAACTTAACGTCGGTTATCGAATATCTCTAGTCAACTTGTTGGACGAGAGGACAAGACATACTTTTTTTTCACTTTTTTTTTGGTCAAAGAGGACAAGACATTCAAATTCAAATTGTACACCGAAATTACTAGCCAAAAATAATTTTGATGCAAAATTTGTTTGAATTCTTCACTAACATATGGATTCATTTTATGGACCAATTCGACTCGACGACTTTTTAGACCAATTTTAAATGTATCGTTAAAATGGACCAATTCGACTAGATGACCTCTCAAAAATCTGGTCTTGGTCATTTCTGTGCTCTAAACAAGGTACTTTTGTTAAATTTATTAAGATTTGGTGGACAAAAATTTAAATCAAAATTGAAAGTGGGTACCAACCTCCGGTTTTTTTACTTAATCATTGATGATGCTTAGACAAGACTGTATATTTTTTTATGATTTTGGAATGAATCAGAGAGTCAATGTTTTATATTCAGAAACCATTTTTCTCATACCTTCCAAACTTCATCCTCTTAGCCATTGGAGCCTCGGCATCAAAATTAGGCCTCAATCGGTGGTCGTGAACATAGATGCAACTATCACCCAGCTTACACCCCCTTGCAGTGCCAAAGTAGATACACTTCTGAACCTTAGTTTGATTAATGCTTCCATTGATTTTTCCAGTTTGTGAATGGTATTGGTTAGTTTCATGATTCACTGTCCCATGTTCCCTAATTAGGTTCTTGAAATAGTCTACACTCTTCATGGGTTGCACTACCGGTTTAGGTCTACTGCTAGCATCAACCCGGTTTAAGTTCATTGGATAACCGGTTTGATGACCCCTTCCAACTCCAATTGATGCTTGAACATTGTTCACTTCAGAAGAGCGAAACGCGTAACTAGGTTGGAGTTGGTGCTGGGGTTGAGAATTGACTATTACCTTTGGTTCTGAGAGAACATTTTGAGGTCTGTGGAGGTTAAGGCTCATTGGTATAGAACTCGATGGGAGCCGAGGAGGAGGCTGAGGTTGTTGTTCTTTAGGAATGCCAACAGAGGAATGAACAGGTATTGGTATGTTACGAGGGTTTCCATTTAGAGGCTTGGGTGGAGACACTCGTCTCTGCTCATGGTTAGTAAAAGGCTGAGAAGAAGCAACGAAACTCTGTTCTTGAGGTACTGTTACTAGCTGCGGCTTTGTAGCCATTGGTAAGACGGTGGAGACATGTTGTGGCACAGCTCTGGTGAGGTTGATGTTAGTGTCATTGTGATGCTTCTTCTCAGTTTCAGAGGATTTACCTGTTGATATCAGATTCTTGATAGTTTTCGGGTCGCTTAGGAATTTGATGAGAAGATCAGCATCGATCATACTCCCTTGTTCCTTGGTTTTCATCAGTGCAGTCAGAGCTGCAGAAGCAGCCAGGCTCAGATCTGGTGCAAGACCGGAAACGAGTTCTTGGGACGAACATCGAGGTTTGGTCTCCAACGGACCACCTTCCTTGTTTGCGGCAGTGTTGGATTCTTCAAGTGAGGCTTCCTCTGCAGATTCCAACTCGTCCTCGATTGGAGTGAGACGAATGGCAGGAGTTTTGCTGTCATCGAAGCGTTCGGCTTCTACAGCCGGTGAAACAGAGGGTCTGTGTGTAAACAGAATGCGATCAAAAGGTAAGAGAGAGAGAGCAACAAAAATGTTTGAGTAAGCTAAATCTAATGCCTTGGAAGCAAAGAAAGAAGGCAAATAAATACGTACCGAGAAGGGATGGTAGAGCGGTGAGGATAGATAGCTTCCAACACTTTTGAAATCCTCAAGTTCTCAGTTCGTCGTTCTGTGCTCTCTCCACCATCTCCAATCAGCCAAGTGTTACTGACAAGAAACTGTTGTTTTCCCATATATTATAGATATCAAAGAGCTTCAAAGGGCTTTTTCCCAAATTTCTGGAATGTAAAACTACTAATGATACCTTAGGAGGTCGTTTCCATTTGATCCGAGGGATGGTTGAGAGATTCAGCTTATCTGCATAGTGGTTTCCTTCAAAACCAGGTGGAAGATCTGGTTTCCCTGCTGGTTTCTTTTGGTAGCTTTGACGTTGAGGCTGAGATGCTACTTTAGCCGGACAATCCTCTGTTCTAAACATCTTCACCTGTTGATCAAATCCGCATTATAGTTGTTATATAAGCTGACCAAAAGCAGGTTTTGACTAATCAATCATTTATCAAAGATGAACAATCAACCACAGATTTTACAAAGTACGTTCTGTCTTTTTAAGGTTGGATTAGTGATGGATTGATGCATACACAAGTTATGTATTCAAACTTTCAAACTTCGTCTTATCTTGTGTAAAATACATCCAACCGATGTTGATTCAGATTTCATAAAAAAAAATGGATTTGGATATACGTTTTGCCTCTTTTCATTATCTTTAAAGATACCAAGATTAAAGCTCAGTATACAAAGACTTGTTTCTTCATCAAATTTCGTTCTTTTTCACATTCCAGTTTTTAGTTTATCTTATTTCAACTGGATTAAGCAATTAAATTAATTCAAAGTCGCATCAATTCGTTGAATTAAAAAAACTAAAAAAGAGCTTTCAGTAAGGATTTCACATATACCGATTGATTTAGGTTCATGATCGAGATTTCAGATCCGCAAAAAGAAAAAAGTTTTAACAATCAATAATTAAGACTGATCAATCGATTTCCGGATCCACGATTCAAAAGGCAACAGATCGTCTGATCCAAATCACAAACTGGATTAAAAACATGGAACAAACGACCATGGTAAAATACCTGACAAAGCATAGGACCTGGTGGCCATGAAACTCTGGATTTCTTCGATATCTTCATATTATTAATCATATATCTCAAAAAGAATTAAACCAGTAAACAAAAATCGAATTTTTTTTTTTAAGCCAACCGATGATTGTTTATCAGATTCAGATCAAGGGATAGGCGATCAATACGATTCTCTAGATCTACAGATTTCTTAACGAAACAATGGAGATTCGAAGGATTTGATTACGGATGTGATCAATACGGTGAGTCAGAGATCGGAGAGAGAGAAAGAGAAAGGGGAAAGGATGCGTCGGCGGGAGGATTTGAGTGGATCAGAAAACCCTACAATTTGTCTGTCACTTTTTTTATTTATTACGGTGGCTTCTTTTTTAGACGTCACTATAAGACTGCATTTATATAGATTGTTTATTTTTTTTTTTTTTTGGTGGGTTATTTTGTTTAATTATTTGTTTTAAGTCTCTCAACTACTCTGAATTATATAATCAGGCTTCGTATTCGATTGCGTAACGTTTACAATATTTTATGCTTACCAAATTTAGCAGAAAAAAATACTTGGTTAGGATTTTCACGGAATTTCAGAATAGTTAAAGGAGAATTTGCAAGCTATACAAATTTGTTTTTCATTCTCCGGTTTTTTTTTTCTTCTTCCTAAATTTGTTGTGAAATGGTGAATATTAAGCCATCTACATTTTCTACTAAATTCATTTAGGTATATAAAACAAAAAAATGTCAATTCGTGAGATAACATAAAGAAGGCAAGAAGGCGGCATGCAGTCAAATCGAACATGTTAGATGGTCACTTAGATAGGCTATTAGAAGAATGACGTTCGCGGATTACGGTAAATAACTAAAGAATGTACAGTTGTCAAATCAAACAAAGTTGGTGTCAGAAAAAAACAAACGAAAAATGTTAGAGAATTGTTAGTTTGTTTATGAATAATGATTATGATGACGTTTACAGTATGAACAACGTTCACGCAAAGAAGTGAACATAAATTCTTGTTGATTTGATGCGTATAATTTTTTGAAAAGAACGTGGAAACTACATCGATGGTATTCGAACACGCGCGGGACTGAATATGTGCAATGAACTTCTCGAAGTATTATCGCACGCAACTCACCTCTCACCATATGTCCATATGATAAAAGCCACCCATTTCGACCAAACCAAGCTATCACATTCACATATATGAAACCATTTTTTCTATTTAGTTTGGAGGTTGAATAATTTTCTCTTTTAAAATCCTAACGTATTTGTTTAATGTGACTCAAAAATGAACTTAACACAGTGATTAGAGGGTTGTGATTTTTTTTTCTTTTTTTTTTTCTGATAATTAATAAAGGTTATGGTTTAATATGTACAAATTTTTTTTCAATCTATTCAACAACTTTTTTTGCTCTTTTTCTCCAACTCTCTCATTCTTGATAAGAATTTCCTTATTTGATTTAGCAAAACCATATCTTTCGAGCTACACCAAATATGGTATTTTTATTTATTAATTTGACTGTAATAAATATATATCTTATCAATAAGTTAAATGTTTCATTTGACTAATTTTTACAATAGTTTTTTCTATAGTTGTTATATGTCCCTAAAAATAATTTCAGCTGAAAAATAGGTATAATTTGTAAATACTCTGAATTGTTTGAAATTTCTTGATATCGACGTAGTAGGCCAAGATTATTCTTATAGTAAACCATTCATGAGTTTGGCCATAAAATAAGTAAACCATTAACGTGTTAGACGTAATTTTTGGAAATAAATCGCATGAGACAGCAATGAAATAAAAGACAAACGATGATTGAGCAAAACAGCCTCCCATTTTTATCATCGAAATGACCAAAATAGCCCTTCGTCTTCGAGCTCCTCCATCCTTATTTAAACAAAATAAACTCCGAGCCCAAAATTCAACACAGAGCGGACGTGTAGTGTTGTCTCTGAAATCCAGATCCAAATAAGAATCAATGGCGTCAGAAAACAATGGATCCAGATCCGACTCCGTCACCACTCCCAACGCTGATTCCACCACCGCGGAAATGCCGCCTCAGCCGAGGAAGATCGCACTGGTCACCGGAATCACCGGCCAGGACGGATCGTACCTGACTGAGTTCCTGCTCGGGAAAGGCTACGAAGTCCACGGCCTGATCCGCCGATCATCGAATTTCAACACCCAGCGAATCAACCATATCTACATCGATCCTCACAATGTCCACAAAGCTCTGATGAAGCTCCACTACGCCGATCTCTCCGACGCGTCATCTCTCCGGCGTTGGCTCGACGTGATCAAGCCAGACGAAGTCTACAACCTAGCTGCTCAATCTCACGTTGCTGTCTCCTTCGAGATCCCCGACTACACGGCCGATGTCGTCGCCACTGGTGCTCTCCGCCTCCTGGAGGCCGTCAGATCTCACACCACCGACAGTGGCCGGAGCATCAAGTACTACCAAGCCGGATCTTCTGAGATGTTCGGAGCAACTCCG
Organism: Noccaea bulbosa; assembly: GCA_900406535.1. NCBI lineage: Eukaryota > Viridiplantae > Streptophyta > Magnoliopsida > Brassicales > Brassicaceae > Noccaea > Noccaea bulbosa. The sequence goes on from OVBJ01000018.1 coordinate 116,035, forward strand.
CCTCCACAATCGGAGACGACGCCGTTTCATCCCAGATCTCCCTACGCGGCATCCAAGGTCGCTGCTCACTGGTACACTGTCAATTACCGAGAGGCCTACGGTCTGTTCGCCTGTAACGGAATTCTGTTCAACCACGAGTCACCGCGCCGTGGAGAGAACTTCGTGACCAGGAAGATCACAAGAGCCCTGGGAAGGATCAAGGTGGGGCTGCAGAGGAAGCTCTTCCTCGGGAATTTGCAGGCGTCAAGAGACTGGGGATTCGCAGGGGATTACGTGGAGGCAATGTGGCTGATGCTGCAGCAAGAGAAGCCAGACGATTACGTTGTGGCAACGGAGGAATCACACACTGTGGAGGAGTTTCTTGAGGTGTCGTTTGGGTACTTGGGACTCAACTGGAAAGATCATGTGGAGATCGACAAGAGGTACTTCAGGCCTTCGGAAGTGGATAACCTCAAAGGAGATGCTAGCAAGGCAAAGGAAGTGTTGGGATGGACACCGAAAGTAGGGTTTCAGAAGCTGGTGAAGATGATGGTGGATGAAGATCTTGAGCTTGCTAAGAGGGAGAAAGTGCTTGTGGATGCTGGTTACATGGATGCTCAACAGCAACCTTGATTGATCAAATGCGAAAAGTGATTTATTACCAAAAAAAAATCTGCTTCTATAGAGTTAACTATTTCCTTTTTTTTTTTGTTTTTTTTGTGCTTTAATGCTTGTTTCGTTGTTTTTTGTTTTCTAGTTTCTTGTCGTTTTGAAGTTATACATTTGGTCACAGTTCATTTTGTAGGAAGAACATCCTCTGTTCTTCTAGTCTTGTATCTCCCAAAGTTACAAAAATTACTCATTTTTTTCTTCAGTGGCAGGTTTGTACTATGACTTGTATCTTGTTTCTATAACTCATGCCTAGATGATAGTATACACATGCAAATCAAAAATAAAGTTGGAATGAAGAAGCAACACAGATTGTTCATTGGTAATTCACTCGGACCTATTGGTTAAGGAAACCACTACATCTATGTTTCGTTCCTTTAAAGAGCAAATGTTTCTCCTTGGCTCACACCTCTCCGTGCGAAACTCAACAATGGGGTTAGGGGTGGCTCCAGAATAGCTGATGTGCACCCTCGCGGATTAAAGTATAGTTCTCAGTGGCCAACCAGGTGTGTGTGCCTTCCACCATGACACTGAAGAATGCGTTACTCTGAGTTTAAAAGTCCAACAGCTACTCAAGCGATGCGACTTAACCCACTACCTGATACACCACGCGTTAGGAAGCGTCTAAAAGTGCCAGCCAAGGCACACACAGGTTAGGAGAAGCGACCACAGCCATCATCACCGATACAAATGACCAACACGATTACAACGATATCCTCAGATAGCATAAGAGGCAAGTCCAAAAAAGACATTTTGAGTAATATCTAGAGTACCATTTTCTCATTGAGGTGCCGGTTATTCTACTTTCCGTGAAACAACACAACACTTACATATCAGCCTGCTCGTAACTAAAAACAGTTAAAACACACAAAAAAATACGAGGGCAAGAAAAGTGTCAATATGATTTTCGCGAATTGGCATTTTGAAATTTACATTTGAGATCACTCACTCTCAGTCTCAGACACAAATCAAGATTTACAATCGTGAATGTACTTCTCATAGAAGCCACCACTTTTTCAGTTCAGTACTCAGGCATTGATGAATCAATTGAATTTCTGATTTTTGACCCCTTTTCTCCCTCTTAAAATTACAAAGTGGATAGCGACAAAACGCTGCGTTTCCAAAGGCTAGATTTCTTGGGACGGGGTCTAAGAGAGAAGTTTAGGCCAAACATCTCCTTGGACGCCAAATCCATGTCCACAAACCCCATGAGCTTCCCCACAACAGAGGCGCTCTCTCGGACATGATCCATGTCTTTGCACTCTGACCACACGCGGTGCGCCAGCTGGAGCCGCCTGTGCTTTGTGTTCAACCCAATGCCCCATCTCAAGAACACGTTTTCCCTCTCTTCTTTCGTTAGTTTCTTCTGCATCAGCTGACTTAGCTTATACCTCTCTCTGTTCAACGCCCTCAGGCTGTTTTTGTTTCACGTCCCACAGTTATTAAAAGAAGAAAAGAACACATTCTTGATCTAAACTGTCAAAGAAAGGCATGGTGCTTTTGTATGAGTACCTGGACATTGATGTAAGAGTGCGTCCGTTTTCAATAGCTTTGTTATTGTGGGTAAAGGTTTCTCTGATGTACTTGAGCCTTCGGAGTTCTACTTCCATGTACAAACAATCTTTCTGATCTCCTCTGAATAAAAGGAAGAAGTAACTTCTGTGTGCCATGGAAACATTGCAAGCATGCCACAGCTCTATTATCTCCATCTCGAGTCTCTTGAACTCCAGCGGCCAGTTCAATGGCATGGTTAAATAGTCTTGTATTGGGTCCACCGCGGCGTCCTTGAAGCTCTTTGACGATCTTAGTGCCACAAACTTTTGTTCTATTTCCTCCATCTGCCATATTTGATATAAAAAAAAAAGGTAGCCCTCAAGATATAGACAAAGATTATAAGGTCGTATCAAGTTAAAAAAAGGTAAGCGAAAAGCAAGCTCTGCTTCACCAAGTTAGTAAAACTAACCGATAGATGAATAATTCGCTTGTCCCTTTGAGGAACAGTATCTCCACCTTCCACCTGGCTGATGCCACTTGTCTGGCGTTCATACACAGGAGCTTTAGAGTGAGAGACCTGTGATCCATTTGGTGATGACTTTATCTTATTTAGACCATCTAAAGCAGATGGCGTTCTTCGGGTGGGGTTGAAGTCTTTCTCGAACCAAGTTGCCGGCATGCTCAACTGGCTAACATGACTTGGCATCGGTGGCCTCTTGATCTTGTGCGGTTTCAGGTTGCTCTCCGCTCTTTCTTTCTGATACCACCTTCGTGGTGTGTTAGCATCTATCTCAGACAAAGAAAAGGAAGAGCTGGATACAAGGCTTGCTCCGCAGCTTCGGCTTCTACTATGCCCCACACCTCCTACCGTTTGCAGATTTTTCTCAAGATGCCCAGCATAAGGCTTTTCAGAAGATGGAGTGGCGGAATCTGGATGTGTAGGGTCTCTTATGAGGCTAGAGGGCTGGTGAGGAAATGATTTGTCAGTTTGTGACGAAACACAGCGTGTAGAGACTTTGATGGATTCACTTTTTTCTTTTGGTTGGATGAAGACATCACTGACTTCCTTTGCTCTTTCTTCTTCCTCTTTAGTTTCTGCTGGTGGTCTTAAGTTCTTTGACTCCGGTACACATACTGGTATAAAACTCACAGCCACGGACCGGTCTGGAAGCATGCTTGGCTCTGGAAACATGATGATACCGGGACTCTCTGTTTCTATGCATCGAAGTTCCGTGCAAGTATCTTCAGAACCCACCTCACTTGGTTCGTCCATTTCAAGAAATCGTTCCTCCTGAGCACGAGATTGATCTACAGATTCCTCCTTGTGAATGTGTGGTTGGTTTTTACTTTCTGCCTCAGGAGTATTATGTCGAACTTGAGTGAATTTCCCAGGAGTTACAAACGAAAGGTGTTGAGCTGGACTACTTGCACCAGAATCTATCTTAAAGTCTGGAATCTGGAAGACATTCTCCTCAGAACCGCGGTCAGTTGATATTGGGGAAATTATGCTGGACGGTTGAGCTGATACAGGGCATTCTGGTGTTATATTAAGAGATTCCCATGAACTGCGCACACGCAGCTTGGGGTATTGACGTCCCTGAACCACCTGTGCGGATGCGAAAACCGGATATTACATCGAGCAGTTGAAAGCTTTATTCATGCTTTCGCTAAAATAAAAGAAAGAAAATGGCGTACACTTGTCTGTTCTGAGTTTGTTGAAAATATCTCCTTTTGTGGTCCTTCTCCAACAATTTCTTGAAGATCCTCAATCCGAGAATGAGCACGCTCTAATTGTTGTGTTAGTTGGAATACCTCTTTATTTAGCTGTAAATAATGAAAGAGAACATGAAGTCTCTAAAGTGAATGGATCATGAAAGAGAGTTATATAGTAAGACAGATTCAGAAGTACAGCTGCTAGGCATACAAAAGATGGTTGATTTAAAAATTTATTAGGGGAAACGAACTCTCATACTGCAACTGGTTTTTAGATATTCTTGATTGGTTGACTGAAGTAAATGGCATTACCTTTTCAATTTGGAGGTCCTTCTCCTTCAGTAATGCAGTTGTGTCAGACACGATAAGGGCTTGACGAGGGCTTCTCAACTCACCCTCCAGTTTAGCCAACTCCCTCTGTAGATGTTTAACCAGCACTTTATCAGACATGACGACGTTGACTTGTGCATTTGTTGTCACCTCTTTTGCACAGCTTGCGAATAACAATGTGTTTCTTGATTGCTCAACGTGGATTCTTGCAGGACTCATGGTGCATATTATGGCTGTTCTGGCGTTTCCTCCCAAGGAAGACTGAAGTATGCGTGTCAGCTTTGAATCTCTGAATGGAATGTGCCCAGTTTTCCCTTTACTGCATTAAGCTAGCCACATAATTTAGTAATATAAAAGGAAGCCACTTAAAGGCAATACATACATTAGATGCTAATAACAGCAATCTGCTAATAAGTATAATACGTTTCAGCTTGAGAACTCAATCATTGAAGACAATGAAAGCTACTCAAAAGAGAGAGAATTTACGAACAAGCGCAAAGAAGAAAGAGAAGACTAAGGCCGTGGCACAAATCATGGAATTTCATCAAAACAAAAGGTGCTATATAGGCTAACCTTAGCTTTCGAATGACGGTTCCTAGTGTTAGTAAACTTCGGTTTATATGAGAACCTTCTTTCAACCTTGTGCCAGCTGATAATGCTTGAGATGCACGTTCACTTCCAGCTAGATCAATGAAATTCTGCAGGATAATTAGTTAACCTCTGAATCCATTTCATCATTTTTCAGTATAATACATGGTGGAAGATTCTAAAAATTACAGACCACTGTGGCTGTGAGTGTACTGAATTTTTCAGTCGCCAGATATTCACGTGCTGTACTTTCAACTGTCTGTAAAAGAAACCAGTTAGAAATCAGTTCCAGAAAGCAGCCTGAAAACTCAAGCGTTGGAGTGTTAATCTAAAATGCCTTACCAATCTCAGAATCTGATGAGAGCGGGAACTAACTTCATTTAAAGCTGTCTCTCCAATTTTTCGTTGAGCTGCAATGATTAGATGATACTAGTCAAAACTGATGGAAAACATCAAATATATTAATTAAGAATACACGTTTGCAAAATCAATACCTATACAGATTGATAAAAGTTCCTTCAAATGCTTCGAGTCCCGCAGAGTTTCATCTGTGAGTTTCTCAACAACTGTTCCTCTCTGTCAAAAAGCAAAATGATCAGCAAAATGAGATTATGCATAACCAATTCCATAAGATGCCAGTATCAACATTTACCTCGGGATCATCTAGAAGTCTAAGTGGACTAATGTCTGTACTCAGGAGGTCTCTTACAGACTCGTTATAGATCTCCATGGCTGAGAACTTCAGAACGAATTCTCTTTCCTTGTGCTGCAGAAAACACATTAAAAATTTGAATGAGCTGGAAATAATGCGGTAAGATACTAAGAAGTCTATGATATAGTTAACTTCACCTTCTCAATGTAACCATATATATCGGCCATGGCGTAATCAGTAATTCCACTCATAGTGTATGTCTTTCCACTGCTTGTTTGCCCATATGCAAAGACACTGGCTGAAACCAATTGAAATTTGTATCAAATATGAGCCACAATAGAAGAACGACTAGAAAGCAGTACTAGACATGCCTTACCATGAACCCCACCAACAACAGAGAGAGCCACTTCCTTCGCCCCTTGATCATACACCTCCCTCGTACAACTCTCAGGGCCAAACACTCTGTCTAGAGGCATAGGAAAGCTCAGCAAGATAGAACCTTTGATCAAGAAGCTGCAAAAGTAAGCAAGTCTTACCAAATGTGTAAGCAGTGGGGTACATGGAACGCTCGGAAATGGAAAGATGGCTTCTGTATATGACCGTTTCCTCATTGATACACTCCCAATCTGCCACATCATTTTTCACCCTTTCTTTCACACTTAAGGGCCTCAGACGAACGGAAACAAAAATCTTCTCTTCGCTCCCGCTCGGTCCTTGCATCTGATCCTCTTTTGCAGCCGTCTTCATCCCTCACCTCCCTTCCCGCATCCTACCCCAAAAGAAACAAGGACGAAAAAACAACAGCAATGTCATATAAAGGGAATTACGAGGACAACTCAATCACTGTAGATCATGAGTCCAGCTATTGAATTTGCCTAATTCCATGTCTCTGGCAGAAGAACACTGTCTCTATCCACGTGTTTTACATTCAAAATATATCAGCAGAGAATGACAACGTGGTTCTTTTTCATCATTGTTTGAGACATAACAAACGGAGTTTCATATAATATTCTGGAGAAGATTTGGTGTTTTCTGCAATGGTCCCCCTTCTAAAACAGTCTGTCAAAAAAAGTCTTGCTTGCATGTTGCATAAGTTTCAAACTTAGGCTTATATAATATATTCCCTACAATCACAAAGAAAGCACTTTCGAAACAAATCACTTACCTTCACAGCCGTTTCTGCAAAATGCTCGATCTGGAGCCAAGAATCTTTAGTAACTCCATCTGCAGTGAGGAAACAGAGCTTTGACTACTTACGCCTGACTCCGAATAAACAACAGAGAAAAAGGTCCAACACGAATTTAGCCGTAAGATCCAATAAAGTAATAATAATAATGTACAGTATACGACGCAGCTACACACTTAAGAAAAAGAAAATAAAAATTCAAATCCTTCATCAGTGTGACATGATGCTTCGTCAAAGCTATTTTCACCGGATCACAGACTCACACTGGAACTTCAAAATCAACGAATCTCGCAAAAATTTCATAACCAAAATCACACGACATTCAACCATCGTGCGTAGCTCGTCGATTAAAAATAACCACAAAATCCGGCAATGGAATTAAGGAACAATCAACGAATTTCTAACCTGCGACACCGCGTGAGACCGGATGTCTCTGAATCCTGCAAATGAGGTACGGAGATTAGAGAAACGGGACCAAATTCGAGATTAAGAACAATGGCGGAAGCGACGGTGCTCCGACGCAGGAAATTAGCAGGAGACGATTCAAAAGGAAGAAGATCGGAAGAAACCAGAGATTCTCGGGTCGACCTATTTCGCTCGCTGGAGCGATAAATCAGGTAGTTGGAAAAATCGGAGTTGCGCAGCTGTTAATCGTTAATGGCTTTTTTTGTTTTCTTCATCGTCATTGTCATTGGTGAAATTAGGAATTGGCTAATTATATTAGCGCGCTAAAGAAAGCGTAAATTTGGAGCAGCTAATGAGATTTTTAGGATTATATCATTTCGTCCCTAAACAAATGACTCTTGTTAAATAAGAAAATTACAAGATTTAGAGCAGCTTCATATGATTAACTGTGTTATCAAATTCCAAAGATGTCCAAAAAAACATATCTTCATTATTTCAAAAAAAACCAATAATGCACATTATACAAATTGATTTGGAACAAAGAAGAAGATAATATAGGAACAATGTTATAATAAAATGTTGAAACTAAAATCAGTTATAAGCTGATTAGTTGCATCATTAACCTAATCACCTATTATTGACGCATATTATTTTCCATCTTAAAGGCACATCACATCACAACCACAAAAGAAACTATAATATGATTTTGCAAGCAATGATGATTTTGTACCAGCAAATATTTACATTCTTTCGCCTTTTTAAGCTAACGTTAACAACCATTTAGTTCACTTTTGATAAGTTAATACGATTAAAAAAGTATTGAAAAGCAGGGCACATGAAAATGTATTAATTTTGTGAGACATACATAAAAATTTAGACACGAAAATATAAGAGGGCCATGCACACATGATGATGCTGTGGACCATGCAGCCTTACTGCTTATTATTATTTGGGACGTCGGTATATAAGAATGTTGACAAAGTCAAATACAGTATACTTGATAATTAGCGAATTAGCTATCGAGATTTCGATGATTATGTAACCTAATACAGTTTAAACTTTTAAGCAAAAAAAAAAAAAAAAACAGTTTCGACTAATATTTTAAATATTCTATTTGACTTTATGTTCAAATGGAAATAATAAATGATAACACCAAAAGTTTACATAAATTCAAATCTAATACCAGTCGACATAAATTCAATAGACTAGTTAAGAAGTAAACTGATTTTCGGAAACAAAAATAGTTTGGAACGGTCTTTTACCCATCCATCCCAATTTTGAAATGAGGCTAAAGTAGGACAAATTATTTCCATTCCCAACTTCACTTTACCTCCGAGTCTTTCCAAATATCAGTTTCCCCACCACTATCATCCAACTAGGACATATTTGACTGCTCTAGAGATTCGAGAAAAGGACTATTTATAATTTTCTATCCTGAGCTGAAATATGAATAAAGTAGCCGGCAAGCGCAAGTCACAACTTGGAATTTGAGCGGTGAAAGCTAGGGAGGTCTCCTCGAAATAACAACTCTAAAACCAAAAAATCATATCTCTCTCTATGTCACATGAACATGATGCAATTTTCTCTCTTTTTGTGTTTTTTTCATGTATCCAAGATAACACTTTGAGAATTTGGGACCCAAAAAAGGGGAAAGGAAAGAGCTAAAAATACTACCGAAGGTAGCTCGAAGCCACCCAAAGCAAAACGTAGCTTAAGAGAGAAGACATGACTTCGAAACCTCTTGGTCCTTTGATGAAGGGCGGGACCACAGATACCATCAAGAAGGTCCCAAGGAGCCACGAAAAGATGAAAGATCCAGTCCTGTTTCAAAAACATCAACCAGCTCAGGAGCGAATTCAAATCAAGAAAGGTGGCAAAAGTTTTCTGCGAATATGATCATCAGATTTGCTTATTACCCGTAAAGGAAAGACCAGAACTTCTTCTGCAGCCTTTGGTGGATGAAGTAAAACGTAGCTATTACTGACAACAGAACCTGAAAAGTCGGTCCTTCTTCGGTCGGGAACAGAACCGTAAGAAGGCCGAGAACTGCAAACGTGGCTGCCGTTTTGACAAGGAATGCAGTGGGAGGAGTTTGGAACCTCTCGAAAACAAAGCTGACAAGTTTGGACTGCCTCACTTGGCGGACTTTTTTCTTGATGTCGATCTTGGGGTTTTTCCTCTCATGGAACTTCTGCATGATGATCTTGTCATAAGCTGATTCGATCGCATCAACACTTGGTTTGTGACCCGAGTACTGCTGAATGAGAAAGTTCCTCGCGCCTTGAATCTCATCCTCCGATGCCATCTTGCTTATCCCAAGCCGTTTGTATGGGTCTTTGACATTGATCCGAGGGAAAACAGCTGAGCCTATTCAAATAGCAGGGAACATTAGTTTAAGTATATAACCAAGAATTATGCATAGCATTGCTTGCTTAGTGCAACATGAAAGCATCGGTTACAAGTTTAAACCAGAGAATATGCAATAATCAGTCCGTGCCCATTACTAGAAAGCTTAACCTATAGCTCAGAATTATGTTTTTTTTTTTTTTTACCAGTTGAATCGTCAGACATATCACCAAAGGAAGCACGCATGGCACGGACGATCATAGCATTGCGTCTTTGTGTAGGAAGTGCCAAACAAGTCCTATGCAACACCCAAGAGATAACGATTACAGAGAACCAAGAGAAACAAGTAGGACACGCATAATCGAACAAGCACCAAAAACTACCTTTTAAGAAGAGGCCAAGCGGCATTTTGACGATTCAGAGTGCCGACAACTGTAAAAGCTTGAGAGCTTCTCTGAGATGTACCAAAGCGATCTGAGCGCCATCGGAAGTGAAATCTCGGCGGAGTAACTGTTAACCCGGACGCACTCATCTCTGGGAAAATGACCGGAGATTTCCCTCAGACCAACAGGCTCAATCCCTAAAAAAACAGGAACAAGTGGAATCGATTAACCCTAAACAATCGCGGCTAAACCAAATTGCACAAATATTATGCATTCTGAGCCCAATTCAAGCAGCGCTGACATCGAAAGAGTTAGGAAGAACTGAAGAGATTTCGAAGCGATTTCAATGTTCAAGTTCTCGCATCCCCATGGATTGAACCAAAAGCCAATTCTTAATACAATAATTGGAGGCGGCTTCGGGAGCACCGAAACAACAAAAGAGAGAGAAACCACAGAAAAGAGTACCAGAGGAGAAGAAGACGTGTCGCCGATGAGAACAATTCAGAACACCAGTTTCTCTTTCCCTCCCGGAACCTTCCACAAAACTCTGCTCGCAAGTCGCAACGGATAGAAGAGGTAAAGGCACAGCAAGAGAGTTCCTCGACTAAGTTAGTAGATTGAATATACTTATTATGTTGACTAATTCAACAATAGTCAACTAATCCGACAATAGTCAACAAATCCGTCGTAGTCTAGTTGGTTAGGATACTCGGCTTTCACCCGAAAGACCCGGGTTCGAATCCCGGCGACGGAGTCTTTTTGTTGTTCGCATATCATTTTTTAGACTTGGCTAAAAATATTCACCACTTAAATGGATGGGATGTATGTATATCAGTCATATAGTCTGAAAGAATGGATATAACCATAGAGTAACTGTTATTACAACACTTGATATCAACTAAGCAAACGTAAGAACTGTACAACATTTGTAGTGTTTTTCTTTTTAGATCGATAGTTTTGCAGCTTCTTGACGTTAGATTTACAGACTCTGGTAGAAAGATAGCTTCTCGATCCAAAGCATAGAAGCCCCTACAAAGACATTGATTGATCTTGTTCAGCAGCATACAACAGAAAACAAGTTAATTTGACCCAACTTCTTCTACATAATCAAAACACTGAAGCACATTAAATAAATGTCTAACGGAAAAGTCGAAGATAGACGAAGAATTAGCAACGGCATACCTCGGGCGGTATACACATTCATGACTGGAACAAAGTTATAGTGGCTATATGACCATTCTTCATCACCTGCAAATATTGACCCCAACATAACATGAAGTTTCGTTTAACAATCTCCATTTTCCAAACACATGCATATATAACAAGGATGACAATTACTGAATTAGGGATGTTAAAGAAATGTTTCACCTCGAAAGCAACATTCTGATATCCATACACGTATGTCATACCAAAAGGGTTGCTAGTTGAGCCCTGCGTCTGAATAGCTGCTGGCCCACAGTCTCCGAGTATTTCCTAACGTGAAAGCAAGGTTTCATGAGAAATGTTACGCATTTGTTCACTATCTCATTCTCAGATCTACTGATTCAAATCAGTCCTAATCATGCTGATATTTCTACATTTTATCATTTCCACAAAAGGTCAAGGCGTAACATAGACTAGGTTCCTATCATTTTCCAGTTATGCTCAAATCACTTTGATCAAAAATTTATTTACCTTAACCTGGTCCCAATTCGTTCTCGGAGTGATCTTGTTTCCACCTTTGTTAGCTTCTGCCGCATCCTCTCCAACTGAAAAGCAGCAAGAAAGCGTAGTTTTGCACCATACATATTAATAAAGGATAATCACTGACATGAAGCTGCTATCATTTGCATAGCTTACCAGAAATCACAAAGTTGCACTTTATGTATGAGTTAAAATCAGCATGACCAGGATAGTTGGTGTGAAGAACAAACTTCTTCGCCTTGTGAGTCTGTAGAAAAGGTAGAGTCAATAATAAAAAAAATAAAAAAAAACATATGAAGGGAACATACAACTCTATGTGACATGTTGCGTACCTCGCCGTCAAACAGGATGTCCAAACCACGAGTGAAATAGTTGTAAAAGTAATCACCACAAAGAGTTGTTTTTGGCCTTGGATCTGATGCAGAATGAATAATCATCTGATCTACCTGTAAAGCAAAAGACAATTCAGAAGCAGAAATCCAAAATTCCAAATGGGCATTGAGCTGTGACAGATGATGCAGGCAAGATAGGGAGAGAAGCTAATGTTAGCATCTGTTCGCAATATGCAACAAACAATTTTAGAGAGACGGGTATAGATCACCTGCTTTGGGTGGATCCCACATGGTCTTCCTAATTCAGTCCATACATCCTGCACAGGGCACAAGATGATGAGTTCTATTGAAGAAGCACAATAAGACAAGTTACAATTTTTACCTGTGGTGATGCACCAAAAGGCATATGCTGGCCACCAACAGTAAAGTATAGTTCCTTGCCAAGCTGCATAAATGTTTAACGAAGTCATGCGGAAAAATAAGTAGGTGGCTAACGGCTAGTTATACTAATCTAAGAAATGCTAAAACACACAAATGGTAAACGGAGCAGATGAAGATAAGCCAGACCTTGACATGAACCTCTTCCATATACAGGCTACCAGGAGGCAAAGCAGGGACAGAAGCTCTATCCATCAATTTTCCAACGCCAACTTTTTTGTCACTTGAGTTGTCATATATGGAGACACGGCATGCTACTGGTGTGGTGCCATCTGGAAACTCTAATGGTAGTGCCGCTTTGTAGAGGAAAAATAATATCGTGCGATAGTTAAATATCGGACAAGGCAAAAACTAAAACAAAAGTTCTCTAGAGTTGGAGAAGAGCATACCTTCTCCATCATGGCAGCAGTCCGTGTACTGGTTAGGAATCGGAAACTCGAAGGATAGCCCCTGCCACAGTTAAAAAATGGTAAAACACTGAGCTAATTTCTGGAAAAACAGTATGAGCATATGTCTCACCGGGTAGAACAGACAGTAAACCCCTCTTTCTTTATCATAAATCCCAGGAAAAGTCGGTCCAAAGAGTGCATAAACAGCCACAAACGTGCCCAGTGTTGATGGGCCCCTGAAGTACAAGCCAAAGGCAGTCATTCAACACTAAACCACACCTAACTCATAAATTTTAACCACTTGACTCACCCAATCATAGAAGTTCCGTAGCGCATCTGAAGCCGCTTGACATCGTATATCTCAACGAGGCGTAACCTCTGCAAAAGAAATTGGACGAACAATAACTAAATTGTGTATCTTTTACAAACAAAAGAAGATTAAACTAAATTGCACAATGTAGGCTAATTCCACTTAAACCTAGACAAATAACGATACTCCAAATTGCAGGTAAAACATGAGAACATTGTTTTCCACTCTTGAACAGTTGAAAAGTTTCAACACAATAGATTGTGAAGCAGTGAAGTTGGTTTCATCAAAAACAAGTATGAATCACAGCATCATCCAGTAAAGAGTAGTACCTGAGACCAGGGATCAAATCGAAGATGAAACCCATGATCCGGAAAGCTAATGACAACATCCAATTTCAGAGGCTCCTGCGTGAGGTAAAATAAGATAGAATTCGAAGAAAGAAATAGCGGAAATTAGCAGTGAATTAGACTTATTATAGTACAAACCTCGTCGTAGTATTTAACATGAACAACATCATATATGTTAGGCTGTTGCTCTATCTGAGCAAATGCTTCGCAAATCGGCATTCCTGAAACAACACCATGATCGCCGGTCAAAATTGATCGGAATCGGAACAGTGTGCTAATGAGCTAAAACAACTGACACAGCGGTCGCTACTACTAAAGATGATCCAGCAAATTGATCTACCACGCAGCGATTTATCGAATTTTCAGCACATCGCGATGTAAGACCTCAGAAAAATGTTATCATATAATTCCCAAAACAACACGCAATCGCCCGATCGCAAATCGATTGCCCTCTTTCCAAGTCTAATCGACGCTGGGTAGACGAGAAACTGATTTTCGAATACTAAAAGCATCGGAAATTTTTGAGAGAATCGCATACCGATAGAAAAAGGTCCGATGCCGACACCGGGTCGGAGATCGAACACGGTGGCGCCCATGGCGGTGCCTTCCAATCGTCGCCTTGTTCTATTCATCACCAATTTATCACCGATCTTTGAGTAATCCTTCATTCTAGGGTGGGTTTCTTGCACGGAGGAGAATGGTTTTCTTCTTCTTTCTCTTCCCAGTTCCCACGCACAGATAAAAATATATATTTCTGATTTCTGAAGTTGAAGGCAGAAGAAGGCGTGTGCTTCTACTTCTTATGGTGGTTATTGGAAAATGAAGTTTTTAAAGATTTTCTGAAATTACGAGATTACGGTTGTTTTAGGAGTTTTAAAATTGTTAGTCAAATTGGTGTGATTAATTTGGACATTCCTTTTTTTTTTTATCCAAAATTTGTTGTTATAGTTTTTGTTATTCAAATATTTTAGAAGAATGTTGATTTTTTTTTTTTTTTTTTACNCAACGACTGTATTTGTGCTCTTCCTCTCTATTTAAAAATTGTCCATCTCTCTTCGATCAGCTTTCTTACGAATTCAAATTTTCTTGTTTGGGATGTTTCAAGTAGGTTTGCTATTATTAATAAATAGCATTTGATAGGTTTGCTATTATTAATACATATATGAATCTTTATACGAATTTTGATTGTTGTAATAAGTCTATAAGAATTCATACATATGCCCTTTTTCAAAAAGAAAAAAAGAATAGTCTATCATGCATGTAACGAGAATGTGAGAGTTTCATCAAAATGGTAGCTAGCGGATTTGATATGTTAACGAACAAAGATTTTTCGCCTTTTTTGTTGTTATTTCGTGTGATATATAAACTGATCCTGTAACATTTAGTATTTGGATGACTTTGAACATTGTCTTCGTAAACTCATTTGTTTTACCAAAAAAAAAAAAAAAAAAAAAAAATTTTTTTTNTCTTTTATAAATAATAAATAAGAATAGATGTTGAATAAATATCTAAGTTTTAGTAAAAGAAGTATACTTCTAAACTTTATAACAAAAGGCATGCCCAACAAAGGTACAAAGCCTACATACAAAACCATGTGAGTATAGCGAATAAATTATATCAGCAGCATAGATGACCAAATCATGTCCTAGAATTTTGTACAACAAAGAGCATATCCGATGAGATAAATACATGTTTTGGGGTACTCTTTTTTATTTTTATTAAATGTGAAAATTACTCAGACTACCACTTATTAAATTACTACCTTAAGGATACTATTTGGGAAAGATAAAGACTGGTAAGTACTTGAACATTTTGAGACACAATCTTTGACAATTACCGATTGGTAAGTTCGATTCTTTGTTTTTTTGTTGGGTTGGTATGTAAATAAATACCATAGTCTTTGTTTTTTTATATTTATGTAAATTAAATATCATAGTATCTTGAGTCAAAGTTATTTCGGATGGGTAATTGAAGGATAAACGGAAACCTAACACTGTTAACCTAGAAAATTTACCATGAAAGTTAGAAAATGATTATTTTGGAAACTTAAGGTAAGTCAATTGGGAAACAAAAATCTACAAGCAGAAAACAAAGTCATCACGTTTTTTCTCTTTAAAATGGAGTCAAAACAAATTAGCAATGTTAAGAAGTGGGCAAAAAAGCTAAAACAAAAATCCATTTTATTTTTCCCACTAGTCTTCGTTCTAACACATCACCCATACTCTCAATCATCATCGCCAAAATCCCCAAAGAACCTCAGATTAGGGTTTCTCTTTCACTGATTGATCTGCCTATACTGCTCATATATTATACGAATTCTTGAGTATTCATGGAGAATCAGCAGAGCCGGCCCCAGCAGGGCGGGCCGGAGTTGGCTGGTTTGGCTCGCCGAGAAGAGAGTTCGGCTAGGGGAATCGATCTTATGAGAGTTGATCAATGCGAGCAGATCGGTGTAATCCAAGGTCCTACTCTTTCTGGACCTGCCCCGACGGTTGGTGTTCCCGTTGAGCAAGTGGCCAGAGCTGTTGATGAAGCTGCCCCTGTAAAGCGAAAACGGGGCCGGCCTCCCAAGGCACAGGCTAAGACGCCTCAACAAACTCGGCCACCGCCGCCGCAGCAGAAGGAAGAGAAGGAAGAAGATGTCTGCTTCATCTGCTTCGACGGCGGAGACCTCGTTCTCTGTGATCGCCGGTGAGTGATTTTCAGCTTACAATGATAATTCTGTTATATAGTATGCATAGATAGAGATTAGAGCCTTAGCGGAAGTTTACAATGAAGAAGAACTTCATTAGATAGTCAATTAGATTTTCTATGGTATATACTATTATTGCTAATGCGCTGATTAAATGCCATAGATTGAGTTACTCAATTGCTAAAGAAGCAAGGATGCAGTGTTAATGATCATGATTTACTAATGGAATTTTAGAGATTGATAAGTCTTGATGGGTTTATCTTTTTCAGGAACTGCCCCAAGGCATACCATCCAGCTTGTATCAAGAGAGATGAGGCGTTCTTTCGAACAACGGCTAAATGGAACTGTGGTATGTGCTATAGTCTATGATGATGTTACTATGTTCTCTTTACTGTTAGCAATCTAGGGATTGATTGTTCTGATATGCCGCCATTTCAAATCTCTTAAATGATGACGCTGATTCGAAAACCCATGTTCTGCTCTATCATTTCAGGTTGGCACATATGCGGTACATGCCAGAAGTCTTCCAGTTACATGTGTTATACATGCACTTTTTCTGTTTGTAAGCGGTGTATTAAAGATGCTGACTATGTGATTGTGAGAGGAAACATGGGTCTTTGTGGCACATGTATTAAGCCTATAAAGTTGATTGAGAATATTGCTCAAGGAGATAACGAAGCGGTAAGTCACTCCTCCAGAGTCTATAGATAGTTACATTCAATGCTTAGCCGCAAGATTTGCTAGGGCCAGTTGAGTTTTTACCAACTTGCCACTATTGACTTTAGAGGAATATAGTTTGTTGATTTGGGCTGTGTTTACGTTTTAATTCTCTTTTGATAGTTCTGATCTATAAAACCAGACGTTTCTTTTTGTTTAAAACCGATTAAACACGTAACACTCACGTATTGACACATTAGTTAATGTGTGCTGCTCATAATTGTATTCCTTCTTTATCTGTTGCATGTATAGGTTAAGGTGGATTTTGATGACAAGCTCAGTTGGGAGTATCTATTCAAGGTATATTGGCTTTGCCTGAAGGAAGATCTGTCTCTAACTGTCGATGAGCTTACTAGAGCTAACAATCCTTGGAAGGATGTTCCTAACGCTGCTCCTAAAGTGGAGTCCCAAAGTCATCATACCAATAACAGAGCTTTAGATGTAGCAGTCAATGGAACAAAAAGAAGAAGGACCAGTGATTCCCCCACCTTACCCAACAAGTTGGATGGAATATCTCCAAATAAGATCCTAAAGAAGCCTCCTGGAGATACGAGCTGGGCAACAAAAGAACTTCTCGAGTTTGTGTCGTTCATGAAAAATGGCGATACGTCTGTTCTTCCAGAGCATGACGTACACACTCTTCTGTTTGACTATATTACCCAAAAAAATCTAAGGGATCCTAATCAGAAGTCTCAAGTTATTTGTGACCTGATGCTTGTGAAGTTGTTTGGAAGACAGCGAGTTGGTCACTTTGAAATGCTCAAGCTTCTCGAGTCTCACTTCCTTACTCTAGAGACACTGAAAGATGAGAAAACCACGAATGGTGAAACTACTCATGCTGTTCCTAGCCAAATTGAGGAGGATACTGTTCGTGATCCACCGGTAAGGGATAGAAGACGGAAGATGCGTAGGAAAACTGATGACAGAGTACAAAATGAAAATCTGGATGCATACGCGGCCATTGACGTTCACAATATCAACCTGATTTATTTGAGACGTAAATTTCTAGAGACTCTACTTGGTGATGTCGACAAAGTTCACGAAAAGGTGGTAGGCACAATTTTGAGAATTAAGGTATCTGGCAGTGACCAGAAGCTGGATATTCACAGGCTTGTTCAAGTTGTAGGTACTTGGTTACTGGTCATATTAATGTTTTTTCTAAGGAAAGAGAGCAAAATGGGAATTAGTGACCCAAAAGTTTTATAGTAAAATCTCAGCTGATTTTGTGGTTATATATCAGGTACAAGCAAGGCAACGGCATCTTACCAAGTTGCCGCAAAGACTACTGATGTTATGCTAGAAATACTGAATTTAGACAAGAGAGAAGTCATCTCGATTGATCAATTAACAGACCAGAATGTCACAGAGGTGAATATCCTCTGTGAAATATTGATTTCTCTACCTTTCTCTGCTTGTGAATGAAACAACCCTAGTAATAATGCTTCATTTTGTTTTATCTTTAATGTTTCAGGATGAATGCAAACGGTTGCGCCAGAGCATAAAATGTGGCCTCAATAAACGTTTGACTGTGGTATGAATGGGCACATGTTACCTTCTTGCCCTGTAATTGTATAGATATCCTAAGTTGGAAACACATGTTATTTTCTTATTTTTATTTTCTTGCGATGTCAGGGTGACATCTTGAAGACGGCAGCAACACTGCAAGCCATGAGAGTCAATGACGTAGGTTAATTAAAAGCAGCGAATATCATTCGTATAAATATTAAAGATCCACATGATCATAGTTCTTAAATGTCCTTTACTGAGATTCTTATGGATATTTTGTTGATGTAGGCTCTGGAAGCTGAGATTTTAAAGCTCAAACATCTTCGGGATCGGGCCAGTGAGAAGGGTCATAGAAAGGAATATCCTTTTTGAGATTGGTATACCATATTTGTTGCACTACACTTGTTACTTTTTTAAATGTTGCTGCTTATAGAATCTTTCATTGAGTCGTTGATGAAATAGTGCCCTGAAGATGCCCATGCTACTCGTAATAGCAAAGAAAAATTCAGTTTGGGTAGTATTCAGCTTGAAGTGTTCCCATATAGATGTTTGGTTTGCGTTAATTTAAATGTGAAGGTATACTTTTGACACTGATTGCATAGAAATTTCAAGACTTGGATTTCTTAACTATCTCCCACGCTTAGAGAATGTGTAGAAAAGATAGGGCTTCTAGAATCACCTGAGGAACGCCAGCGGCTTCTGCAGGAAGTCCCAGAAGTTCATACAGATGCAAGCATGGATCCGAGTCAGGCATCATCAGAAGATGCAGGGTTGGCTACGAGGAAACAAGGTCTCCCACCTTAACCTAGGATATGAAACAGCTACTTGTTCATTATCTTCCGAAAAAATTCTGGTTGGTGGATGCGGTTTACAATCTTCTACATTTTTTTTATTTGCAGATAATCACATAAAGGCACAAAGTAAAGGTCTGCAGAGAAAAGGGGATACCCCAAAAAACTTGGGAAATAATGCTCAGAAAGTTTTTGATGCACCAAATTTGCGAAGCAGAAATGTCATTGCTAATAAAGATGATTGTTCCAAGGTCCACAGTAACTCATCAGATAGCCAGGTTTGACCATACCTCCTACACTGTTCTCAAAGCAACCTCTCATAGTTTTCTATGTTGGTCTCATGTCATCTAAATTTCTGGGTATTGCAGGAAACTGGTAGAGATGAGGAGAGTGAAATATGGCATTATCGAGATCCAACGGGAAAGACCCAGGGACCGTTTTCTATGGTGCAGCTTCGTAGATGGAAATCTAGTGGTCATTTTCCCCCTTATCTTAAGATATGGAAAGTGCATGAGAATGAATCTGTACTTCTGACTGACGCTCTTTTCGGACGGTTTGACAAAGCAACAAGTTTGCCAAGTTCCTCTTTGCTTCCCCAAGAACCAAAACTGTGTCCGGACGACTCTGGACGCAGTGGTGTGGATGTGAACTTTCTTCAAAAATTCCCTACGCCATTCAGCGCAAGTGCAACCTCCTCTTCGTCCCCTACTGTCGGTGCCCTCGCGAACAAACCAAAAGAGAAACAAGTTGAAGCTCTTGTATCTAGCACTGGAAAAGTCGAGAATGGTAATTCTGTTCCACTCCAGCCTCAGGTTAGTTGTCCGGCGTCAATGTCTGTGGTTCCAGGATACGTGGTTACTCCTGACGCAAGAGAAACTCCAAGAACTGATCAGTCCAGTGCTGTGCTGGCAGATGGTAACCATAGCACAACTAAGAGCGTAGAAGGTGGAACAAATGGTGCTTCTGTTTCCGTAAACGGTTCTGTTCATGCACCCAACCTGAATCAAGAAATTAATTTCCTTGATTTCCCCAGTCCTACACCTAAGTCGAGCCCTGAAGACTTGGAAGCTCAAGCAGCGGAGACTATTCAGTCTCTGTCTTCATGTGTTCTGGTCAAAGGACCATCTGGTGTCACATGGAGCACCACCACCACCACAACCACCGATGCTGCTACTACCACTTCAAGTATTGTGGTCACTGGAGGACAGCTTCCTCAAGTAACTCAGCAGAATGCTGCTGTTTTAGCTGCACCGTCTGTGAAGCCAATTGATTTGGCAGTTGATCATACCACACCTACTCAGACTTCAGACAACAACACCCAAGTGACTCACTCATCTGGGTGGCCGGCCATTGTGGCTGACCCCGACGAGTGTGATGAATCAGTTTCAGATCTGTTAGCCGAAGTTGAAGCAATGGAGCAGAACGGTTTGCCTTCTTCACCCACCTCAACATTTCACTGCGATGATGACGATGATTTGGCAAAATGGCCAGAAAAAGATTTCTTTAACCCTGTGGCACGCATGTCCCTCACATCTGAGACATGTAGAATGGATGTCTCTCAGGCGAGTATTCCCGACAACGTCTCTGCCGGGAAAATCTCAATGGCCACAGAAGCAAAAGGCAACACTCCCATCACCCAGTGCACAACCGCTGGTCCAGAGCTTCTGCTATTTGCACCACCAGCACCAGCGCCAGCGCCAATAAGGCAGGACCTGACTCTTACAACAACGGCTCTTAGACTGGGATCAGAAACCACAGTGGAAGCCGGACCGGTCGAGAGGCTTCCCAAGTCTGTTTCGGGAGTAGGTCTGGAACCGAGCCCAAGGTCATCATCATCTCATGACTCAGCCCGTGGAAACACCCAGCGGAGTCCACGTGGAAGTCACCAAAGGAGATCCGGTGGGCAGAGCAGAGACAGAGAAAGAGACAGAGACCGGCAATGGTGGAGTAATGGTCACAACAGTAGCTTCAACAACAGGCATGATAATCATCGGCAATGGCCATACAACAGTAGCCATGGATCAGGTTCGTACGCAGCTCATCCGCCCAAAGGGCTGAAAATCTGCAAATTCTATGAGAGTGGATACTGCAAAAGAGGTGCTTCTTGCAGTTTTTGGCACCCTTGATCTCTCATTTCTTGGATTTTGTATCTATTTCTTGATTTTTAACACATCTCGAACATCCTTTTTTTGTAAACACCAAAGTACCATATGTTTATTTAACACATCTCTATTCTCGAACATCCTTTTTGTTCATTATATTTAATAGTCTCGTCATTTTATGGAGTTAGATATGGAGTGGACAGTATTATCGAAGCTTCTCATAATCACAAGTTTTCAAGTTTTAACTAATTTGAACAACTAGAAAAAGTATGTTCGAATACTGTATAAAAGTTGTTATCAAAAAAATTGGGTTTGAATCCAATAGTACAAAGGTTATTATTATTTCAAATGACTGTTGATCCCTTTTGCAGTTTTGGGTCTATTTGTTATCTTTACGGGTCTTGGCCCATTCGATATATTTGCTAACATTTCGAAACAGCCTTATGAATATTCTCCTTGGGAAACAAAAGGAAGGAAAATGGGAGCAAGGAAATTGGAGGGCACCCGCACCGCCGTAGCCCGTAATAGATTACCCGGGAGCAGATCGGAGAGCCTGAAGATGAGCGAAATATAGAGAGACAGAGAGAGAGAGAGAGAGAGAGAGACTTCGAAGAAGATTAAGAGATAGAGTGATATTGAAAGGTTCGCGATGAGTGAAGGCTCGAGCGGAGAAGTGAAGAGGACGGTAATGGAAGAAAAATCGGGACAGCAACAAGAGAGAGGATCTCTGGAGAAAGGAAGATCGTGCAAAGGCTATCTTTATTACTCTTCCACCCTCAAATCCAAGGGTAAAAACCCCCGCTGCGTCGGAATCCCTCGTACTCTTCGCCAAGGTAATTGGACTTTCTCGCTGTTTTCTCGAAAGCTCGATTTGATTGATCGCTGGGTTGCTCAATTTTCCGAAGTAGCATTAATTGCTGCTTCTGCTATGGCCAAGGTTCCTGAATCCACCACACCACGTAGCTCTCTTCTTGAATTTGATTACTGCCCAGGCCATGAAATTTTCTGTTAACATGAAAATTTTGGATTTTTCATTGCGGAATTACGAAACTGGTTGAGCTAATCTGATTGTAGATTCTATGATTCAGAATTATCTTTCTAGGCTATGTTTTATTGCTTGTTCACCTTTTATTGGATAAATTGGATAAACGGGAGAAAAATGTGTTTTTGCTTTCGTCACTATGATTTTGCAGTTCCTGACTACGTTGTTGGACAATCTGAAGCTGAAGCTTCTAAAGAGGGACGAACCTTGTCTGATTTTTATTATGGGTGTTTGGGATATTCAGTCTACATGACTGAAAAAGACTCCTCTGCCATTGCCATGAAGCAACCTACCAAGACCCAACTTCCCGTTTGCGTCGGCCTTGAGGTTTGTACACTCGTCACTTTCCTCTAAATTCATATCGTTGCTCCGAGAGTTACACGTTAATTAGGCTGCAAAAACTTGATGTATATTCCGAGCTCGATAATCTCCATAATATGGTCCTACTTAGGTGCTATTTGCAATCTGTAATACCAAATTCTTATGTCCCTGTAGATACTAGCCGATAGAAGAACATCTTCTAGCAACACTTCACCTGTTCCAGCCCGTGTTCAAAATAGAAATGGTACGCCCAATCCACTCTCGCTCACCAGTTTTACAACTATGAAACGTGTCCTGCCTCTTTTATGACCATCATTTCCTTTCTGTGCTCTAGATTCTCGGGAGTTGCCTCAGCACCAGAACCAGAAGCCAGTCCCAGCCCCAGCTCGGTCCCCAGCCCAAGCCCCAGCCACAGAAAACGGCTTTGTAACCAGGTAAGCAAAAGAGATTTTGGTTTAGCTAGTGATAGTCTTACCTTTGAGATTTGACTTGTTGTGGCTTAATGGGCAAATATTTGCATTTGACTTGAACGTCTAATTGATTTAGAAAGCCTAACTGATTGTCATGCCTGCAAAGGAAATAGATTAACCAATAAATCAGTCCTGTTTAGCAGAAAAAGCCACGCATGATAGTAATGAGATGGTCATTGTTTCTAACACACAATATTCTTTTACTTTGGTGGGAATGTATCAGGTTCAACCGAAACGCAAACCTGGTAGCATCAGGGGTGATGAAGAACCTGAAGAGAGTGGGTAACTATGTCAAAGAGACTCTGGACGAGTCCATGGACCCATATCGAAAGCGACCAAAATGAAGAAGAAACTGTTTACATTATATATGTGGAGAGAAACCAAAAAGAAAAAAGAAAAAGCACAGGTGACAGACGAGAGGATGTGAATCTTATTATTTGACACTTTTTTAGATTCTCAAAATAAAAAAGCAGCAACCCCAAAAAATGGTTGCATTGATCATCTTAAAGCAGCCCATGTACCAAAGTGATTAGCTACGACTACGAGAACAGTAATGTGTTCGCCTTGTTCAATTTTGGTTTTTTGTTATGTATAAACTCTGTTTTCTTGATGGTCAAAGACAAACTTGAAATATGAACACTCCTTGCAACATTACTAAGGTAACCAGGTAAGCTCATTAGATTAAAAAAAAAACATTGATGAATAACATGGTTTAGCTTGGGAATTTAAAGATTATTAAGCACATGGACTAAAGTTACATGAAATAATCTTAAAAAAACAAAAAAAGTTTAACTAGACAGGATTGAGTTGGGAAACGTGCCCATTGTGGAAAGAGTAAACGACCAATGCTCTACGCTTTGTTAATCGTCGTCGTCCGTCTGTTTCTTTTAATGGTGCGGAGACGTCTTAGCGGTTTCAATGGGAAAGAAGCAGACTTGATAACACCAAAAAAAACAGAATATCCATAAGAACAAATCCTCACCAAACCCATCTTCAAAGTTTTCTTCTTTTTCCCATTTCTCTCTCTCTTTCTTCTTTTGACCTTTCGCGGAATTTCGTTTGCATGCTTACCCGATTCGGAAACTCTTGTGTTCCGCTTTTCCCGATCTTAAAATTTGGGGTGGATTGAGTTCTGGTTCCAATTTGCAGATCAGTTTTTGGGATTTTTTTCAACCTTTGATGGCCGCTTACGCGAATTATCTTCGGTTGGCACGGCTTGGAACCAGTTCCGGTTTAAATTTGTCGACTTTCAGATCAATCGGTTCTCCAAACCCGATATTCGACAGGTCTCTGTTCGATCACCACGAGATTCGTTCATCTTCTTCATCGTTAGTATCGTATTCTCCGTACAGACAATCCCACGCCAGATTCATATCTCAACTTGTCAAAACCAATGGGAAACGTGTCCATCTCGTCGATACACTCGCTTTGGTAATAATAATAATAACCTTTTTATTGGTCTCGTATGATTTTGTTGAATCGTTCAAGATGAGTGATTATTGCTTTCATTGGCAAGATTGTGAAAAAAAGGATTGATTTTTGAAATGAGACAGTAAGATGGTTATATAACATTCCAGACCGGTGTCATCGAATGCACGTGTCTGGTCGTTATTTTTTAGATATTTGTCTGTAGAGTATAGTTCAAAGGAGAATTTGGAATGTGAGATTTTCAGGTAAGAAGCTTAGAAGCACAAGGCCTGCCTTCAAAGCAAGCAGAGGCAATAACCGGTGCTATAACTAATGTTCTGAATGATAGCTTAGGAGTTGTTTCTCAGTTGGTTGTTTCCAAGGGAGAGATGCAGAAAGTAAGTTTATATTATGTGAAAAAAAAATATGTTATAATGGTTTGTTGCTTCATCAATTCCAAAGTTAAAGACCCACTGATAGCTGCTAACAAATTTCTCTAACCTTGATCCTTTATGCTGCTTCTGGTAGGCTGAAATGACACAGGAATCAAACTTATCCAAGTTCAAAAGTGAAATTAACAGTTCACTGGTAAGCTGGTGTTTTCACTTTTTAGGTGTATAGCTTCTCGATGACCTCTTATAGCGGCACCTTGATTCTGAAAAGATTGTTGAGAAAAACGGTTTTTTTATGTATAGGACCACCATTTCTCTTTGCTGCAACACGAGAACGAGAAACTCCGCAATGACATAGAGCGAATCCGCGCTGATATAAGGTCGGCCTTCTCGGAAATCTCTAGCGTTTGATTTGCTGTAGCCTATTTAGGTTCAGTGCAGTGACTTTTTAACAATTACTTTGTAGGCACGAGATTGACAAAGTCACAGCAGGACAACGGTTGGACTTGAATCTTGAAAAAGGGTCAGAGAAACCGCTACCTTCTTTTGTCTCTTCATTAACCTGTTTCTAAGTTACAGAATTTAAAAGTTCGTTGTGGTATGTTTCGATGATGATGGTGCAGGAGGATAAGAGATGAGCTAACAGATCAAAATGCTGAAACCTCTAACCTTACGAACAAACTTGACCGTGTTAGTATTTCTCATCTCTGGTGGTTTTATGTGCATTTGCATCAAAAAGTGTTTGTGTTTGTGTTTATGTTTATGTCTTCTGTTTTTTCAATCTCTCAGGAGATTCACACTTTGAGAGCGCAATTAGAAGCAGCTAAGTACGAGGTGATCAAGTACTGTATCGGAACACTTGTCTCCATCTCAGCCGTCGGTCTTGCTGTTCTCCGGATCGTCATGTAACTCTCCATGACGGTGCCGGTTGACCAACTCATCATCTTTGCTGTTTTTTTTTCAAGTTTTGGGATGAAATATTGGTCCGCTCTGTCTCTCCATCTTGTGAATTATTCGTATGTTTAAATGTAATTTTATTTCCTTATGATATGGAAAAAAAGGAAAGAAAGAAAGAATAGAATCTATGACATTTACGATTTACCTATATGATGATGCTCATTTGTTAATCGTAACATGTTCTTCAGATAACGAACCAAACCATTTCTCTCCTTAAGAGGAAAAAGGCTCTTCTACTTCATAAAATAAAGTCATGCCATAACCCAGCGGGCCTCTAAACTTTAAGTTTTGCTTTAAATAATGGGCCTGGATTTAGGCCCATAAGATAATATACTTATCCTCGCGATATCGATAATGACCAACCCTCGTCCCTTGCAAAGAAAATCATTTTTAGATCCAACGGCTGTGATGCGATGATGAAAGTAGCCCTGAGAGGAAAGCGTGATTGGAGCAGGAAACGCACGTGGTGTACTTTTTTTCTAAAGGTGTTGAGTAAAGAGGTGGAAGTGGAACCGTGGAATTAAAAGTGGTTCCACCGGTACCATGTACGAACCGGAACCGTATAGATATCACCATGTTGCGGTTCAAAAACATGATGTAAAACTTTGGTTTGTCCCCAAAGTCTATAAAATTAGGTGAGTTTGGGGTGTTGTGTTGACTACTACTTCAATCTGTCTTGTATTTATCGGTAAGGTTAATAGAAGAAACGTAAAGCGAACCATAGGAAATAATGTGAAGATGAGAATGTGGCACATTCACATGTATTGTTGCGTCAAGGAGGGATCTCCCAGCGATTTTGGGCACACAACTCGAGAAGAACGTTACCTAAACAATTTAATTTGTCTTTATAACTTTTATAACCCTACTCAAAAACATATACTTCAATTTAATGCGGGAATCGTTATAAGGGCTTACTTTTATTTTACGAAACTTGATGATGATGGAACTAACTAATATTAGACCAGGACCATATGAAGGTAAAAGGTAGAACTGGAATGTGTGAAAAGTAGTTGAATCGAGTAGAAAATTCTCATCACGTGACTCCCACGCCTCTCTTTGCTGTTTCTTCTTTTTAAGTTTCAATGATTATATAAGTATATCAGTGTATCACTTAGGTTTACTAATTATTTATCATGCCTGTAAAGTATTCTAAACTAACGAGATTTAGTCCTGATCACTAAGAAAACAAAAAAAGACTAAAGAAAATTGATACATATGAATTGGTTTAATGTCAAAACCAAAGTCAATTTATAGTAAAAACATCATTTGAAAATTTATATTTTGTATACAAAAATGTTCTTGTCGTTTCAAATGTGTACACACATTTTTACTTCCATGCTTGTAAAATATTACTTTCCTTTTAATCATTTGGTGCAAAAAGAATTGGATGAAGAGATAATAATTTGGTAATTTACTGGAAAACTTTGTATATTTACATTTTAATGTTTTGTGGTATTATTCTTGAAACTAGACATTTCAAATCTTTTGATTTTTAGGTAAACACTTAAAAGCTTAGTCAACCAAAAAACTAGTCGAGGAATAACTCCCAAGTTTATAGAAATTTCGTAAATATAAAAAGTTTACGATTCTGGTGATGTGAGCGGTGGTAATTCATGCTAATCTCAAAGATATGGTCAACGAATGTTATTATTATATACAGTGCGTAAATTGACAACATTGCACGTCACTAAAAGTCCTATTCAATCTCCAGAAATGCGCAGAGTAATAAATCAGTCAATCAGAGAGTACGTTTATTAAGAAATTTCAATTTTCTGTTTATGCTGTGTCAATTTTGTAAATACAAGAGAAAATATTATGCCTATTAAAATGTTATACAGGCTTTGTATGAGATACTTAAAATAATAACATGTAAATCTTTTTAATTAGCAAATGAGCTTATCCTCCTCATTCTTAATAATTATCGAGCATACAGTATAACGAGAAAAGGAACAAATGAGATCATGATGAAGGAGACAATGGGTGACGAATATGTCACTTATTGAAATTTCTAACGGTTTCATATTCACTCCATGGTCCATTAGTCCATAACATTAAAATATCCAAAATGTAAGTTGCAACCAGAAGGAAAAGGATGCCAAAGATTTTGAAAAAACGAAAAAAACCTGAAAATTAACGCGGACGAAAACCCAAAATGTGAGTTTTGAAACCTGACCAGTTTTAACTTTTACCAAAATGTGAGTTTTGAAACCCAAAAGTAAAACTACTGCGACCACCAGCAAACTCAAATTAAGAGAAAAAGGTCAAAATAATAAACAGAGTTAATGAGAAACTAAACTGGTGCTAGTCCGATCCTAATTCTTATCTTCTCCTATTTTCTTCAAAAACTCGGCACAGCCGCCTGAACCGTCTGAACCGGCTGTGTCAAACCGGAATCATCATCAGCATCGTGGGATGTCTCTTTCTTCTGACGCATTTCAACAACTTTACGGTGGTGGTTGGAGTGGAGCTCACTCGAGAACGTTGGGCTACAAGCGGGTCTGTATTCGGGTAATAACCGACCCGATTTGAAACGCACGCCACACGCATTGCACAGCGTCTTCGCTCCGTTTGGTCCTGCTCTCCACTGCGGCGTTTTCTGAGCGCCACAATGACTACACCGCCGCGTCTGCGTCTGCGTCTGCAGTTGCATCTGATCCCTTTTCCAAATCGCGGACATGGACGACCGTTTCCTCTTCTTCTTCTGTCTTCTAACTTCTGGCTCGTCAAGAAACTCAGCGCCGGAGAGCCACAGAGGGCTTGAAGGACCAGAAGAGGAAGACGACGATGTTGTAGTAGAGCTCGACGACGAGTCGGTTAACGACGACGAACCACGAGACCAGAAGCCGACTCCGGTTCTGGCTCGTTTGGTTCTGTTTCCAACCGGAAGAGGGGGTTTGAAGCACGATTCCTCGTTAACCGGCGCTACAGGGTGTCTTCGGTCTCCGGTTAACCACGCCGGTTTCTTCGTCGGAGCCAAACACGGTGTGAAGGAGGAGGAGTCCTCTACGAAATTCGATAACCATTCAAGCTCCGCTAAATCATCCATCTAACAAAGAAAACAATGGGAGATTAAAGATGGGATTTTACATTCAATTTTATCAAATTATTGAGGTTTACAAACGAATTAATTACCGGAACGGAGAGCTCGCTCGTGTGGAGAGGCCCGAAATCTTCGGCGGCGGTGGAGAAATCGCTGTTCCGGTGAAGCGTATTCTCGTCATTTAGGGAAACAGAGGCTCCTCTCGTTCGTTGAACCTTCAATTCAGCCTCATCCTCAACGAAAACGTCGCCGTTTGAGAAGTCAAGCAAGTCGTCGACGGAGAAGTCGTCGCCATTTTGAGCGCCTCCGTTGACGGCGTTCTCTTTCCGGCTGCTGTTCTTCAACCCCAATTCAACACTTTCCATTTCCTATCAAAAACCCACCAAGTTTATCAAAAGCAAAATCAAAACCTAGTTTTTTTCCTTCGCCTCAGAAAAATCAAAACTGAATATTGTCTTGAAATAAAAACGTCAGAAAAAGAAAAACCGTTTCTTTTTTTTTACCAGTTCAAAAAGAAAACAAAATCCAACGAAAACCCAGAGATTCTATGTCAATTTCAAACGAAAAAAGATTCCTTTTTATCTCTATGTCAATTTCAAACTTATCGCTACAATGTGAAGAGCCACCCTCCAAAAAGTTCAATTCTTTACCTCAAAGATGGATGAGAAATTGGGAAGAGTGAGAGAGAAACTTCGGAGGCTATGTCGGTGAAGGAAGAGAGAAAGAGATGGAGAAGAAGGATGGTGGTGGTGGTGGTGGTGTGAAATAGTTTGGTAAAGCATTGAATACGATAAGTGTGCCCAGCCTCTCTACTAATAAAAGTGCCCGTTTCTCTTCTTTTTTTGTTTCGTTCCTTTCTTATTTCTCAATCTTTCTTTTTTCAAGAAACAAATTTAAAAACTAATAGGGTTACAAAATTATACATGGGGAAAATTGCGAAACAAAACCCACAAAATCTTTATATCACGAAAACGACCCAATAAAAACCAAAATGTGCTAATTTAATACATATGTTTTTCATTTAATGCAAATTAAGAGTTTCATTTGCCTTAACTGAAAAACTTGAATTTTAATTTACACCTAATTTTTTAATGGATTTCCTTTTTTTAGTGAAATGAAGTTTCTTTGGGATTTTTTTCCATATTTTGTAGCATTAAGATACACTTTTATATAAATTTGGAAATTTAGGGGGTTATTGAGAGATGAATTTCAAAGAATTTATAAAATTTTAAGAATCTGTTGTTATTAGTTTATGAATTTTAACAATCTTAGTAAAATCCATTGTTATTGGTTTGATGATTTTAAAAGTCCATATAAAATCCATTGTTATTCAAAAAGTTTGTGTTTTAGTGATTTCATGAATCCATTAAAATCTTTGTTATTGGGAGATGAATTTTAAACAATTTAACTCATAAAACAGAATTTATAAAATACTTCATATAACCCTTAGATTCTCAAATTCCATTATAATAAAATATATTGATTGATTTTCTAAATATACAAACTCTTTCAAAATCTCACATAAACTCTTTACAAATTCAACGAATCTATTAACTTTTAAAATTAATCAACTCCATGTAAATTTATCTCCCAATAAGAAACATATAAATACCAAAATATATTTGGTGATTATCATATCTTTTAGTGATTAACTTCTTACCACAACAAACTGTCAGCAACTCAAGACAATGCAATTTGTCTAAGAAATGTTTAACATGCTAGCTCCTACTCAGCAACAGATCCATTGTCTTCAGGGCTATCTGAGATTGAAAAATTATAATTCCACATGTTAAATGTTTCAGATTTCATACATTGGTGACGAGTTTCTTCAAATGAGGGGTCTTCTTTAGCAAAAATGGTAGAAACTCCCAGCAAAAGCTTGTTTCCTCATGCACAATTGTTAGATGATGTAGATCTTCTTTTAACATTGAAATTGCTTTACGCAAACAAATTCATATATAGTGTGAGTAATGAACATAAGTATAGCAATGATTATTTTTCACTTGGAGTGATTAACCAATCAAGACATCAACATAGAACCCAGCTAAACGAATTGAGTTACCAATCAAAACACTATTAGAATGTATCAAATTAAAGATAAGCAGGAGAATATGATAAAAATGTCAACGAGTAACTAGAGATAAACTGCCCAGAATATACACAATCTTATTCATTCCCGACAGTTTTATGCAATATTGAGGACCCATCTAAATAATTTTAATAAAAGTATTGTTGGTATATTTTGTTTGGTTACTATAATCCAAATTTAATTTGGTTTACTCCGCTCGATTTTAGCCTATATTTCACAGCTCTAGTTAGAATGTTAGTTTTACATTTGCATGTCTACTACGTAGCTAAATAGAAGTTAAAGCCTAACTTAATGAATATTAATCATCAGTTTTTGATTAGGTAAAAGCTTATTCAGAAAAAAATTATTATCTTTTTTTCACTAAAGATAATACAGATCACTCATTTGAAAAAAAATACAAAACAAATTAGTTAAAACTTGGAACTCACAAAGATGGCAAACAAGTACAAAGTTCTTGTGATTAATCTTAGTAAAGAACCAGTAAATTCATATACAGTAAAACCTCTATAAAGTAATAATGTCGGGACTTTGAAAATTTATTATCTTATAGAGATATTACTTTATCAATAAAATAAATATTTATTAATTTACAAAAATATTTTTTTTTAATTCGTAATCTTTGAAAATTATTCTTCATTTGATATTGTATTAAAAATTTAGAAACAAAATTATATGTTAATGTGACATGCATAAACTTGAAATATTTATATAAAATTTGATACATGATAAAAGTTAAAAGTTTAGAAAAAAATATATAGTTATTAATATTGATAATGAATGTGAAAATTATACAATGATAATTTTGATTGTATTTAAGCATAAAACAAATAAATAATGTGTTTAGAACATATTTAACAATTTTAGATACGTATAGAAATTGCATTATGAGTTTTTTATATAATAAAAAGTTAGAGATAAATTTAAATGCATAGTTTAATAAATTTTATTAGGCATATATATGTATAGTTATATATAATTATTACTTTAACTTATTATTGGGACCATATTTTTACCATATTTTTACATAGGAATTTCAAAAATATTATTATCTTATCATCTTATCGCATATTGGTTATTTTTACACCGTCCGAGTTAGGACCGGAGAAATTTATTATATTATAGTGATTATTACTTTATCGAGTATTACTTTATAGAGGTTCTACTGTAGACGCAAACACAAATGCTTTGAATTTATGGAATCTTCTCCAAGTGTTGCTACCCGTAAGTTCAGTTTCTTTTCTTTTTTCCTCTTTCAATTGAATTAATTAATTAACTAGGCAAAAATTCAAAAAAACTTGGTTCAAAACTTCAAAGTATGATTTTATCTGGCAAAAAAAAATCAGAAAATCAGGTTCCTCATCACTTTAATTATTATTTAATTTTGGGTAAAATGATCACTATGAAGTTTAAACTCATCAGCGACAAATCTTATGTACTTGTGTGCCTCACAATCAAAGATCATAAAACCATGTTAAAATATATGAAGTAGGAAACAAAAAATGTTCTAATTTAGTCTATAGTTTAACAAGACTAACACTATTACTTTTACTGACACTCTTTATCCACAAATTCTTGCAACACGAACAAGAATTTTCTGGGATTTATAAACATAGATGATAAATGTATATTATAATACTGCTTCTGCTATCTCCATTTGCAGATTCCAGAATACTAATGGAACGTCTTTCAGGAAGAAGCTTCAGTTATATCTGGTCTCCAAAATCCTTTTTGGGCACTTAATATTCCTTCTTGGTGCTTGGAGAAGGTTAGATGAACATCCCAGTGAAGAGACTTCAACATATTCTCAACCTCTCTTATCACATTGGACTCGTCACGAACAATCAGCTTACCTCCTGGTCTTACTATTCTATCCACTTCTGCCATTACTGGAGCAAGATTGCACCTTCCAAATAATTTTTTTTTTTTTAAATAAGGTTTATTTTTCAAAACTTGATGAAAATTACCCAAAGGTTGGAAATGAGTAATGACTATAAGTTTTTTTACCTTGCTTTCAACTTGGAGAAAAGATGATCTGCATGCAAGAGATCATAGCTCCGAGGGTATGTGCTAAAAGATTCACACCAGTCATGGTAAATTCCAAACAGTCCTCTCTCGTAGATTATTGGTAATGTATCTGGTGAATTTATGTTTACTACATTCATCACCCACACATTCAAGTCCTTTAAAGCTGCTGCAAACCTACATATTGACATAATTTGAGGAAAAATAAGTTTAGTTTTAGGAGAGTGAATTTTGAAACTTTTTGTTTGATCTATATCTTGTAGATGATGCTTACCCTCCGTAGACAGCTCGCATATCCATAACATTCCTCACATTAGACCAGCTGATTCCTATTTCATTCATGTACACTTTGCTAACAACATGCTTCCAATGTTCATAATCCGTAGTGAAATCTCTAGGAGCTGGTTTCCCATAGATCCCCATCTGAGAGCTGTTTAGCCAGTAAGGAGGTGTCTGAAGTCGACGTGGCCAGTTCACAGGCCACTTGCTCCCTCTCTCGACCACATTGGTAGGCACTTTATGCATACATGCTTGTAACGGCACATACCTGAAAATTTACATTCAATTATATATATTTGTCATTCTTTATTCTATAAAAAGCCTTAGGCTTTTTCATCTCTTTAACTCATCATACCAGGCTGCATTAGCATCATCTTTGTTTTTGCACATTGGAGGTCTGTTATGCTTTCTTTTCTCATAGCATTCATTTGTGGTAGGTTTCTGGTAGATAGCAGCACCAACACCATTGAGTTTATCTTTGTTGATCGTCACCAGTTCCCAACACATTGACTTTGTCAACGCGGACATGTCTACATAACTCAAAAACATGTCAACTGCACTGGAACAAACAAAACAAAGAAAAAGGAGAACACTTTTATCTCAAGAAACCTTACCTTTCCAGATTTGAACATCTTCTTCTAGCTTCTGGTAAACCGGTGTTGCCGACCAGACAAAGTAACCTCCTGGCCGAAGCATCCGGTTAAGTTCAAGAAGAAGCAGACCGCCTTCATTGTGCCAAGGGACTCTGCAACGTGCACAGTGGATTAGGTCAAACACTCTGCTCGGGAATGGTAGTCTCTTAGAGCCCATCACAGCAGAGATAGCTGGAATCCTCCTTTCGAGAGCAAACTGGACTTGAGCTTCGTGTTCATCTTTTGGTGCAAGAGACATGGCTATAACATCTCTTTCAAAGAGGAAACCACCAAAGCTAGCAACCCCACATCCAACATCTAATATAACCCTAGTACGTTTACCCCACGCAATGTTTTTCAAAGCCTGCCATAAGAAAAGAAAGAAAAAAGAAGCATTAGATGAAGTTTTAAGACCATCCTGAAATCAAGAAATGAGCTTCACCTGCTGAAGGAAATCGATATAGTGGAGAGCTCCATGGATAAACTGTGTTCCACCTCCGGGAAACGTCAAGAACTCGCCGGTGACCTTCACCCAGTTCTGATGACCTTTAACCTCTGCTAGTTTTGTGTGTGGGACGTTGTGGTACCATATCTACTTGATATCACATTAAAGTCATATTTTATCCAATTTTCGGAATATTTCACCTGGAGCAAAAAAAAACTGATTTGGATAGAAGCTTTTTTACCTTGTCTCTGCTTTCTGGCCACTTGATAGATTCTTTATACCCTTCTGGAAGAGAGACGAGACACGTTGGTGGGTCTTCTGGGCAATGTCTCTCTCTGTGCTCAAAATGTCTTCTACTCGTAAGTTTCTTTATTGCTTCTTCGTTGTCTAAGCATGGTATATAATCAGAACCTGCAGTTGCATTGCACAACACCCACGTCTTCCCACTTGTCATACTCTCTGCGTTATTTGTTTCAGATGTCTGTCTTTGTTTCTCGTCCTTAGATTCTGCTGCCTGACTCTTCCATGACTTCTGTGATTCTGCAGATTCTTTTGGTATTCCAGAGCCAAACCCACTCGCTTCTTGTGTTTTCTCATCTTTCTGCTCTTCTTGTTGCTCCACATTCTCGTCCTTTGCTGTGCTCTGTTCTTCTCTGTTTCCGCTTTCAACCTCTGCCGTGTTATGTTCCTCTTGTTGTCCGTTTTCATCGTCCATGCTCTTCTGCTCCTTCCCATTTTCTTCACTGACCGTTGTAGTCTCCTCTGTTTGTTGTACATTGTCCTCCTTCCCTGAGTTTTGGTCGTCTTGTTGCTGTTGTTGTTGTTGTCCGTTTTCTTCATTCTTTGAGTTCTCCGATGTTACGCTCTGTCCCACCTCCATAGGTTGTTCTTGTTTGGTCGCATCTGTGAATGTCACATCCGCATTCGAATCCTGTTCTTGCCCTTGTTTTGTTCCTGTTTCAACAACATCTTGTACTTGTTTCTTTCCTTGATCTACATCCTGTATATCCTTTCCTTGTCCTTGTCCTTGCTCTTGCTCTTGCTCTTGTGTTCCTTTTGAGTTACCTAACTGAGCACCAGCGTCCTCGTCCCTCTGTTCCTTCTGTTCCTTCTCAAACTCCTTGACCACTTGTTTCACCTGACCCTCGTCATTCTCTTGCACCACCTTGTTATTCTCCTCGGGAATCTTTTCATTGTTGAGTTGGGTCTCTTGTGTCTGAGACTCCTTTTGACTATCTCTCCCTGCTTTTGTCTTGTCACTCTTCTCTTTAGCTGCCTTCTGCTGTTCGTCTTCAGACTTTATGGCATCGTCTGGAAGCTTTCCCGGATTGTCTTCAAATGCGGGTTGCTCATCAGACTCCGGTTTTGTCGGCTCGGGTTCATCGTTAACGTTTGAAGAGGAAGAGAGATCACTCCTCTCTGTCTCTGAAACGGCCGTTCGAGTGGAGGGTCGTGTGATCTGTGGTGGAATAACGGAGTTGGAAGAAAGCATCCACACACCGATGACACATAGAGCCACAAAGACGACCATTGTAACGGTCGACGCATACGACGTCGAAGAGCCGCGTTTGTTTCCACGTCCTTTCCCAAACGCCATCTTCCTTGTCTTGTTTGTGATGTGGTTGGGAAGAGAAAGAAAAAGATATAGAAAATGGAAAGAAAGAAAAGAAATGAAGTTAGTGAAATGGGAGTTGAAGGAAGTAAAAATAGAAGAAAAAGAAGAGAAAAGAGAGGTTGTGAAGAGACAAGACTGGTTCAAAGATCCAACAGAGACGGACATGGTACTTTCAATTTCCAGTCTCTAAATTTAGTTTATGGTTTTTCTTTGTGTCTCATATTTTTTTGTGTGTCGAAGAAAAAAAATAAACCATGTAAATGTAATGCATTGCTAAGTAACTAGTAACACTAGAGTGAGGAGGAAATCTTATACGTGATGAGACTGTTTTTCTTCTTTTGGCAAAAGGGATTCTAAATTTAGTCTAAGGATTTTTAATTTGTGTGATATGAAATCATGGATAAGAAAATGTTTTGGTTTAGTAATGTTTAACACCTTCATCTTTTTTTCACATTACAATATGTTGTGTTTTAACATCTACAGCTATTTATTCAAATGATGATGATTCAAAAATCTCTATAAAGAAGAAAGTTATAAAACGAAAAGAAATTGTGTAATGCTAGCTTTTTCACAAACCTTAATTGCTCACAGATTGACATCTGTTATTTTTCTTTTCTATATTCGTCCTCAATTTGATAATAGTCATTTTTTGCAATGCTTCCACACGTCTGCATAAGACCGGCCTAACGCAAACCAAAGACGAACAACTATATATGTCATATGTGTTATATTAGTGTTGTAAGTTAACTAGTAAAATGTGTAGTGTGCTGTGTGCATTAGTATTGTGGACTTTGCAGGTTCGTAGTCTTACGCTTGGTTCGGTTCTGTCCCCTTAAAAAGCAGAATTCAAATGTCAATTAATTTGTGTCCTTTACACATGTCTTTTGTAATTCTGTTTATCGTCCACTATATCCAGTTGTCTCACTTTTGCCGTGCTAGATTGCTAAATGTGTATGTTTCTGCTTATTGTCATCAATGTAGACATCCAAATATCTTTACCTTACGCTTTGGATTAAAAAATTTCGGACTATGATAAACTTTAGATTTTTAGGCTTCGGATTTAGCCAGTATTTATCTCTTTCGGCTTTCTGGCCAAAATAATATATAATCGAATAACTTTACTTATAAGAAAACATTACATAATTGTGGTTCTATTAAAATAAAAAATGTAGTATAATTTGTTGGATAAGAGAAGGTGGAATACGGCAGAGAGTAGAAGTCGGATGGAGTCGGCCGATTTGACCACAACACTATTTGAATGGACTAAATCGATCGACTATATACATATAATGTTGTCACGCAATCTGAGTCGTAAAAGGGATTTAAATTTATCAACTCCACAAAACTGTACTACGTCCCACTGCACATAACAGTATCGAATTGTATTTTTGTTATTGCCAGGCATTATATCATAATTATGATAACACTCTCCACAACTAGACCAAAGTCAAGAAAGAGCCGAGAGATGAGGTTTCAAATCCTATCTCTCGCGCTTCCATATGTTTATTTTCTTCCATAATACATATAAAGTATTATTCTTTTCTTGATATCCTCTAATACATATTATATATACAGTTCAAGAAAGCTAAATTAAGATTACTGTGAAATTGTATCGGTCAATAAACACATAAATGAGTTTTCTTTGCGTTTAAATGAGCAAACCGTATTTTGTTGATGAAAAAGAGAGGAAACGAGGAGAGTAATTAGGATTCTGTAGCGGCCAAACATATTCAGCTGAAATTAATGATGACATTGCATTCCAAATTTTGGATTTTTTTTTTTCGTTTGCATTTCCTATTCTTATTATCTTATACTGTAGATTGCTTCAACATCCATCATGAGATTCTGCAAAACCTCTTTCAGTCTCTCTCTCTATATATATATGCGTATGACATCCTGTGTGTATTAACATATACATGCTAAATACATACATATATATATATGTGCACGTAACGTTACATGCATATGAGGCTATGAGCGTATGGACTTTAGTCTTGAATTAACTATTCAAACGGAAATAATACTTTAATTAACTATACAAACTGTTGTCAAAAAAAAAAAATATTAACTATACAAACGGAAATAATACCTTCCTTCATTTTTAATTATTGTTTTGACATTTTCACACGGATTATAAAACATATATTTTTATTATAACTCACAAAATAGGTTAACTATTCACTTTATTCGAAATTAAATTTTTATTAATTTTAATTAGAAACTATGAGATATTTTCTTACGAAAATAAACAAAAATTACACAAAATCATTAAAATACATTTTTTAACACACAAGTACTAGCATAAAATCACTTGATGTACATGTACTTATTTAAAAGAATTCTAGTGTTTTTTTTTCAAAGTCATTAAATGTGAAAGAATCAAAAACCTAATTGTATAACAAAGTTAATACTCTATTTTGGTACTCAAAGTACTAATGGAGGGCATGGAGAATTGATTGGGTTTGACGTACATTGTAAAACGCACCTCATGTCACATCTATACATGTCGCTCTTCCAACATATTTATATATACTCATTTACTCATCTTCTCTGATTCTATCACATGTCAATGATGGTATATATATATCGATTATATATAACAAACAACTTAATAATACAAACTGAAAATTATTAAATGCATGGTATGGGCAGACCATATAGTCGCCACTCGCCAATCGCCATAACTGAAACTATAGTTGGAGATATACTTTTTTGTTTTTATGTTAAAATGGTTAGAGAAATTAAATCGTTTTATTTATGTAACACACGTAACGAATTTTTCTATTGGTCACAAGAAGACACAAAAGGTGATATAAGTATGAAAAACATTATCCCCGGATTCTAAGGTTACTTGTTACACAAACAAGAAACAGACACATTGATGTAACAAAGATTCAGACAACATGAGCTATATTGGGCTCCTAACATTTAAATTATACAAAACAGTAAACACTATCCTCACAAAATCATTATAATAAGAAGTTGGTATTATTATTTGAATTAAATTTCCATTTAAAACCCTAAAATTGCAACAACCTTGAGTGTCCAGAAGAAACATAAACAGATCCACTTTCCTCCTAAGTTTTCCCCACTTCTCCAACTTAATGTGAGATGATCCAACAATTAACGGTTTAAAAAACCCTAGTTCTATTCTAAGAATCCAAAAGAGTTATGTTGCTTTATATCAGATTTTCATCATGATCTTGGGTTGGGAAAGAATTGTGTACCGGCCATGAAAGTGTTGATCGGAGTTGGATAGAGAGCGGCTGGATCAATGTATGCAGTGGCTGCGGCTGAGGAGCTGCCAATACCACCGGCATTTGGAGTAGAGGAAGAGGCGGTTGCCACCGTGACAGAGCCAGCTGTCATGAGATTCATCTGCTGAGCACCGCCGGAGGAGCCCTCACCGGCAGCGATGACATTATAGCCGCCGCCGCTACTTCCAGGACCCTGGTCGTAGAGAATGCCTTTGAAGATGTGACCACCGATGCTTACGGCTGTTTGGTAAGCAAACTCTTCTTCTCCATCTTCCACTGAGCTCACTCGCACGCATCTAAACATTGCCGACGAACTCACCTCCGCCGGAAAACTCCCAACCTCTAACCCTAGATTAAAAAAAAGGAAAGACAAAGTAACAATTATTAATAGATGATCGCATGTTTGACTATACATATAGAATAAAACATTAATATTCTTTTTTTTTCCTCCAAAATTCAGGTTTTTTTGTTTTTTTTTTTTGGTTTTATCCAAAATTCAGGTTACGGAAGAATGAGCAGAGAACTAGAGAAAGAACACAGACTTCAAGATCGATAAGAACAGCTTGTTCCTGTCAATCTACTAGTCAGTGTTTACTCCAAAACAGTACTTTCACAAATCAAATCAAATCAAATGACAAATATTTAAATAAAAACAAACTTCTTTTAGAAGGCTGATCAAGCGTTACTTCAAATTATAAAAATATACTGCTTGCATTACAATATTTCTTATTACATTGATATTAATATATATACCTGAAGCGTTGTGACTAGGTATGCGAGTGCAGACAAGAGACGACGAAGTTCCGGGCAAATTCTCCCGTTGGCGTTTTGGGACTCCGGTCTCACCGCGAGCCAGCTGCGGTGGAGGGTGAACCGTGGCTAGCTGCTGTTGTCTCTCACGGCGTTTAGCGGCAGGAACCCAGGTGCTTCTCACGTGAGTAGGACACTCGAAGCCTCGGCTCTTGCAGCAAGTCCGACACCTCGTGTGAGCACAATCTTTCTTCGCCTGATTCCCACAGTCTTGACAGCTCGCACCGCTTCCTCCTCCTCCTCCGCCTCCACCGCCACTCCGCATCATCATAAGTGCTGCGGCTCTTCCGGCGCCGGCGTTTGAGGTTTCGCCGGAGATATCGAATTGGCTATGGCTGCTTGGTCCGACACCTAAACCCGCCGCGGAGGAGTAAAGATCCAACCTTTGCTGATGTTGTTGATGCTGAAACATGATTTCTTGCTGATTGTGGTTTTGCCATAGCTCAAGTGTACCTAAAGCAGCGTTTGAAGATGAAGGAGCGTTTGCGTTAGCGTTAGGGTTTCTGTACCAAAGCCAAGCCTCTGATGCAGGCGGAGGAGGAGTTCTGTTGGTTCGGTGCTCGTCTTGGCTGTTTCCTCCGCCTCCGCCTCCTCCTCCGCCGTCTAGCGAGAAAAACCCCGCCATTCACCGGCACAACCACCAACACCCATACCACCACTCTCCAATAGCTTTTTTAGAAAGATGAGACAAATCCAAAATCAAGAAAGATCCTATATTCTTTTACTTTCTCGCTCTAGATCTTTGAGACTACTGGGGGAGGAGGATTTCTAGGGTTTAGGTTGAATTCATTCTCTGGGTTTGTAGTGTATTGAAGTTGAGTAGCTTTTGAGGGTCTGATAAAGGCAAAGCTCGTTTGTCGGTACGAGAGAGAGAGTATTTAAGAAACACACAGAGAGAAAGAGGAAGAAGAAGAAGAGAGATCAGAGAGGTTTACTCGCCTTTCTCGCGCTCTGCAACGCCGCCATAACCTTAATAATCTCTCTTTCTCTCTCTCTCCCTTCTGCTCCTCTCATTTAATTCTCTGTCTCCTCCTCACTCTCATCTCTTCTCTACTTTGTTTGTTTCTTTCTTTTGTTTTTCCACAGTTTGCAAAATATCTTTTTCTTTTTCTTTGTTTTTATTTTTGTTTTCGAAGAAGAGCAACACTTCTCTCTACCAAATGGTAGAACTGAACATCTCTCATCGTTGATATTTTTCATTTTACAATCGGACGGTAACTATCATGCCACGTCGGTACAAATGGAATTATCCCTATTTGTCCTTTCTTCCGGGAAACCCGCTGCTTATTTCTCCGTTTCTCTTACATTTTTCAATTTTTATTTAACATTTTTGTAGAATGTAGAAAGAAAAATAATCCTTAAAAGGAGTAGATATTTCATATTACTATTACTAAATTAACTACGCTATCAAAATTCTATTTTTGATTATCCTAAGATAGTTCTATAATTTTGGACCTATTAATTAGACAATGTAATCAATTAATCATGATCTAAATCTGACGACAAAACCTTGTCAAAAGTCCATGTACAGGTCTATTAATTTCTTGATCTAATTTTTTTTTTTTTTTTTTTTGGTATTTGTGATATTACTTGTATCAAATGCTCCAAATATATTTTGTGGACGAGATAGAGCATAT
Source organism: Noccaea bulbosa (assembly GCA_900406535.1). NCBI lineage: Eukaryota > Viridiplantae > Streptophyta > Magnoliopsida > Brassicales > Brassicaceae > Noccaea > Noccaea bulbosa. Next base: position 157,502 of record OVBJ01000018.1, read on the forward strand.
ACTTTTTTTTTGGGTTAAAGGGATAGAGCATATATACTAATAACGAATATGTTTACAAAGAAAAGACGTTAAATAAAGGTTTTTGAAATCCTTAGCAAACAGATAAACATGAGGACTAGATCACTCACTGTATTTATTTTAAAATTGATTGTCAATTACTATAATGTTCTGATTATCCATAAGCCCATAATCTTTTTAAAATATAAATTCGGGTGCAGATTGCACCTGTGGATTAAATTTAGTGTCTAAAGTTTGTAGCTGGAAAGCAGAGTGCTTTTGTCCATGTTTCCGAGGAAACGAAATTACTATGATATACGCACATTTGTGTATTATACTGTTAATAATATTTTGTATACATGAATAACAAAATGCACGTAAACACACCCTCTCTTGTAGAGACAAAAAGTACGATTCTATTGAGGTGCCCTATGTTGTGCATTATCTTTGTATAAATATTACTGCTTATACAATTATATACTCTTATATACAGACAAACACACACCTCTATGCCCGTGCCGTGAGCATCATGGATCCTAATTAATTAATTAATCATTATAATTATCATTTGTATCTTCTTGAATTGCCTGAGAATAACGGTAAATCAAAATCTAGAGAAGTACATGCGTGTCATGTAGTAAAAAATAAAGAGTAATTACTAAAAAAGACAATTAAAGATGGGGACGTTTAAAGGATTTGCCAAAAGAATGGAGAGAGTTGACTAATGGCGAGGGGGTTAATTTAGACATTTCAAAAATATTAGATTCAAAATGGGAATAATGAATAGTTTGAGACAGGCTAAAAGCACCGCCTCGCCGCCCTACGCTTCCGTACGGCTTCTTGATTTATTTCCGATCCATTAGTTTTCTTTTCCTCAATAATTTAAGCTAATAATCGATCGATTTATTAATGGTTTACAACTTTAAAAACCAATGGTTGTTGTTCTACCTCTGTTTTATCAAACCATTTATACGTTATGGATATGTATGTGTCCGTCATAAGATAGTTTGTACCTTAAGTTGGTTGATTTTCCTAATCTAATAGTACAAGAGTTGACAACAACAAAAAGGAAGAAGCAATATGGTTGTCTCAATGTATGAATCTATAGCAGCAATAAAATATTCGACGAAAAGATTAGTAGTAAAGGAGACCAATTAATTCTAGGAGTGGCTGTGATGGATTGGATACATTACAATCGAGACAAATGACAATGACCTTTTATCTCTCGTAGTCTACCTCTTCTTTCATTTGCTACATAACAAATCTATTAATGTCAAATAATTTATACATCATTTCAAAATAATTGTTTCAGGCAGAATTCCAACACGTAAAATAACTAGTAACAGTTTAAAATAGAAGACGACGAGATGGATACTAATGAGAAGTCTACATATGAGTGTCGAGTAGATTTGGACTATGACGAAACTTAGGATTTAGGAATTAGGATGTTATCAAAACATCAATGCGTGTGTATGTCATTGTACCCAAAAATGTATGCATGACAACATTGCACACGTATGTATATTTTAGAAATACGTATATAAGTAATGGAGTAGTGTGTAGTATAGAGAGTAAAATACTAAGATGCATAAAAAAGAGAGTAAAATACTAAGATGCATAACGAGAAGAGATGATAAGACTTTCGTGGCCTCTGTACACGCGTTTTCAGTCCAACCATTTTCTTTTCATTGTTCTCCATAACATTCTCTTTTTATATATTTCTAATTCGTTATTTATATTATTACAAAGTTTTTTTTTTTTTTTTTTTTTTTTTTTTTTTTTTTTTTTTTTTTTTTNTTGGTAGAAGCATTTATATATAGAACCAAATTGCTTGCCACTCATTTCTCCAGGCCCATTCTCTCAATTACTCCAAATTCCAGCAATTTTTTTTTCTTTCCTCATATATATTCAAAATATGCATGCATGGAGATTGGAGTTTTTAAAATTTATGTTGATTACTTTGTACGTATCTAAATGATTATTTGAAACTGTTTATAGTATTAACTACGGAACCGAGGAAGTTTAACTCTACAATAACTCACAGCAGGTTTTTGAACAAGCAATAAAAATTAAGAAAATCTATAAAGTAATTCTTTTGAAAAAGAGGAGGGTGGGGGAATCAGAGTTGACGTGGAGGAGAAAAGGAGAGGGAGTGAATGATAAGAAGAGTGAGTCCCAAAAAAAGGGTAGAAACCGCAGAGTCTTGTCTCTTCTCGAGCCCTGTGTTTTGTAACTTGTCTGCCTCTTTTCATGTTAATTTTTCTTTATAATTCCTGCGTAATATTCACAGAGATATACGTATATACGTGTACATACATATAATAATACGATGGGATTAATGCGACGTAAAAAGTAGAAACCATCAAATAGATTCCAACTATAATTGACCATATGCTTCTACTCGCGAGAGTTAATTAACTGTAAGATCTTCGTATATCTGTAAGGAATAAAAAGAAGAAGAAGAAGTAATATTCAAATAATTATATATTGTGAATTTGTGACCAAAATACTACTCTGTATGAATGTTTCACTTAAATAAGTATAAAGTGGCATACATTCGCTTTCGTAGATGTAATGTATAATATTATATCATTATTATTTGGGGTTTTAGCCAACTATTATTTGGGTTTTGTGTGAAGCATTTATTTAAGCGTAGAGAGAGATTTTGGAGTATAGTGTTTGGTGGCTTCTCATCACTGCTACTTAACAGATCTTTCTTACAGAGACAGGGAGAGAACAGTGTTTCTACAATGAGCCATGCTTTCACTGTCAAATCATTTATTGCTCCCTCATATCAATTTTTCTATTCCTCTTTAAAATATTAAAATTCCATATATATATTTTTGTAATTTTTTTTTTTTTTTTGTTGTAATTTTAGAACCGAAGAATAAGCAAAAACAAAAAAGATTAGGTGGGTTACTTTTTTTGTATATTTTGTTTCTAAGGCAAATGCCAATTGCCAATATATAAAAATGAGCTTTTAGTTTCTTACATTCTCTTTGGTGCAAGAGTAGTTATTGTTGAGAGAGAGAGGAGATGAAGAATGTAAAGTTACAAACTTGGTTTAGTTTCTGTTATGTTCTGTTTCACTGTCATCTCTCTCTCTCTTTCGCTTTCCTTTCAATTCCATATCTAATCAGAAGCTGAAACTTCTTCACATGGATTGTGTTTCCATTTGGACCCCACTTGACTTTCACTTCGTATACTTACATACAATACATTCATATACGTGTATCTCAATGTATAGATACTGTATATTTTCTTCATTTACGAAATCAAAAAATATACAACCAATGGAATTCTTGTGGGTCCCCATTGGATTGAAGTTATGGTGTCTTACCATGTCATGCACATGCATACACGTATACACTCGATCGTTATAAAATGTTGTGTCATTTGATTTTACGTTTCATTAGACTCAACGTAATTATCAGCTTCTCTTTAACCAATAACAACTCATTAGCTTGTTATTGGTCTATGGTATTTTTCAGCTAGCATTCCTAGAAGTCTAGAACCAGTTAACAAATTCCATCAATAAAAGTCACCGGGAATTGATAGGTAACACTGAAATATTTCACCAAGATCTAACCATATAGTACAAAAAAATAACCTATCATTTTTTTTTAAAACCAAGATTTCGTGTGAGGACAACTTTTTTTCGTTCTTTACCCTTGCGAAATGCTCGCATATTTAAATTTAAATCGCGGTTTTGATATATTGTGATTGGTAAAACATGCATAATCACAAAATGATGATGTCATTATGTGATTTGGCGGTTTATCATTCATAGTCTATATGTATGATGACGTCTCAATCATATATGAATGTACACACTTTTTCTATAACGATCTTATAGCACAATGAATCTATCATATCCTATTGTAGTCATGAATACCTATGATTGAGTTTGAAACACAAATATGCTTCTTTGTAAATACAGCAATGTTTGTTTGCATCTTGTTGTTTAGGTACCTCGAGGATGGATACATCATACATGTTGTACATATGTACACGCTTAATAGTGGTGGTTACTCGTCTATATTAAAAAAACCGAGACAAACCAAACGCAATCAATTTGGTCAACAAAGTTAAACCAACCGGTAAGATCGACCTGAAGGGGCTGGACCATGGAATGTAGAAAAAGATGGCCAAAAAGGAAATCGGATCGGGTCTAATCGTGGCTTAAAACAAGTCCCCACACTAGAAACAAAGGGTGTGGATCAAAGTTGAAAAATAACACATATAGAGGCTGCAAAAAAAGGACCACTAATTTTCTTCATTATTCTATTACTGTGCCTTCTAAGGAAATTGCAAAACCCTAGCTAGATCATTTAGTTAGGGCATATATAAATTAAACAAATGTATTTATCTAAATGTTTCCCTGACCTCAAACTCTACGATTATTTTCTTCTTCACTTATATACTTCTATTTCTATAGTACGTAAGTATGTAAAAAATGGGTTCAAATTTTTTCCAAAACTATAAACGACCAAATTAAATCGCGTTTTGAGATTCTTTTTTTAACCATACAAATGCATACAAACGTTGGTAGATAGAGACTTGTAATATTGATAAACTTTAGGAGTATTTGGATAATTTAATGACTCCCTATCTATATGATCATTTGAGGTTTTTCCTCGACAATTGAGTTTGATTTAGGAAAAGACAATAAAGTTCATAAATAAATGAAGAGAAAGGCCCAAAGAGATAACGGAAGTAGAGTAGCGCCCATATTAAGTGATCTCGTGAACCTCTTTGCATGCTTTTATTAGAAATATGCTTTTTCCGTCACCTTCTACGTTCCTCATTAACTCTAATGAGATGTGTGCAGTTCTTTTAAAACCGGACCAGAAGGCGAATCGAATAATTATTGGAATCATAGTTCAATTTGGTTTGACCAGATTGAACTTAGTTCACAAAAATTTATGTTTATTTATTTTGAAATATATAAATTTTAAATATATATTATAAATAGTTAAAAATTGAGATAAAAGTATATATATAAATATAATAGTATTAGAAAAATTAATTTAAACCTAATTTTGTAAAATAACTTGTAATTTAAGTATTTAACATATAATAAAGATTAAAATAATTATAAAAGAAGAAGATTAATAAATCAAAATATCATATTATTATATAGTAATATTACGTTTTGTAGATTTTAAACAAAAAATTAAATTTTCATTTTTATAATTAATTATTAATTATGTATAGTATAATATATTATATATATGACTAGTCAAAACTTTTTAAAGTGAAAAAATAAAACAAAATAAATAATTAATTGATCATATTAATTATTTTAAATCCAACCGTAAACCCAATCCGGCTAGATGTCCGGTTCATGGTCGAACCCGGTCCGCTCACCGGGTCGGTCCGGGTTTCAAAACACTGGATGTGTGCCTTTTACCAAAAGAAAGAGACTTGCATAAGCAAAAATATGAGATTTGTATTACACTTAATTAAATTTGGGTTTGAAGGTACATGAGATATTACGAACCTTCAACCTTGTATTGAATCGCCATTCTTAACTACATGTTAAATCGTCTATTTTTAAAATATTTAATCTATAGGCTACACATTTTTATTTGGGATTACAACTACGTCATATACAAATATTAGAGACTTTACGATCTTAGAATATCATGTATTTCTAATAGATTAAAAAGAATATCATGTATACATATTAATATATGGTGTAGATTTAAAAGAATAGATTAACAAATAAATTAACCAATCCATTTATCAACTATTAAATTCGAGACAATTCCATTGTATTATAAAGTGTAAATAAATATACTGGTGTACCTATCCATTTTCAAGAAAAGGTAAATGCCTATACTGTTGTTCAATAATTATGTTAGGTTGAGCAAATTACTTTGGTGAGGTTCTTATATTTTTGCAAATCGTGGAGTAGTATTTTTCATCTTTTTCAGCACAGAATCGACAAAATAAAAGATATTGGGCAATGCACGCCTTTTGTTCAATGACTATTATTAACTTACTGTAACGATGGTGGCTTTTGTAGATTAAATTATTATTATGTAAATCATTACACCACTCATGCCTCCCACATTCCCATTCGAGGATTGAGAAAATATATTATTATCACTAGCGTGGTCCAAATTAAATTCTATAGGTTTTAAGTTTTAACCACATCGCTGCATCAATTATTACTGGCAAGCTAAACCTATTTATCTACTTAACCGATACATATTTTTTATTTAAATTTTTCTTTATTTAAAAAAACGAAATGTACGATGAGTACCATGAAAATTTTGTAGCTTTATACTGAAGAAAAGTAACAACTACGATATCGTATTTCTCAAAAACATGTTTTCTTTTTCTTTCCAAGATCTCGTTTAATTTAATGCCACAACAACAATTCCATTAAACATCAAAAACTGAAAGAAAGATGAAGTCCTACATTCCCACTCTACGATCTTTACTCTGAATTCTACAAAGTATATAATAAAATTATAAAACTGAAACCAGACTGAACCTACACGGTTATAACAGCGACCTGTCCGGTTTACCAAAACCGGTGTGGGTGAAGCGCCGCTAGTGAAACCGGTGTGGGTGAAGCGCCGCTAGTAAGAAATCTCTGCGAGGGTTTTCATCAGAAGCTGGAGGAAGGTCTAGGCTTAGCTTTAATGGAGTTTAAGTGCTGAGTAACGAAAATAACTGCCATTACTACTAAGAGACATCCCACCAAAGAACTGAAGAACAGAGCACCTGGCTGTCTGGTCTGAACAAACCCGTAAATCCCATTTGATGTCATCACAATCACGTCCGTTAGACCGTCGTTGGAGAAATCATCAGTGATAAGTGCATGAGTCGGCTGAGAAGGTAACTCGATGGAAGCCAACACACTTCCTCCTGGTGAGATTATTACGGCCGCTTCATCGCCACCAGCAAGGATCATCGGCTGGTTATCATGAAGGCGCAACGAGAACGGTTTCAGGGTCGGGACCACGGTCCTTGACTCGGTTAAACCCGATGCTGAAGGGAGATTCGACCACGTGGCTTCTGTCTGAAGCTGCCATTGCCAATGCGGCTCGTGGCCATGCACATCAGGCGTGTACGACGTCACCTATAACGGAAAATCGATGAGCTATTGAACGAGATGCAGAGTTTAAAAAGTTAAGAGATTGGATGGATCATCAGATAAAGAAAGGAATAAAGTACCTCTCCACGATTAGTCAAGAAGATCACATCGCCGTGACTTCCTCTTCTGTGTCTATGACCGTCATCTGTGGGGATGAGAATGGGAGTTGCAATCTCCAAAGAAGAGGTGTCTCTTGTCTGTGCAAAGTTCCTCGAAAACTCTCCGTAGTGCAAGAAGTTGAAGGGGGCGTGATGGCAGATTGAGACGTTGAAGAGCTGTTCGCGGACGGGAACGCCTGAGGTTGCCACTGCCCAGCAAGGCTTCAACACTTCCATTGATCCGCTCACTACTGTTCTCTCTCCAACATTGCCTCCGACAGTCTAAAGTGGACAAAAAGAATATATGGCCGTAAGACTTAAAGATCCAAGCCAATGTACTGGAAAGAGCATTGGTATATCTGATGTGTGTACCTGGACATGATCGAGTACACCATCTCCATTTATGTCTGCGTGAAGCCCACCTTCAAGCAGATGAAGCTGGAGTAGGAAGAATTAACATACTCAAAAATGGGTACGGTAAACAATAAGCTTGTTCATGATCTGAAAAAAAAAAGCTACTAGGACCTACCTTGCAAAGAGTTCGACCAGTAGGCAAATGAATAGNCAGAGCATTGGTATACTAATCTGATGTGTGTACCTGGACATGATCGAGTACACCATCTCCATTTATGTCTGCGTGAAGCCCACTTTCAAGCAGATGAAGCTACAGTAGGAAGAATTAACATACTCAAAAATGGGTACGGTAAACAATAAGCTTGTTCATGATCTGAAAAATAAGCTACTAGGACCTACCTTGCAAAGAGTTCGACCAGTAGGCAAATGAATAGCTTCAATTCCTTCTTTTTGATGAGCCACAACAACATTAGGAACCCACCAGAGCTTAGTGTAATTGGTTATAGTCGGAATGTATTGCATGCCCTGCATCAACGTGTTGCTTTACTATCATTAAAATTATGGGTACTTCTCATGTGGGTAGTTTTACGTTTTATAAGAGCTTCACCTTCTTGGGTTTTGCCGAGTTAGCATAGCGTGCAGCCTTGCCAATGATTTNACCCTGCATCGACATGTTGCTTTGCTATCATAAAAATTATGGGTATTTTCATGTGCGTAGTTTTACCTTTTATAAGAGCTTTACCTTCTTGGGTTTTGCCGAGTTAGCATAGCGTGCAGCCTTGCCAATGATTTTGGGAATCTTTTTCGACAAGTCTTTTCCAGCGGGTGTGTGTTCCTCAGGTTTGTGAAACGGATAAGTTGTAGACTTACCAGCTTGCTTCTTCAATGTCTTCCTCTTGTGTCGCCTGAAATGAGCAAGCTTCAACAATGTATCTTCACGTCGGTCCTGATACACGAACAACAACGCACTTTAAAAACAGTTTTTAAGCATATTAAAACAAGGAAGCACGTAGTAGGAAGCATAAGACTTACCCAGTGATGGGGCATAACACCAAGAATCTACCAGTGAAGTCTAACTATAAAGTCTACCAATAAAGTCTTACTAACCCCAAACCCTAAATCAAATTTTTAAGTAAAAACTTATTCTAAATGTTAATTATGTTTACATAATCGTAATTAACATTATAATGTACGAATTCATGAGTTCTAAATCGTTAAATAAATCGCAAATAATTTTTTATGTCAAAATTCTCTAAACCCTAATAATGACAATCATAAACCATATACATTAAACCTTAAACATTAAGTTTGGTGATTGCTTTACTCATGAAACTTATAAATTAATTCATTTTCATGAAATTTTATTTTACATAGATAGGACTTGTGTTTATTTAAATATTTCATTAACATTTTTATCAAAATTATTTTTTATTGATTTTCAAATTTAAATATAAGATTTTTTTATTTAGCAGAATTCATGAGTAGACTTCACACAATTTTTTTTTTTTTTGATTTTAACATAATTTTTCTTACTTGATTTAAATTGATTAATTTCTTTGCAAATTTATTTTACATGAATNTTTAAGCATATTAAAACAAGGAAGCACGTAGTAGGAAGCATAAGACTTACCCAGTGATGGGGCATAACACCAAGAATTGATTCTCTAAATTCCCTGCATTCAAACTTCAGCCCACCAAATCTCAGTTTTTTAAAGCTTTCAAATGATGATAGTGCGATAGAAATTTCTTAAACGACAACCAAGACCAGGTTAACTATATCACTCAATGATCGACGGAGAAAAGGTTAACTTTACCTCTCCGGGGTGACGGCTATTTATAGCATGCACGTCGAGCTTGTAATTGTGTTGGGGAATTAGTTGCGATGCATCTGAGGTTTGAGCTTCAACGTCCTAGAAGAGAAGAAAGAAGACAGTCTATCAATCTGACCACCAAATCTGTTGCTGCAAAACAGCAATATGTGGAGAAAGAAGTGAGCAGAAAAGAAGAAATAACTGACATCAGTCTTTTTACTCCAGCGAGGAACACCAGTCCGGCCAGCGAATGCATAAACAGAAAAGTGACGCAAGTTTCTAGCTCCAGAATCTTCAGAGGCCTACATGAAAGCTTAAAATATCTTTAAAACAGTCCAAACACAGCTCTTATGCACAGTGGGATATGAATAATTGTCGAGTTCTTTCTTAATCAGTGAGTTATAGACAAAATGTGTAACAGGACCACAGCGATATACACCTAAATTTACTACCAGAGAATTCCAAGGAAACGATCATGATATAACAAGTGCACATTCTTTGGTACCTGATTCTCAGAAGCACTCCTTCTATGTTGCTCAGCATTTTTTTCTGTCATGCCAAGTTCCTCAAATGGGTCCATGTGATTCTAAAACCACAAGAATGATCTATTAGTAATGCATGCAAGCTAAACAGGAAATTCAACAGAGGGAATTTTAACTCCTACATACATATGGCTGCATCTCCATCCGTCCACCAACAATAACCAAACCAGTATCACCGTGCTTCAATGTGTAATTGCTTATCGAAATCGCTATCTCTCTATGGTGTGCATTATGTGGAAAATCCTCCTGTCATTCCACCAACATGGATAAGTACAAGGAGAAATAATCAACAGAAGTAAATCAAAACTTTTATATGGAAGTTTAAGAGGATTCAAAACCTGCAGGTTCGTTTCCCAGAGCTTTTTCAGGTTGTGATCAAAGCAGAGCACAGACCAACCCGAGGTAACAACAACCAAAACCTGCTTCTGTGGAGTTCCATCTTTATAGTACCTATCAATAACACCTGTGGCCATCGCCACAGCACGCCTCCCTGACGCAACGCGGGTCTTGTCAGGCAACAGGCTGATCTCCACAAGAACACGCGCTTCACTGAAACTTTCATCCACACGCCTGTAATGAGGCTCCAGGACCTAATAAATACACCAAAAACATCAACACGTAAAAACCATAAAGAGTAAGAAGAAGTAAGCTGCACTATCATTCGTTTCAAACAACCGAAATCCCCAGCTGCAAGGCCCTATATAAGTCTGGCTCAAGTGCAGAGACTAGAGTTTGAAAATAGGAGACCTGAATTTTGGCATCGTTTGTAGCAACGAGGACTTCCTTCTTTCCATCGCCATTAAGATCAGCTACAATAGGTGGTGGCAGACGATCAGCTTCGTGCATGACAGGATATTCATCGTACAAGTGAAACCATGCCTCTTTGAACGCAAAATCACCCTCGTGCTGCAGAATCAAGAGCCAAGCATTCACGTATCAAGTAGATGAAGCTCTATAAAATAAGCACCAATGACGGGTGAAACTGAATTCATACAAATCAACAGATTCCAGCCGAAAATTTTCATAATCTAGCTAACACTGTCACCCCTTATGGATCGTGGATCGAATTGGCAGTCGAATTTCTACCGATACAATGAAAATTCAAAGCTTTCTCTAGTAACAGATCGATTGAAGGTTGTAGAAGAGCTCTATGCAATTAGTGAACTAAGAGAGAATAAGAAGACGATTAGTGGGTAAATCACCTGAAGGGTGAAGAATATAGCGAACCCAGAGAGCATCAAAATTGCCAAATCGCGTTTCCTCATTTTCGATTAACCTATAGGAGACGTATCAATAGCAGATTTGCATCGGATGGAATCAGTAGGTAGCAATTTCCTCAGTGCGAGAGGGAAAAGAGAGAGCGACGAATAGTCGAGAGGCAGGCGAGAAAAAACGATGTCGTATTGGGAGTTCATAAATTAAACAGCCTGCCGTTTGATCTATACTGAACCGAACGTTGTGTCGACTGAACGGTCGAGATATCGTCGAAGAGGATTAGCTTAAACCGATGACCAAACACGATAATTCGCTATCGTTGATTTCACAAAATTCCCCAGGAGAAGGCAGTGTCGAATCGCAGCGCAGCTCGAAGTTTCTCGTCTCAACGATACGATTTATCGTCTTCGTTTTCGCTTAAACTGGTACGCTTTGATCTATGCTCTATGAATTAGTTTCAGAATCAAGTCTACGATTCTTCAAATGTTGACTTGTTCTTAGTCAGATGTGAATGAGCGAATCTATAATGGAAACTTCTGGATTCCTCCTCCGCCATTTCCTAGGAGTTCATGGTATAGTGTTTAAGACTCGCTAATCATTGAACCACGAAAATGTTTACTTTAGCTCTTCTCTGTGGTGTTAGTCTTTGGCGTTGGTCTCCGTCGTAGTGTTTAGCAAATGTGTTGATAGAATATGAATATCCTCTCGGTTTATTCAGAAATCAGTGAATTGGTAGTCTTTGTTCGTCCTCTGTGGATTTTGTACGTGACAATCTGATGCATCTATCTATGTTTTGGTTGCAATTTAAGCGATATGCATCATCTATTCGAGTATTGAGAACTTGAACGTTTCAAATCTCAGTGCTTTATTGAGTTTTACTTACCCGGGATCACTGAAAATGTTGTTTTGAGAACAGAGAATCGAATAAAAGAACACACACTTGGATTTGGAAATGGGAGAGACAACAACAGACTCAGAACATGGTATGATGCTCGGCTATGCAGATCCCATGAAAATAGATCCTAGAAGAGACAGGTTCCCGTGCTGCATTGTGTGGACACCTCTCCCTTTCATCTCATGGCTGGTTCCCTTCATCGGCCACGTGGGTATTTGCAGAGAAGACGGTGTCATCCTCGACTTTGCTGGACCTAATTTCGTCTGTGTTGACAATTTTGCATTTGGAGCTGTGTCTCGATACATCCAAATCAACAAGGAAAAGGTACATTTTGCATTTGCAAGCTCCTGGCTTTCATTTTTGCTCATTGCTGTTGGAAAGTAACAACTGTATTCCACATTGGCCTTGGATTTAATTAATCAGGAATCGTCTCTTTCTTCCGGTTCATGTATGTTCAATGGTGAGAGCAGCAGATATGAGCAAGAAGAAGACTCTCGTGAGAAAGAGCCAACATGGGATGATGCGCTGAGAAAAGGCATACAAGAGTACCAACACCATTCGTACAACATACTCACATGCAACTGTCACTCCTTTGTAGCCAACAACCTGAACCGTCTAGCCATAAGGTCAGGCGGGTGGAACGTGGTGAATCTCGCGGCACTTGTGTTCCTCAAGGGACGTTGGGTGAGCAAAACGGCGATGGCCAAGTCCTTGCTTCCTACAGTCATAGTCTACGCTTTGGGAATATTACTAGGTGGTTGGACTTTCATAGCTTCCTGCTCGTTCCTAGCGGTTTTGCTTACCGGTTGGTTCATCATGGGAACGTATTGTTTCAAGAACTTGATCCAGCTGTAGATTTGGGAGCTTGATCCAAGGATCTGGTTATGAAGGTAAAGATGTTGAAAAAATGGGATTACAATGTGAAGCTGGTTTGATTTGGTTGGGACCTTTTTGTCGGAATGGGACGGATCAAGATTGTTGTAATATAAAAGTTCTATCATTTTCGCTTGTTTTGCCTGGTGGATAATGGGAAAGGTCTTTTTGTCATAATTTTATGGTTCCCTTTTGTGTTAAACCTAAAAAGGAAAAGTGAGGATGAGAATATTTATGATTTGGGTAGAGAATCTGGTGGGTATAATCATGGGAAGTAATATCACGCGTTGAATAAAGGAGAGAAGGAAAGCTATTAGGTGGCAATATTGTGATTTGTAGGTGACTCCAGGGGCTATATCTGAAAAATAGAGCAGGCTAAGTAATTGAAACGCCAAAGGAGGAAGGAGGAGAAGAAGAAACAGAACAGATCGACAACACAAAGAGACGAAAAGACAAAGAAAAGGAGAAACAGAGAGCAAAGATGGCAGCAGAAGAGGGACAAGTGATCGCGTGCCACACCGTCGAGTCATGGAACGAGCAACTCCAGAAGGGCAATGACTCCAAAACTCTTGTAATCTCCTTTCTTCTCACCATTTTTTAGTTATTTGATTTTGTTTTGCTGAGATATGGGATTGTTTCTGTCATTGGTTTGGATCTCTCACATCGTCACAATGCAATTACGTTTATTCTTTCCGATTTGAATTCATGCATGTCATATGTACGTAGATACCGATTGAAATCCTCTTCCTTTTTCTGAATCTGAATTACCATAGATTAGATTCTAGGGTTAGCATAGATCATAATGACTAGATTTGCGAGTGATATTGATGTTTCTATGAAAGTGATTAGAGACCCTAAATTTTTTTTTTGTAAGATGTTATTAATTGTAAATTTGTAACGTTTGTTCCATTGAAAATGATATATGATTGGTTGGTTATCGCAGGTAGTGGTTGATTTCACGGCTTCTTGGTGTGGACCATGTCGTTTCATAGCTCCATTCTTTGCTGATTTGGCTAAGAAACTCCCAAATGTGATTTTCCTCAAGGTTGATATTGACGAATTGAAGGTAAATCAACCAAATCTGATCCCCTTCTTATTGTTTAATTTCTTGTATTTGAATGAGCTCACAATCCTCCTTTTTTGTTTTAATGGAACAGTCAGTGGCGAGTGATTGGGCGATAGAGTCAATGCCAACATTCATGTTCTTGAAGGAAGGGAAGATTGTGGACAAAGTTGTTGGGGCCAAGAAAGATGAGCTTCAGTCTACCATTGCCAAACACTTGGCTTAATTCTTCTTTTCTGTCTTAAGATGTTGTTGGATTATAATTACTTTGATTTTCTAGTATTGACTATTCAGATGTTATAACTTTGTTCCCCTTTGTTATGATCCCCGGTCTAATCTCATCTGATAAGATTGTGAGTTCGTGACATGTAGTTTCGAATCTGCAAATTTGAAATATCATTTTACAGATCTTTTGCTTTTTTAACTTTGCATCTACTTCCAATATACTTGTAACATTCAGAAAGTTATGCTGCAATGGACGTAAAACGTAAGAGAGTGTTTTGTTCGATATGACCAAAAGTAGATTCCTCAGTGGTAATGATGATGATTTAGTTTTCAAAAAATAAGATAGCTCTGAGCGATGAAGATGGGAAAGATCATTAAGTGGTGTTTGGATACGGATCATGGTAGTGTTTTTGGTCTTCCAAGACAAAAAGATCATTGAAGCTTTCTTCATGAAGAGATGTCAATCAAGGGTGGATTTTCTTTCTTTACTTTTCCACTAAATATCTTTTCCACTAAATATCAGTTAGTTATAGATTTTGTAAGAAATTTTCTTGCTAGTAAATCAGAACGCTTACGGAAAACTTGATCTCATATATCCGTTCTTAAATAAGAAAAGAGAGAAATACCCTCCGCGATATCATTTTACAAGATATTGGCCGAGCAAAGTATATATATTCATAAATCTCTAAAGAAATAATGCAAAACGAAAGCAAATTTGAAAGTTGAAACATCCCATTCTGTTATAGTTTATACGAACCCTAACATCAATGAATATGATTCATACAAAATGTTAAAGACACATCTTTAACAAAAGGATTCATACGAAAACACAAATAAACTGAAACCAACCAAGCAAAAAGAAGAGAATTATAATTCTCTTCTATTCTCTTCTGCTAATAGTAATAAACAGCACAGAGAATATCCATCCGCTAAAGCAAAAAAAAACAAGTATCTTTCTCTCGGATACAAGCAGAAAACCCTAGTTTAGAAAAAATAAACGGGTTTTGCTCGATCGCGAGGAAGCTATATAAATTAAAATAAAAGGCCTAATAATAACCGTAGTTATTAAAACCACCCATATGGATATTGTTGTTGGTAAGGCTGCATCGCCGGCGCGTAGTACCCCGATGACGTTGAAGGATGGTAGCTCATATTGGCCGGCCAATAAGGCGTTGATTGGCCAAAATATGAGTTTTGACAATTGTAAAAATTGGAATGATCATGATGTTGACGGTGATGTGTTCCGGTTTTCACAAAGGCCATTTCAGCATCTTTGCCTCTTTTCGAACCCATCAGTTTCAATAGCTTGTTTGGATTTCCTTCACCCGTAACATATGCCATTCCTTCGTCCACGTCTATCCAAAAATCACCTCCTAAAACCATTAAAAGCCAATTATTATTAGAAAAAGAAAAAGGTTGGTATTGAGACGACGAATATAAGATGTATATATAATATTATGTTTGTGTTAAAGAGAAAAAAAAACCTTTGATTTTCTTGAGGATTTTCGTCATGCTCTTGTGCCATTCGGGAGAGTTGGTGTTCACTTTGAACCCACAAGTCTGCAAGAAAACGATAGAAGAATCTTAATAACATGTAACACGTACGGATACAACGAATAATCAATCGATAAAATGAGAAATATGATTGTGAGTATGTAATGATGTATTGAAAACGGACCAGCCTTGTTGTTGATTGGCGATTTGACGAAAATATGCTGGTCATCTCTATGAACTTGAGAAGAAAAAATATACGCAAGTTTTTGGTTTTTCTTAAACCTTTAAGCAAAAAATCTTAAACCTTTAAGCAAAAAAAAGGTTTTGTTTTTTCTTCTTCGAAATGAACGAGAGGCTGGTGTGTATTTATAATGGTAGGAGAATATTATTCTATGATTTTTTATCCATAACTGTATGGTAACTATATCTATATTTTACTTAAAGGGTTCCATATATGGAATCAGTGTCGTTAATGGTAAAATATCTGCTTTCCTTATGTGGCATACTCTCATCCAAATTCTTTAGTGGTAGAAAATTACGACGCAAGACTCTCTCTTGCTTCATAATTACGCTATATTTTTAGACAATATACTCGCACAGACAAATTAATGACATTTAAAGACCAAATATCTGCACTTTTTGAATATTGAATTCGTATAATTTGGTGCCGCTTGTAAATGGGTCTTTAATATAAAGACCCAATATAGCGCCAATAGTCCCAATTTAAAGGCCCACAAATTAAAAGCCCATATTAGGCCCATTAGTGTTGAGTGTGGGATACTCAGGGTTTAGCGAGAGTCCTTCGTTTTCACAGAGTCTTCGGAATCTGCGAAGTGACAAATTTCAGAAAGCTAAATCGGTTAATCCAGCAGTTTCCGGATCGCAATCTGTTCTGCTGATGCTTTAGGTGAAATGGGTTTCGGTGCAATTAGATCGATATTTCGACCATTGTCGAGATCCCTTGTTTCTCGCGCCGTCGCTAACTTCTCGCCTGCGCCGTTCCCCGCGGCGATTCCGGCCGCGAAACCCGAGTTATGCTCCTTCTTCGGTGGATCGAGTCATTTGAGGCTACCACGGATGCCAGTGGCTAGTCATTTCCATAGCTTAAGCCTGACTGATACTCGGCTCCCGAAGAGACGACCCATGACTCATCCCAAGAAGAAAAGATTCAAACTGAAACCTCCAGGTTCGCCATTTCGTTTGTGATGGTTAATTGATACCTTATACTTCGATCATTCTTCGCTCTTGTGTTTACATTTTAGCTTCATTTGTTAGTCTGGGGGAGTGGGGACATTGCAAGTGGCGCTAAAAATTGATACTTTCTTTATGGAATTGGGGGTTTTGGTTTATGCTGTTTAATTAGCACTTTTTTTGGGTTTAGTATTGATCAAATGTACTCTTAAGTGGAATGTGATTGTGTTAAAGCTCGTCTTAGTTGTTGTTACGGAAACTTGATATAGCAAGAGAATCTATCTATCATCAATTGTGGAAATTGTTTGGATGAATAACAACAGATTTGATTGAAAATGCAGGGCCATATGCATATGTTCAATATACTCCTGGAGAGCCAATTTCTTCAAACAACCCCAACAAGGGCAGTGTAACAAGAAGGAATGCGAAGAAGCGCATTGGGCAGCGACGTGCTTTTATACTGGTTTGTGTGATTTCTCTCTACTAGTTTGATTTTAAGAAATTTGATACCTTTTTTTGTATGTTTGCATATCTCTCTACATTATTAGGGTGTTATTTCTACCGATTGTTAGATGAGAGATCTTGGAATGAGAAAGTCTGTAATTTTCTTGCTTCTCTGTTTAATTCCATATCTTGGCAAAACAATATTGTCATGTAACTTAGTATAGATTCTCTTATTAGAGAGAGAGAGAGAGAGAGATCTTGTTACTAATGAGATGAAGTAACTTGGTGAATACTTTCCAGTCTGAGAAAAAGAAGAGGGTGGCGCTGGTGCAAGAGGCGAAGAGGAAGAAGAGAATCAAGCAAGTGGAGCGTAAGATGGCTGCTGTCGCAAGGGACCGAGCTTGGACTGAAAGACTCGCCGAGCTTAAGCAACTCGAAGAAGAGAAGAAGAAGACATCAATGTCTCCATGAATGAATTGCTTTCATTCAACCAAAAACATAGAATAAATCCTCAATGACGTAATCTGTTTTTTTCCCTTTTTCTTGAGTTAGGTTTTGCGCCTCTTTCTCGTGTCTTGTCTTCTACCGTTTTGTGGCAAGAACCGAGATTGTTACTTGACGTTTCTTGTCTCTATAATCAATCAGTCTTGTGTTTCTTGTTTCATGAACTTTGTCAACATTCTTTTATTCACAGCAACTGAAAAGTACAAGATCACTGAATCTAGACGAGCGACCGCCACGTGTAAACTAACTAGAGGCTTAGTCTTGTCTCTTTTTCTTCCACGTGTACCCATTGATTTCAGTGATCTCCAAATCTCAAACTCTTGTACTAAAAGTCTTCACTTGGTCGCTGATTTTTCCCTTCTCTCTCTCTCTTTTCAATCAAGAATCATGGCGACGAACTCAGTGAGAGAGAAGAAGATCAAGACCAACGGGATTTGGCTAAACGTAGCTGAGAAAGGAGACGACGAAGGGCCTTTGGTTGTGCTACTCCATGGCTTCCCTGAGACATGGTTCTCATGGCGTCACCAGATCGATTTCTTGTCGAGCCATGGTTACCACGTGGTCGCACCAGATCTAAGAGGCTACGGTGACTCCGATTCTGCTCCAAACCACGAGTCTTACACTGTGAGCCACCTCGTCGCTGATGTCATCGGTTTGCTCGATCACTACGGCACTACTCAGGTGAAACTTGTCTCATCTTCTTGAGAATCCAACGGTTAGAAGAATAAGATTTGGATAGATTTCTGGTAGAAAAAGTTTACATATATATATATATATATATATCACTGTTATAGGCTTTTGTTGCTGGACATGATTGGGGAGCAAGCATAGGTTGGTGTCTCTGCTTGTTTAGACCAGACCGAGTCAAAGGTTTCATAAGTCTCTCTGTTCCATATATCCCAAGAGACCCAAAACTCAAACCTTCAGAGTTTTTCAAAAGCTTTGGTGATGGTTTATACATCTCTCAGTTTCAGGTGAATTTCTAGATTTGTGGTGTATTGTTATAAACTTATAATACTTATTGTCATGGTTTAATTCAATGTCTCGGTTTGGTTTGCTTAACAAGAAACCCGGAAGAGCCGAGGCTGCGTTTGCTAAACATGATTGCCTGACGGTAATGAAGAAGTTCTTGCTAATAACAAGAACAGATTTCCTGGTGGCTCCTCCTGATACAGAGATCATCGACGATCTCGAGATACCATCGACGCTCCCAAACTGGATAACAGAAGAAGAGATTCAGGTTTATGCAGACAAGTTTCAAAGAAGTGGATTCACAGGTCCTTTGAATTACTACAGAGCCATGGATCTGTAAGTTTTAGTTTTCACTCTTTATCTCTTTCTGTTACAAAAACACAAGTATTTAAAAAGTGTGAGCAATTACAGGAATTGGGAGATTTTGGCGCCATGGCAAGGCTCTAAAATCTTTGTTCCGACCAAGTTTATTGCGGGGAACAAAGATATTGGAAATGAAGGAGGCAATGGAACGATGGAGTATGTGAAAGGAGGGATGTTCAAGAGCATTGTACCTAATCTTGAGATTGCTTTTATTGAGGATGGACATCATTTTATACAGCAGGAGAAGTCTGAACAAGTCTCTCACGAGATTCTCTCCTTCTTAAACAAGTTATGCAAAACAGAGTAAAAGATTATGCCGGTTGAAGAGGACCATGCATGATGCTGGTTTTTTAAGTAAACTTCTAATCTTGGCAAAATAATGGTTAATAAAGTAAAGAAAGATCTTCTATTTTATATGTTCTTGTTTAAATAAATTTAAGAGCATTTTGTTTCACCATGAGTTGACATTTTCTCAAACTCTTGCAATAAAAAGCCGTTGCCTACTCCACACGTTAAGTTTTAGAATTCTTAAATAAATAATACCCATTACTTTTAACATCTAGGTGAGATCCATAAATTCGAGAACGATTCTGGAACTAATGGAGTTGTAATGTCAACATTTGCATTGTTGAGAATAGTCAAATTCTAAATTCAGCAGCAATCTCACTCGCAAAAACAACGATTTGTTTTTAGATAATCATAATCATAGATGTATACCCTTTTTTTTATAGTGTTGTTTAGATATAATGCACTTGTATAGATTAAGAAATGTACAAGATATCTAGTTAAGAAAAATAACTTTTTGCATAACAACTTTATTCCTTAATATGAAGCATGGTGTATATTAGAACAAACAAGAAACGTTCAATCAAACCTATATGACTTTAAATTAATTATCGAATATGATGAAACTCAATTAGACGTCTTAATGGTTAACCCTCCTGCAGATCCTACGGATCTCACCATTCGTCCCCGTCAACGGCGAGATGTTACCCATTTTCACCATCGACTTTGCGAACTGCTCAAAGAAAGCTTCCTCATTCTCCGCGTAAAGCTTGACCAACTCCTCGGAGTCGCTGCTCTTGGCGAACAAAACTTGATCAGTGTTCAAGAGTCCTTTATACGTCATCAGATTCTTGAAGTAGTGGTTGTCAAATTTAGTCGGAGTCACATAGTCGAGAGCAAAGAGGTTCTGGTCATTACCGGAAATCGGACATCCCTGCTGCAACTTTGAAGCGAAGTTTTGATCCATAGTCCGGTCGAGATCTTTGTTCCCAGAATGGTTGTATAACCTTTGTCGGAAACTCTTGCACCTCGATCGAGTTTCCTATCGTATGACTTCCTACGTGCATTCGAACCATGGTACTTATTAATATAAAAGTTACAATATTTGCTAATATGTGTTGGCTCGTGCAAATATTTTGAGTCGATATATGAGTTTTTTTTTTTTTTTTTTTTTTTTTTTTTTTGGGGGGCAAAAAAAATAAGGGGGGTTTTTNACAGCTTATTTGTAATTCCAAATTATTGTTTCTTTATTTTCAGAAGAAATAGCCTATTTCTAATTTGTATAGTTAGCACTTTTTTAATGTTTGCTAATATGTGTTGGCTCGTGTATATTTGTATATTTCTAATTTGTATATTTGCTAATATGTGTTGGCTCGTGCAAATATTTTGAGTCGATATATGAGTTTTTTTTTTTTTTTTTTTTGGGTGTGCAACAAAGATATGAGAGGTTATGCTTAAGACAGAATATTATGTTAAAAATTAGGGTTCTTACGATAAAATGCCATATTATAACAAAATAATTTTTAGCTATTTTAAATATTAACAACATAGTCTTAAACTAAACATTAAACCTGATATTCTAATCTTAACACAGCTTATTTGTAATTCCAAATTATTGTTTCTTTATTTTCAGAAGAAATAGCCTATTTCTAATTTGTATAGTTAGCACTTTTTTATTGACCATCAAAAATTTGATCTAATGATATGCTTAGTCGCTTACACACCATTATGTAAAATAGTTATTTTTATCTCAGAATTAAACTATATATTACTATAATGTCAATGACTTAACATTAACTTTGAAACATTGACATTAATTAAAAAATGTTTTGCAGTTCAACAATCCTCCAAAATTATTATAAGATCTCGAGATTGGTTGGGTATATATATAGTATATCTTACCCAAGAGAGCAGCAAGATCGGTGAGATCGAGTCCTTGATCGTTAAACTTATTGACGAGGTTGCCAAACGTGGAGTTAGAAAAAGGAATGTTGTTGTCGGAAGCAATCAAGCTTGCTTCTCTTGCGTCTCTTCTTCCTAGATATACTTCCCAACTCGGTCCACCGGTCTGTAAATAATTCAGTCAAATTAACGAGGGTTTGTAACATATTAATCCTAGCTAATCAGTGTCTTGTGTTACCACAGTCACATTTAGTTGACTTACAATAACAGTGGAGTCTCTGGCAACAAGAGCCAAAATATCAGCGCAAGAAACTGTTTGAGGACATTCATTTTCCAAGGCAGACTTGATATCGTCGATGACTTCGAATCCTCGAGCAGAGTTTATGTTTACGACTGATCGTTTCTCGCTTACAATAGTTCCGCTATTGTCCAATAATAATGAAGCATCACATCCCTGCACCATCCAAAAAGCAAGTAAGATCATGATGATCATCCATATATCAAGACTAAACGTTTTTCATATGTATTCAGTATTCATATCAAACATCAAGTTTTATAAATAAACTAGGTATTGTCAAACATTGACGAAACAGTCATGGAAGTGAAGCCTAAGCAACGAGGCAGCCATGCTAGGGTCATCGGAGTATGCTTTAGCGACGAAAGACTGAACGATTTCTTGAGCTTTTGGGCACGAGTTGTCGTAAAAATGATGGGAGAGAGATGTGGTGCTTGTGCCTTCTTTGGTTTGACAACAAACACAAAGAGGAATCATGGCAACGAGGGAGATTAGAGCGAGAACAATGTACATCATTGACTTTGCCATTTTATCTTTTTATTCGTTTGGGAGTTTTCTTTATAAACTTGTGGGAGTGATGAATGCATAGTTTCATGTAATTTATAGGGGAGGACGTGATTTGTGTGATTCATTTACCTAAACTAAATAGTTTTTAGATACTTGGATGGACACATTAAATGGGAGTCGTTGTTCGAATATTAGATTTGTTACTCTTTTTTTTTTTTTTTTATAAAGGTTTTACAGTCCCAAGAATAT
The DNA here is from genome assembly GCA_900406535.1 of Noccaea bulbosa. Lineage (NCBI taxonomy): Eukaryota > Viridiplantae > Streptophyta > Magnoliopsida > Brassicales > Brassicaceae > Noccaea > Noccaea bulbosa. Next base: position 179,892 of record OVBJ01000018.1, read on the forward strand.
TGTCCATATTCTAAGTTTCTAATTACCTTTTCATATATCCCATAAAGTGTTCATTTTCTACCCGTCTTGGAAATTTTCTATAAAAAACATTGAATTTGAAGTAGTACCCAAAAAGGGTATTTAGTTACTGGACGTAGGCAAATACTATGAGGTTAGAGTGAAATTAAAGGAAAATACATTAATAATTATTTTCATGCGATCGGTCTAAACGATTCTTTAATTAAGGATTACAATGTTTGTGATATTGAAATCAAAAAAATAATGTAAGCTCAGAACCACACGTAAGCTTAAACACATATACTACTTTTCTGTGGATTGTATCATCAGCTTAGCATGTGTTAAAGGCCAATGGATCACAGGAAAAATGGACTTAGTTGAAATGACTCAAACGAACTTTAGAGTTGAACCACAATTGATAGATTATAAGAGTACAAAAGGTGGCAAACCCTCATATGGGGCGGTGCGAGAGAGGCAAGAGTAAGTTCTTGATAGATAGAATATAGAAAATGCACTTGTTTTTTGTTTCTGTTTAATTCAATGGTAACTCATAAAATTATTAACATATGACATGTATCAATTGATGCTGTATAAGCTGATATGAGACTCTATTGTGAAAGGAGAATTCCAGCTTCATGCCTATATGGTTCAATTCGGTTTACCCAAAAGGCTTGTATTACCCAAAGGGCTCAGAGATGAAATAGCTGCATTCGGTTTCCGTGCAGCTTTCATGACCACATCTACGAACTATATGGGGTTATGTGTCCAGCTTTCAATATATGTTTTGCATGACCACATCTATGAACTATATGTGGTTATGTACCCAACTACACAACCATAAAATTATTACAAAAAAAGCAATATACTATATTACTTAAATAGCATCATAAATATAAATAATATTAATTTAAATTACTTATTGATAAATAATACAAAATATATATTTTAAAATCACTTATAAAAACTAATATTTTAATTAACTTATTCTACATTATTTAAATTTTTTTGATACAAATATAAATCAGTTTACATCATTTTCAAAAATCGATATGAAATATAGATGATGTAAACTAATATAAATTTGTATAAATTTTATTAAAGTGATGTGTAATAAGTTAATCAAAACATCAGTTTTTATAAGTGATATTATAAATAATATTTTGTATCAGTAATTTAAATTAATATCATTTATATAAATGATGCTATTTAAGTGATACTAATATCATTAAATTGGAATTGGTGATGTTGATATTAAATATTAAATATCAGTAATAAAAATGAAAATAATACTAATTTAATAATTTAATATTTAATATTAATATCAATAATTATTTTCATGCGATCGGTCTAAGCGATTTTTTAATTGAGGATTACAAGTCTATAGTACATCCGTGCCATTATAAATGGGAAGATGCCGATGGACTCAGTGAAGTGACCCATGCGCTAACTACCTTCCTTAATTGTGTTCACTTAAAACTACAGAAAGCTAAAGCCATAAATGAGTCTCAACATCTAAATGACTTACTCCGATAGACGATAGAGAGTTTATGTTGATTAATCGATCGATGACGCCCAAATACATTATAACATGCAACAACCAAACGTGTAACGCATCATACAAAGCCACGTGATCATTACATTTTATTATTACACAATACATATTATATAGTACTTTAAGATGAATCTAATGATGATGAGCACCAGGAAGCTTCTCCTTGATCTTCTCCAACATGCCTTTCTTCTGGTGGTGAATGACGCCAGTGCCGGTGGTATCATAAGCCGTGGCGGTGGTGGTGGTGCCAGTAGCCTGGTGATGACCTGGCAGCTTCTCCTTAATTTTGGCCGTTATTCCCTTCTTCTTCCTCCTACCACCTAGTCCATCGTCCTCCTGCACACGCGTGCGTGTAAATCAGACCATAAAAAAGCTATAATATTTTGCAAAACTTTCCATATTTTAGCTATTAATTTTAAGAGTGCCAATTGAAAAATAAGATGATTTATGCAAAATAATAGAACTTATAATGTTTTCTTCCTCTTCTTTTTTTTGCCAAGTCATTTTCCACAATCCACAATGGATGGAAAAGAAAAAACCTTGATACATACATACACCATATATAAATGTATATGCACGTAATTTTAATTAGACCCTTAACTTTCGTAAACCTTGAACTCCCAGAAATTTAGCTATAAACCGTAATATACCATTTTTTTTTTTTGATTAACCATATATATTTCAACATTGACTGACTTAACTATGTAGGGTTTCTGTTAAGTCCTAAAGTTATGACTCGACCCTAAACATTTTATAAATGCATAGAAAAATATAGTTAAACAAATAATCTAGGTTTGTAAGACAAAATAAGTTATCAGTTATAAATGATTACCGAACTAGAGCTAGAGCTACTTCCAGAACGGTGAAGCATGCCGCTCAAACCACCGCCTTCCATTTGATGACCAGCCATGACCGGAGCAGCTCCATAGACTCCGGTGCCGATTGGGACTGGATTTCCGTACTGGTCAAGCTGTTGGCCAGTCTGTTGCGCTCCCGATTGGTTTTGGTAAGACTCCATTTTCCTCTTATTCAATCTGAAATTAACTTCTTTCGCCTTTTTTAAACAAATTTGTTCTCGATGAAGATTGATAAGGGCACACGAATGATGCCTTTTATGGACTTGGTTTCTGATAGGAAATCAATCACCTATCAAAATCAATCAGTGTTGATTAGAAGGAGAGACACACGTGGCGATCACGTAAGACGTCGGTGTCGTTTTTGGCTCACACGTGTCCGTAAATAATCATGTACCTCATATACCAGCTTTTGAGTTTTTAATTAAAAAAAAATTAAAATCCGTAATTAACTTATTTGGGCCGTACGGGCTTTTTGGACACAGCCTAGAAACCCATGCGCTGAAACGGAATCCATAATACACATATTTCCATTGGCAAACGTCGTCGTTTCGTCTGTGTTTCCAGTTTCCACCATTGATGTTCGTCTTTTGATTTGGGTTTTCTATTTCCGCTCCAGATTTGAAATTGTTAGTAAAAAGCTTTGATTCCGATTTCTGAAGCTGTAATCTTTTTCCTCCACCAGGAAAGGATTTGAGTTAGGTATGATCTGGGAGCTATAGCTTCCTGTTTCTGAATCCTAATCTTTTTGTTGTTGTTGTTGTTGATTGATGCTTTCGTGTTTTGTTACCAGATTTTTTTGGTGCTACAAGATGGATCCGGATACGGTCAAATCAACTCTATCGAATCTGGCATTCGGAAATGTATTGGCCGCAGCTGCTAGAGATTATAAGAAGGTAGATAAATTTCTCTCGAGTATTGGTTAAATCCATCAAATGCGATTTCATAGTTGCCCTTTTCTCAAGTTGTTGGAAATGATATGATTATATATACGTTTTCGTGTTTCTGGCTTTGGGTCTCGTTTCTTTCTCTATGCGTATGGTATTCATACAAGTGGTTGATCTGTGTTACCAGTAAATCATGAAGAAAGAATTGTTGAAATGATTTATCTATTGAAGTTGTAGACTTTACAAGTTCCTGATTATTTTTTTGATGTGGTAGGCTACACAGTTTGTAGATAACGTGTGAGGACTTGAATATTATGTGATGTTATTCTTGATATGGATGTGCAGGAAGTTCTTGCAAATGAGAAGGCGCAGTCATCAAATCCAGCCAATGTGGAGGTTGATCTTGATGAACTGATGGATGTAAGTGCGGATGTTTCTTGTTGGACTGTGTATCTTGTTTAGGTTATTTGAGATTTATGCTACTGTCTCTAATGGTAGACTTACTTGCTCATGTTCTGTAGGATCCAGAGCTGGAAAAGCTGCACGCAGATAGGATTGCAGCACTCAGGGTTATAACTTTGGCATCGTGTTGTGCCTTTTTCTATTTAGTTATGCAGCTATTTATATGAGCTAACGCTCCAAGGCTTTGATCTGTGACAGAGAGAAGTCGAGAAGAGAGAAGCGTTCAAAAGGCAAGGACATGGTGAATATCGAGAGGTAAGCGAGGGAGACTTCTTGGGGGAAGTCACCAGGAGTGAGAAAGTGATATGTCATTTCTACCACAAGGAGTTCTACCGCTGCAAGTAAGATCTCCCATCAACTTTTTCTTCTTCTTTCTTCGTCTTTCTGATATGCGAGATCATAACCAAACCTATGTACTGTGCTGTGCATCATTGCAGGATTATGGACAAGCACCTGAAGACTCTTGCTCCTAGACATGTGGACACTAAGTTCATTAAAATGGACGCAGAGGTCAGTGAACCACTTGATTAAAATATGAAAAATAAGGAAATGTCTTATCAACAATACTATGAACCTCTGTTTTCCCGGTTCTAGATCTGTTCAGTCAATCTAATGCTTAGCTGACATAAATGCAGAATGCTCCTTTCTTCGTGACAAAGCTTGCAATAAAGACTTTGCCTTGCGTTTTGCTATTCAGGTTCCGTCTCTTTCCATTCATTCTTAGATACATGGTTTCTTGTTAGCTTTTATACTATTACTGATAAATATAATGGTTTTCTTTATCATTCTCAGCAAGGGAATCGCCATAGATAGGCTAGTTGGGTTCCAGGATCTGGGCACAAAGGACGATTTCACCACGACTAAGCTGGAGAACGTTCTGATTAAGAGAGGTATGAAGAACCTCGCATCCACCTTTTCAGTAACTACAGCTCATTGAGAGTCCTGTTGCTTATAAATGTGCAAATCTGTAAACAGGAATGCTCAGCAAGACGAAGAAAGAGGAAGACGATGAAGAAGCCGAATATCAAGAGAGCATACGGCGGTCTGTTAGGTCTTCAGAGAATCTGGACTCTGATTCTGACTGATCAAGCAGTTGACATCACAGATCTGCACATTGATGCTAGTCTCTGTTTTTCCTTTTGCTCTTTCGCTATGTGTTTATTAGAAAAGGAGATTTCAATATAATATCCAAACGGTCAAATGTTTACATGACATTGTATGTTGGAATATGTAATACACCAATTTATTGCTGCTGAATGCTGATAAGACATTGACAGGTTTCTTAAGAGAGTCTGTGCCCATCAGGTTCTGTGCGTAGGTGTCTTTGTCCATACTCCTCCTCTAAAGCCAACATCTTCGATTGGGAAAGTCTCTAGCTCAGGACACCAGTTTGCGTGCACGGTCTTCAGGTACGGCATTGACCTTTGGAGCTCTTCCCAATCCATGTCTAGGTCCGACAACGAAGTTAACATCAAACCCTCGATTCTCCAGTGAGTGTTAGTCTCAATCCCCCAGAATCGTCGATGCATTTTCGCCAAATTACCTGAGCTTATTGACATGTACCTCAACACTGGAAGCGTGTTAGGACTCAACCACGACGGACTCAGCTTCCCGGGATAGAATTGTAGCGAAAGCTCGTGGAGCTGGTGTGGAGGAGTGAGAGCATCTATTTTGGTTATGAGATCATCGCCGTAGCTATCATAGCAGTTGATGGAGATGAACATAAGCTTGGATAGGTTTACCAAAGAATCAAGCTCGTCTTCATCTATCTGATCGCCACGAGTCAGAGAAAGACCAAGCTTTCTGAGCTTTGTGAGGTTCCTCACTTCGCTTAGCTTGCACCCATTGTTTGACTTGGATGGCTTAAACCCAAACAGCACTTCGAGGTTCCCGAGACTTCCGATTCCCTTGGGGAAGTACTCGAGCGATCCGCAGTTTGTCATGTCAAGAACAAGGAGTTTCTTGAACAAGACAATGCAAGGTTGAAGTTGTTTCAGATTCTGACAGTAGCTCGCGTCTAGAATCTGAAGGTTGTGGAGATCTTCCATGGAACGAGGAAGCTGGATCAACGGGTGTGTGTTGCTCATGCTAAGACACGCCAAATGCTGAAGGCTCGCAATCTCCTCCAAGATATCAGACAGAGGAGCGTCGAATATCGACTTAGAGATATCGAGAACCCGAAGATATTTGCACTCTGTTAGTTTCTTAGCCAGGTCTGCACTGAGCTTGTTCACTTCACCTGTCTTAGTTGTTGACACAATGCCTCTCAGCCTATGGTTAGCTTTGATCAGCTTCTCATCAAAGTTCCCACTAATCCCAAGGTGACGACACTTGAGGCCTTCAGGGTTAGAGAAAGAATCGTTCTTCGCTATATCGATCACCAAATCACGAACCATGTCATGAATCTTGCAAGTGAGGATGGTTCCACTGTAAGTTTTGTCAACAACTTCAACAAGACACCTGTTCGTGAGCCCTGAAAAGCAGTCTTCACCGGACTCAGTCGCAGATCTTCCGTTTCTCAACATGACAAAGCCTTCACCGATCCATCCGTGCACTAGCTGCTGCTTCGGTATCACACAGTCTTCCGGATAGAGCGAGAGCGTGAGGAAGCATGCTTTAAGGTGAGAAGGGAGCTCGTCGTAGCTCAGTTGCAGAGAAGACCTGACATTGTCAACTTCAGAAGTGTTGTTTTTCAATTCATCTTGAAAATACTCTGCTATTCGTTTCCATTCATGGTACACATGTTCTTTGCACAGAAGCAACCCACCAACGGCTTTGATTGTCAAAGGCAAACCTTTGCATTTCGCTACAATCTCTTTGCCAACATCCTCTAGCTCGGGACGCTCGCAAGCACCGTTGTTCGCTGCGAACGCCACTTTACAAAACAGCAGCCAGCTGTTATCAGAGCTAAGCAGCTGCGGACGGTGAGTCTTGTCTTTGGCCTGAACCTTAACGGCGACAGATTCTGATCTTGTTGTCACGATAACGCTGCCTCCTTGTCCTCTAGGCAGTCCTTGGTAGATCTTGTCCCACCAACTCAAGTTCTTGTCCCAAACATCGTCCATCACAATCAAGTACCGTTTCCCCAAAAGATACTGCTGGATTTTCCTCAGCAACGTTCCAAGATCATCACCAACACTTGCATCACCCAAGTTCCGCAAGATGCTTCTCATGATCTGTTCTTCAGTGAAAGTTTGGGACACAGACACCCAAATCCTTCTCTCGAAGCGGTTTTCGATCTCTTTGTCGTTGAACACTTCTTGAGCAATAGTAGTTTTGCCTAACCCTCCCATCCCAACAAAGGCCATCTTCAAGAGCTCGCTCTCGTCTGAACGGAAGAGCCACTCCTTGATTTTTCTTTTATCTCCTTCCAAACCAACCACTTGAGTATGATCATACGCCTGAGAGCTCCACCGGTCAGTTCCATTGTCTCTTCCGACGTTGCTCGGCGTTGTGAACTTGAAGTAAGGCTCTGCTCTAGTCTTGATAGCCGTTATGCTCTCGTTGATCTCTTTGAGACGTTTGCTTTTCTTGTACTGCAGCGAGACCCGGGAAGGATAAAACCGCGAAAGCCAAGGCCTTTGCTCGTTATTATCATCATCACCACCACCACCACCACCATCTTCTAGCTGACAGTCCACGACTATGTCCTCAGCTTCGTAAACCAGTTCCCGTAAGTCTGAAACGAGTGTACGCAAGACGTCCTTCTTCCTCTTCTGTCTCTCTGCGTCTTTGAGAAAAGACTGCATGTATTGCAACTCAGATTGCAAATCTTTTAAGTGTTTTCGATATTCAGTTACAACTCGGCGGTTTTCTTCGAGGACGTTCAAGGTTTTCTCAAGAAACACAGTCACTACGGCGTCCACCATTTCTGTGAGACCCTGCAACTGAAGAAAGAAAGATCTCTCTAATTGCTACAAAAGATCTAAGCAACAATTCAATCGATTAATGTATTATAAGATTGGATCAACCAGCGACTATATATAATCACTAACCCAAGATAAGATTTTCTTGACTAATCGGTATTTTTTTTCAAGAAACATGTAGAATCACAGAAATCGAGATGATCTAGCCAAAGTAAAACAATCTATTGTATATGGTAAAGAGAACACTTACAAGGGAGTGAATGAGATGATAAGGATCTGAAGCTCCTGATGTTTGGATCTTTGCTTCGTTCTACTTTGCAAACTTGTTTCAGGAATGAGGAGCATACAATAAACTTTATCGAAATGGAAGTCAACGGTTCAACAATTACATGTCTTGGGGATAGGAACTTGTTTCAATCGGCTTTTGGCATTTTATATCATTGAAATGGAATGGGCCCGTTTAGATATGATTCATGAGTTTTGTCCACTCAAACTTCTTTAACAACATCGAAGAGAGGTTTTTCTTCTAAGCTAAAAGCTATTTATTTTGGCCTTTATCTTTTTTTTTTTTTTTGTCTTTATCATTTTCCATTTTCTTGGTTTTCAAGAACACAATCAATCCTTGGAGCACCTTATCCACAGAGTCACTCCTCATCAACTGTTCAGCTATTTCTGCTGGTGTAACTTCTACTTCCCTGATATATTCTTCAATCTGCTCGAAAAGCACATGTTCTTCAGTCTCAAGATAATTCCAAGCCAAAACCTTAAAAGCAGCCGGTGTGCAATACGACATGTGAATGTGCATGTCCATACGTCCTGGCCTCAACAATGCCGGATCCAGTTTCTCTCTGTAATTAGTCGTAAACACTATAATCCTCTCGTTACCGCAACTTGACCATAGCCCGTCCACAAAATTCAATAGACCAGAGAGTGTAACCTGAAAATATAACCAAACCAAGAAAGTTAGAAAATTAACCTAAACATATATATATGTGCTTAAACTCATAAGCAAAGATCATCACCGTTTTGTGAATCGAATCATCGTCTTCATTCGAAGGCTCATCGACAGTCCGCTCCTTAAACTCGATGGAACAATCAATATCCTCAACGATCAAAATCGAACGGTTTGCAGTAGACATCAACAACTTCCTCAGCTCAGCGTTACTGTTAACAGACGTCAAGTCTAAGTCATAGATATCGAAGCCAAGATGATTAGCCATGGCTGCGATCAAGCTCGACTTCCCTGTTCCGGGCGGACCATGCAGCAAATACCCTCTCTTCCAAGCTTTTCCAACTCTCTCGTAAAAGCTTTTACGCGCCACGAAGCGATCAAGATCCTCCACAAGGTCTCTCTTCGTCTCAGGATCCATGGCGAGAGTGCGAAACGTGGAAGGATGGTCCAGAGACACGGAGGTCCACTCCGCGGAGTATAAATTACGAGTGAAGATCTTCAAAGTCTTGACCTTTTGCCTCATCAACGCAGCTTCTTTCACCACAAACGGCAAGTAAGATTCGAGAACCAAGTTCTTGAATCTCTTGTTGAACCTGAGCTCGTAGTAACGCACTTCCGATTTCAGAGCCGAGCTCGTAAGATCGCCGCGCAGGTTACGAAGGTCTTTTCTGTCGACGTGGAGGATCCAGCTCAGCTTGACGCCGTCGAAAGCGTCACCGACCTCTTCCTCGCGCTCTACGGTGACGCTGAGACTGCTCTGTTTCTCGAGTTTGTTCACTTTGATTCTTCTTGTGGAATTCGATATCTTGGTGGAGAGGTAAGACTCTGCGGCTTCGAATAGCTCGTTGTGTTCGATTCCTGCAGATCCTTCTTCGATTACAGCTGTCATTTGAGAAGAGAAGTAGCTGAAGAATCTGCGGATGCCGAAAGAGATGAGTTCGTGGACTTCGTCTGGCATGTAATCCTGGACAATTGATCGAGTCAGCATTGCGGCTGCGGCCACCGACGCAACCGCCGTAAGAGCTGTTTTGGCGGTGGCTAGATGAGACTCAGCCGATGATGATGAGGTAGAGGAACTCATTTTACTTCATATCAAAAGTATAATAAATTAAAAAGGTTATGTGACTCGATTGATCAAAACGATGTTACGCTTTTATAATAACACCATAAAAACTTGAAATTATAACAGTTAAAATAAATTGTGAAGGGTTTAAGGAGATAATTTGATACCAGTTTTCTACTCTTTGTTTTGGTGATCGAACCTAGAAAAGATGAATTGAAGGGGTTTCTCGCGATCAGTAAAACCTCTCTGATCATAATGAGAGAGATATAATTAGGGATGAAGATGAGAATTGGGGATGGAATTGTGTGTAGTGGGCTAATATTTACGGCCCATTTAGTAAGCATAGTTCAAAATTGAAAACCCAATAGTACTACAGTACAGTCTTCTAGACAAGAGTTGTGCACAATCAAACAAAGCAAGGTGTTCGTAATTACTAATTAGGGAGCAAATTTTTCTAGTACTACATCATATTTGTTTGGAAAAAGCTATAAAAAATCTTATTATATACATTAAATAGGAAGGTTTAGGTAGCAGCATACTAGAAAAATCTTGTTGAATTAAACGATCTTTCGTCATAAGCTGTTCATCAACCTTTTCGCTTTTTCTTGAACTCGGAACTTTTTTCCTTTGTGGTCCTTTGCTTGTTTTCCAAGTCTTTTACTTTCTTCTCCAAGTCTTTTTCTTTGTTCTCCAAGTCATGCTCCTCCTTTTTGGCCTTTTCTTGTTCGTTCTTGATCTTCTTGGCTTTTAAAAATTCAATCAAACCCTCAAGAATCTTATCGACAGTGTCATTCCTCATAAGCTGCTCAGCTACATCTGCTGGACTAACCTCTGTTGCCTTAATACATTCCTCAATCTCGCTGAAAAGCTCATGTTCTTCGACCTTTAGATAGTTTGAAGCAAGAACCTTAAAAGCTTCCGGTGTGCAGTACGACATGTGGATGTGCATATCCATACGTCCTGGCCTCAACAACGCTGCGTCAAGTCTCTCTTTGTAATTGGTTGTGAATATTATGATCCGCTCGTCACCACAGCTTGACCATAGACCATCTATGAAATTTAGCAGACCAGAGAGTGTAACCTTTTTGGACTGTGGGGTTTCATCATCACTTTCGTCGTCGTCATCATCAGTTGTCCTATTCTTCAATGTGATCGAACAATCAATATCTTCAACAACAAGGATCGAACGATTATCGGTGGCAAGCAGCAATCTCCGGAGCTGAGAGTTGTTTCTAACCGCAGTCAACTCTAAGTCATAAACATCAAAGTTTAGATGGTTTGCAATGGCTGCGATTAAACTTGACTTCCCTGTACCCGGTGGCCCGTAGAGCAAGTAACCTCTCTTCCAAGCTTTACCAACCCTTTTATAAAACTCTCTCCGCTGCACAAACTGGTCTAGATCGTCCATCACACATCTCTTGGCATCTGAGTCCATTGCCAGCGTCTTGAAGGTAGAAGGGTGGTCCAGAGTAACAGAGGTCCACGGGTCAGAGTAGCTCCAATACCACTTCTCTGGGTCAAGAGTGAAGAGCTTGAGCGTTTTCTTCTCTTGCTTCATTGACGTGGCTCTATTCACCAAGAACGGCAAGTAAGAGTCAAGAGCCATGTCCTTGAAATTCTTGTGGAAGCTGAGCTCGAATGATCGGACATCGGATGGCGGGCTGCGCGAGTTCTTGGAGTCAATATGGCGGCGACGGAGGAGCCACCGGAACTGGACGCCGTTGAAAGTGTCGACAACTTCCTCGTTAGGTTCCACGGAGACGTTGTAGTTGTTTTCACTGTCGTGTTTACTGACTTTGAGTTTCTTGTTGGAAGCCTAGGAAAAAGGAAAATCGACCGACTCTCAAAGCCTAGGGATTTTATATATATAGAGGACTCCCATACATCAATCTTTATTTTCCTTCATCGCTTTCTCAAACTTTGGTCAAGCTGACGCAAAAAAAAAATCTCTCTAAAATCTTTTCAGTTTCTCACGAAGATGTCGACGAATAAGATTGTGTTGAAGAGCTCCGATGGTGAGTCTTTTGAGGTTGACAAGGCGGTGGCTCTCGAGTCTCAGACCATAGCCCATATGGTTGAAGACGACTGCGTCGACAACGGAGTCCCTCTTCCGAACGTCACGAGCAATATCCTTTCGAAGGTGATCGAGTACTGCAAGAAACACGTGGAGGCTGCCGATGATGGTACCTCCGAAGAAGACCTTAAGGCTTGGGATGCTGATTTCATGAAAATCGATCAGTCTACGGTCTTCGAACTCATTCTGGCTGCTAATTTCCTCAACGTCAAGAACTTGCTTGGCCTCACATGCCAGACAGTGGCTGATGGGATCAAAGACAAAACTCCAGAAGAGATTCGCACGATCTTCAACATCAAGAACGACTTCACACCGGAGGAAGAAGAAGCGGTGCGCAGAGATAACCAATGGGCTTTTCAATGAGCAGGAAGAGGATTCTTTTGGGGGGGGGGGGGGGGGGGGGGAANTCTTCCTTAAGCTATTTTCTTTATAAGTGACTTCGTTTTCTTTTCTTGTTTTGCTTTATTATTTTTTTAATATCAAGAACCAGAGTTTGCTCTTTGTTGGATGGATATAGAAATCTGAAGGTTGGGTTGTCAAATAAATAAATATAAATAAAAATACTGTAACCCCGATTTTAAACGTTAAACTGAAGCAAAATAGAAATCAAATTAGAAAAGGATGAATATTAAAACATCTACGGCCCAAGTATATATAGCTAAAAGTGAAAATTCGATGGCCTGAGTCTTCTAGCTCGATGCAAAGAAAAGTTGCATCATAAATATTAAAAACAATTTGCTAGAGGTTTTTATAAATAATTAAGACGCATGCTCTCTTACTTCAGTACATATTTTAGTGGAATATTCATATGACGATCTTATACTTAATTACTTATACACTTGATTTTCCTAGTTTCTATTTTTTTAAGGGCTTTTGATGGTCTGGTCCCTATCATATGAGTGACTACGAAGAGTTTCATGTGTAGCTTCCTTAAGCGGGTCCCTCTGAATCGATATCTATGTTAGATCATTCCCAAAATACAAAACCAATGCATCTCATGTTACAAAGCGATTTTATAATTACGATTTTTTATCCCTCTTTAAATTTTCTTCCAGAATCCAGATCTCACTAGTTAATGTTACTCGCCTCCTCAGGTTTAGGCTTATCTTGGTCGGTTTCGATCTTCTTGGCCTTCAATAACTCGACCAAACCCTCAAGAACCTTGTCAACACGGTCATTCCTCATAATCTGTTCATCCACCTCTTCGTTTTTCTTAATAACCTCAGAATATTTGCCTTTGGTTGTCTTTTCCTTTTTCTCCTTCAATTCTTGCTCTTCTTTTATGGCGTTCTCTTGTTTGTTCTCGATCTTCTTCACTTTCAAGAACTCAACCAAACCCTCAAGAATCTTATCAACTGTATCATTCCTCATGAGCTGTTCAGCGATCTCTGCTGGACTAACTTCTGTTGCTTCAATACCTTCATCGATCTTACGGAAAAGCTTGTGTTCTTTGATCTCTAGATAGTTTGAAGCAAGAGCCCTGAAAGTACTTGGCGTGCAGTAGGACATGTGGATGTGCATATCCATGCGTCCTGGCCTCAGCAACGCCGCGTCAAGTTTCTCTTTATAATTGGTTGTGAAAATTATGATCCGTTCGTCACCACAGCTTGACCATAGACCATCTATGAAATTTAGCAGACCAGAGAGTGTCACCTTTTTGTACCGTTGGTTTTCATCACTTTCGTCATCATCAGTTGTTGTCCTATCTTTCAATTCGATCGAACAATCGATATCTTCTACAACAAGAATCGAACGATTAGCAGTGGCAATCAGCAGTCGTCGGAGCTCAGAGTTGTTGCTAACCGCAGTTAACTCTAAGTCATAAACATCAAAGTTGAGATGATTGGCCATAGCTGCGATTAAACTTGACTTCCCTGTGCCCGGTGGACCATATAGCAAGTAACCTCTCTTCCAAGCTTTACCAACCCTTTTGTAGAAGTCTCTCCGCTGCACAAATTGGTCAAGATCTTCCATCACATTTCTCTTGACATTTGCATCCATTGCTAGCGTCTTGAAGGTAGAAGGATGGTCAAGAATCACAGAGGTCCAAGCGTCTGAGTAAGTCCCATACATGTTGTCCGGGTCAAGAGTGAAGATCTTGAGCGTTTTCTTCTCTTGCTTCACCAACGTGGCTCTTTTGACCATGAATGGCAAGTAAGATTCAAGAGCCATGTCCTTGAACTTCTTGTGGAAGCTGAGCTCGAATGATCTGACCTCGGATCTGAGTGTGGAGTTTAGATCCCGTGGGTTGTGGAAGTTCTTGGACTCAACATGCTGGCAATGGAGGACCCACCGGAATTTGACGCCGTTGAAGGTATCAATAACTTCCTCGTCACGTTCCACGGTGACGTTGTAGTTGTTTTCTTTCTCGTGTTTACTAACTTTGATTCTTTTGTTAGAAGGAGAGATCTTGGTGGCTAGATAGGCCTCCGCGGCTTCGAAGACTTCGTTGTGAACAAACCCTTCGAATTCTTCAATGATTATTGTCATTTGGGATGAGAAGTAACCAAAGAAGACGCGGAAGCCGTAGGAGATGAAGTGGTGCACCTCGTCAGGCAAATAATCTTGGACTAACGATTTAGCTAGCATTGCGGTTGCAGCCACCGAAGCCGCGGTTGTGAGAACCGTCTTAGCCGTGGCTAGACGGGTTTCTGCGGAAGAAGAGTCGGAGGAACTCATCTTCTTTGGGTGTGTTGTGTCTTTGTTCTGAGTTGTGTTTTAACCCAAAAAACCTCAGAATTTATTATTGGGGGATTTGGTGGGAAACGGAGACTAATGGACGCAAGGAATAAGCTAGGATCCTTCCGATGCTACTACTTCGAAGTTTCGATCTGTAGACCATCTCCATTAGTTGTTTTTTAATTTTGGTTCTAAACAATTTTTTAATAATAAGTTTCACACAATTCTATGTTAAAAACTTTGTATGAGATATTAAATTTTTCATCCTCCATTGCTAGTATCTTAATTTTGGTTTTCTTAAAAAAGTTAAATTTTCTAAATTTTATTATTCTAAACAAATTACATAAAATATATTGCATTTAAACATTTGGAATATAAATTGCAAAGACAAGCAAAGATAATGAAGCCTTGTCTCACTCTCCATATCTTTATCTTCTAGCCATCCTGATACACGGCAATCCTTTGGGGCGCTTTATGTAACATCCGTGAATCAGAAATTGGTTTTAGAAGTGGTATCGAACGGCATTAGGGGTTCAAGAGTGGATTACATATGCTTTTTGAGGAGTGAATTTAAGATTGATTGTACATGTTCTTGTTTGATTGTTATACAATCGGTCTAAGGTTCAAACACTTTGAAGAAAACGTGTAAAAAACCTTTGAATCGCTAGTGTCGATCGACACCAAAGGTGGTGTCGATCGACACC
>OVBJ01000019.1:0-103579 GCA_900406535.1 Noccaea bulbosa
TCATGACACAGACTGTGACATTCCTTACACCAACCAACCAAACGCTCATAGACTGGGACATCCTTGCCACTCTTAAAATCGATCTCTGTCTCAAACTCCAGAGGCTTGTAGCCATTGACAGTCACCTGCACTCTACCACCATCGATATCCANTAGCTCTCCCTACCTCCCAGAATGTGGGCTCCGCCCAGAATTGCAACGGGAGCTCGACCAACTGAACCCATTGTTCCATAAGTACCAAAAAATTTCCAAAATTGATCGGAATACCCATGGGATCCGCCCCACAAGCACCAAAATTAATCCCATCTGAATTTCACCATGACAGATGAGTAACAGTGGGGATTTCCCCTTAGAGACCCAATGTCGCCATAGAATCACCGTAATTTCCCTCAACTCTTCTTCGAAAAACATTGCTAGAAACCAGATCTGAAAATCGCCTCTTCCGTCGCCTCCATATCTATATTTACACGTAACACGATCAGCTATAACTTATAACTTACATCTAAAACAAGTCTTTTAAGTGCTATGTCAACAACAAAAACACTTAGAGCTTTTGGATGGACTCTTGGACCCTTCTTAGACTCCTCCACACTCTACTTAAGCCTATTGAGTATTGACGCTCAAAGGCAGCTCACGCGGCCATATAAATCTTGAAAAAACTCAAGCCTATCATCTCATCCATTAATCGATCCCCGAATACGTACGTTATAATGATGTTATTTGTGTTCAAAAAGTCGACGATTTCTCCGACTAATCGCCTAAAAAATCGGATTCGGGGTGGGAACGTGGCGATTTTTTAAAATCTGACTAATAAGAAAAATCGCTCGAAATTTAAAAAATGGGATAAGCCAAATATTTGATTTCTGAATTTTAGTTTGCTCAATTACAAATTATTTTTAAAATAGGCCAAATTAAAGAATGTTCATTCTATTTAATTTTGTTTTAGCTAAAACAAAACTATAATAGATAACAATTATATGAGAAAAAATCGATTTGGAGATTCATAATCCCAAATAATAAATTTTGTTATTAACTGTAAGAGTTTTGTTCTTCAAAACTTGGAAAAATGTTTAACTAATATTGAAATATATATTTTTGTGTTATCTTTTATATAAAAATGTTTAATAAATTAAAAATTTAATAAAAATTCCTCCCCGACTAGTCTCCGTTTTAAAAAATCGAAAATTTTGAGCTCACCGCCCGACTAACGCCTAACGATTTTTTGAACACTAATTGCCCAAGTTTTTGTTCCTAT
This sequence comes from Noccaea bulbosa, assembly GCA_900406535.1. Classification (NCBI taxonomy): domain Eukaryota; kingdom Viridiplantae; phylum Streptophyta; class Magnoliopsida; order Brassicales; family Brassicaceae; genus Noccaea; species Noccaea bulbosa. Next base: position 1,255 of record OVBJ01000019.1, read on the forward strand.
CCATTTTTTTCCCTGAAATTTCCGTCCATAGATTTGATGCTTTTGAATTTTTGTTAATAAAAATATGATGTTATTCAATAGTATACAACTTCTCATAAGAGCCGTTTGTTATATTTTTTTCAACAGTTTCAATCGTTACAACAAAAGCAGTACTTATAGTTTTCAATAAGAGCCATTAGTTAAAATTCTTATAAAGCTATTTATAAATCTACTTCAGCAAGCATAGAATCCTCCTCTTCTTTTGTCCTTTGAAAATAGGATTGAACAATGCAATAATACTTAATAGTGTGACTGTGTGAGTCACATTTCCAATCTCCAAAAGATTTTCAAAAACGTATATGCACTTAAACACATCCAAAAATTACTTGGGTTTGTCTGGCCAGTAGCTATACATATATCACACGCCAACTTCACTTCGCTTCGGTCTCCCCCCCATTTAATAAAACATGATAAACGAGATTTCTTAAAACGAACCAACCTTTTAAAGTTTTTCTCCAACATATACGCTTTTAAACATGATAATAATTATCTGCTCGAGAACGTCATGGATTACGTAAAAATTCCCATGAAAAGTCATAACCGAATGGAATAAAATCTACATGGAAAGACAAAAAAAAAAAAAAAAAAAAAAAAAAAAAAAAAAAAAAAAAAATTTTTTTTAAACACCAAAAAAAAANGAACACCAAGCATGAAAATTCCACAAAAAAAAAAAAACAAATCATATTTTCTCTTAATTATTGTGTGTAAATTGAAGTCCATAATTTTCAAGCTGATGTTTACATCCTAATTTCTTGTACTATAAGCCAAAACTTATTATAGTGAATATATACAAATTAATTGTAAATTTCAAATTACCCCGGAAACCACAAATTAATTAATAAAACACCATCATCTTCTATTGATCATACCAATAACCCCTAAATTATTTCTATCAAAACTCAAGCTCTCATCATTTTTTATAGATCCATATCCTTATTAAATTTCATATAAAAATTTATAATTCTTGTTATTGATTTAAATAATTTAAATTCAGAGCCCACGAAGGAGGAAACTTCCACCCTCACCAATTATTTTCGCAAAAAATATATATATCCACTTTCCCAAAAAAATAAATATATATCCATAAAAGGAAATAAGGAAAACGATATATATGTATTGTCTAAGTTTTTTTTTATAAAGGGCCTATATCATATTATCATGTCTAAATTTTCCAAAATTTATATGTTAAACAGTATAAAAATCAAAATAATTAAGATGCGTACGGATTCTTATGACTTTTGCATGCAAAATATGTTGTTATTTATTCTGTAAACGTAATCACAATTAAATAAACGTTTTATAAAGAGTGAAATTTATATAAACACATCTAAATTGGTCCGTAAACGTACGTGTTTTTCCAGCCCCACCCTTATTGACCCATGTGATTCGTGAGAAATTGAAAGTGAATTAATTACACTTCACTGTGATGTAAATGTAATCAAGCTAGCTTCCAACTTTAAGTCTATAGACTCTAAACAAAATCTCGTGAGCTAAAATCCAAATCAAGTTTAGCGCCATAGTTTCAATATCATATAATTCCATTGTTCTCGTCAAGTGATTTCTATATAATCGTTGAATCCTTCAGCATTTGATTTTTACTTTATGATCTTAGCTAGAATATTTTACCATATATAATGTTTGTAAAAATATCGAGTATTTATTTAATTTGTTACTGTGTTGTCATTAAAAATATATGCTAACTCCAACTCCGTCTATTATTTCATGTAAGTTTATTTTTATAAAAAGTTGAAAAAAGAAAAAGAAAAAAGTATGTATATGAAAGCCTTTGTTCAAAAAAAAAAAAGTATGTATATGAGGAAATTATTATCAGGAAATCGATGCACGTGCGAAAATATACTACTGTATGATGTAGGGAACAGCATAAATAGTTCGTTAATCAGACAACTAAACTAAATTGTACAATCACTGACTTCGATAACCGATAACACGTCAGCTCACACGCGCATATGACAAAGAACGGAAGAAGATACGTTCTCTTCTCTTTTTTTTTTTTTTTGATCAACGTCGTTCTCTTCTCTTTTTTTTTTCGAAATTTCTTTATTTTCTTTTTAAATATAGACACAACGACGTGCCTGATGCCTCTAGGCCCTCTACTGTTTTTTTCTTCGACTATTTTAAATTTTGTCTGACTTAATAAGAACATCTTCATATCACAAGAGAAAATTTGAACAATCTGTAGTCAATTAGATAAATTATATATATCTTGATCTAGTCTGAACAAAAATTTAAAAGAAATTAAAAAAGCGCAATAATTAGCTACTTTGAACACATATGTTATGTTCCCATGCACGAATTCTCCAATGATCGCATTTTTTTTTTTAAAACTCTCTCTCGCATTTTTCTTTTTGTTAAATAGAAGTTTTTTTCTTAATTTTTTTTTCAAGAGGAGTCTTTTTTCTTTAATTTGTCAAATGAAAACAGTTGGGGGTAATTACCCGCATAACCTCTTTGAAAATAAATAATTTGTCCACATAAGGCTTTCATTATTTACTCCAGAATCTAAAATATTTTAGAAACTACTAATGCATTATTTTCTTAGTCAAACTATTTTTTAATAAATATAAACTATTAAAATTTCAAGAACTCAATTAATTTTAATTAATGATTTTTGAAGTTTGTAAAAAAATACTTTAAAATTTCTAAAATATCTTATAACAAAAGAAAAAATTATAAAACATAATATATTTTAGAACGGAGAAAGTATTAAACTATTAACTAGTTTATATGTAAACTTGCAAATAAGAATATGAAATATCGACTCTCGCATAACACGAGAAGCGACACACTTGACAAAGGAAATGAGAAAATGACGAGACATACTGCTGATATATATTTGTTTCATCAGCTGTGTTTATATTTAAAACCCATTGCTGTCAATTGTCATTGACAAATAACATGGACAAATAGATATGGTAATATATAGTAAAACATTTTTGTATATTGTATATATTCGATGATTAATTTTAAAATATTTTGTTGTTGTTTATAAACGGTAATCATTTGAAAAAACATATATATTATACTTTATATCTTGCAAAGATGTTGAAGTTTATGGCAAATTTCTTCTAGGCCGTTTTTTAATTATTTTAATTATCTTACAGCGATGTTGAAGTTTGGACAAATTAGTTCACAAGTCAACAAACTAGATATGACCCCCAAAACTCTATCGCTAGGGATTTTAAACCCATTCTATACTGCAATGTTTTGTATATACACATATCTCTCCCTATATTATATATACTTGCTCGCTCTACGTAATATTTGTCCTATCTTTACAAAAATATAGACCCAAAATTTGAGCTTGGATCAATCTCTAGCTAAAGACCTAAATGATATTATAAAACAACATATGATTGGATACAGAACCAAGTAGATATGCCGCTCTGGTCGCTGCGTTTTTTAACCGCAACGCTCGACGTTGTCCCTTACCGAATAAAATCTCACTTGTCCTGTTAATAAATTTGCCGCCAAAATTGTCTTCTGTGACCGCCGGTTTTGAGCATCTCGGACGGTTTACTAAATTGATGTAAGTGTCGAGGTCATGGACACAATAAATGTTTTGAACGTCGAAGAAATCGAGCGTGAGTTCGACTCCCACATGAGTGTAGCAAGAACAGCTCCAAGGAAGTTCGTAAACACCACCTAAAGCCCTGAAATTCTCGTTGAACAAGAAACCAGGAAGTTTTGTGATCGGGTCGTTTACGTTCGTGATCCTCAAGACCTTAACTCCTAGCTCCTCACACCGTTTCTTGAAACCCAAGTTACCAACCCTAGGACCCGCAAAGGAAAACACGGTCACTGGAACAGCTTTTTCGCCTCTTCTCTTGTTCATACCGAGTTCCGCTAAGTCGTAAGCTAGAAGGTGAGCTAGAGAGCTCCCCATACTATGTCCCGCAAGTGTTATGCTCATTTCCTCGCCTTTGTGCTTGTTTACAAGCCCCGAGATCTCGGAAAGAAGCTGCTCGCGGCAGCTTTCTAGCCCAAATTTGCTATCGCTCTCACCGGATGTGTATAAACTCAAGAATCCAGATTCAACCTTGACATCGGGACGAGGGTTATGAGGATCAAGCCTAGCCGGAGTCAAAGAGCTCATTAGGTTAGCCAACCACTCAGGGTTGGTCACAGTGCCACGAAACGTCACCACAATATCCCTTCTCCCCAAACGTTTCACCGAATCATCACAAGAAACTGCTACATACCCGATCCAACGTGCGCGGTTAGGCTCTTTCTGGATAGGGTTGATGTTGATGTCTGGTGTGGCGTAGATATACTTGGTGACTTGGTAGCCATCAAGATCATGGACTCCAGATTCTTTAAGCAAGCTTTTTTTGCCATACTTGCAATTCAAGTACCGTTTGGAGATAGGGTTTAGATCAAACCCTTTGTAAGAAGCGGAGAGTAAATTCCCGTATCGAGTGATCTCTTGTTGTAGCATAGGGCTTAAAGGGTCAATAAGATTTTCCCAGTTATTGCTTCCTTGAATCTCTCTCCATACCCGAGACAACGGTAGAGTGGCTGCTGGTGTTCCAGAAAGGCGAGCTTCCGGGGAAGAAGAAGGAGAAGAAGCGAGCGGAGAAGATGTAATCGGAGGAGACATTACAGAAGAAGAGATTGCAAGTCTTTTAGACGTGTGCTTGGAGAGAGAGAAATGGCCAAAATTGTGTTTTTGCTGAGGAGTTTTGTCTCTGATTAGAGATGGAGAATAGTTAGGGCTTTGAGTGTAGATTTTGGCCGCCATTAATGGAGGACAGTGTAGAGAGAGAGAGAGAGAGAGAGTTGGTTGAAGTATAAAGAGAGCCAACGAGTGAGAGGCATATTTATAGAGTGAAAATGTGAATGGAAATCACGGAGAGAGAAAAAGCTACATATGTTCGGCGAGTATTGACTGAGAAATTAAATATTCAAAAAGCAATCGTTGGTACAAATTTTAATAATAATATTCATTAGTTGGGAGACAAGTATTAATAATTTATGTGGTCGGTTCGGGTCAGTAAACATTTTTTTATTAATCTTATAATCTCTGTTCGCGCCTCATGCTTATAATTTACTACTCGGTGTATGATATGAATACAAACAAACAAAAAAAATTTAACTTGGTGGGTCGGAGATTTTTTTTTTTTAATATTTTTTTTGAATAAAATGGTCGGAGATTTTGAACTGTAAGGTTTCTGTACATAGTGGATATGCAATTGTGACGTTTGATTTCTTTATTTATTTATTTTTTTTTTTTGTAAGAAGAAATCTAGCTAAATAAATACTCCCAAAAAGATGACATCGCCCGGACGATTAAAAGATTGGACCATATAATGTAAGACTATTGGAGACTGTAAGATCCAATGCAGATAATTAACTAATCATTATTTATAATATACAAATCAAATAATTTTGTTGTAAACAACTATGTAACATAACATTAACTAAACCTTTGTTCCAAAAAGCAAAAACATACTTTCTCTGTTCCAGAATATAAGATTTTTTAGACTTTTCACACAGATTAAGAAACATTTATTGTTCAACAATAAATATTTCATTTTTTAATCAAACCACTTTTTAATAAATATTAACCAATAGAATTTCAAGAATTTAATTACTTTTAATTAATGGTTCTTGAAATTTGTAAAAAGTACCTTAAAAATTCTAAAACATCTTATATTTTGGAACAAGAAAAAATTCTATAACATCCTATATTCTGGAACGGAGGGAGTATAACATTAAAATGCAAGAAAAAAAATATCAGATATTCCTGAGAAAAATTAAACAATAGAACAAAATTAAGGCAAGAAAGGTCCAGTGGAGTTTTCTATGTTGTTTCCTAAAGTCAAAATCCCAACGCTGTCTATCCTTTCATTCATTGTGTTATCGTTTTCACTTTCTCCATTTTTTTTTTTCTGTTTGGAATTGAAAAAAATTGCTGCTCAAAGTAATTTACTTCACACAAAGGAATTACCGATTACAATAGATATGGTTCCTGACATCAACAGACAACAATCGATGCTAACCAATTTGGAGCCTTAATCACAATCAAGACAACTATTTTCTTGCTAATAGTATTAATCAACGTAACCTTTTGTTTTATAACAACACTCAGGAGCTAACCAACATAACTTATATACGGTACAAAGTATATGCACCAGTATATAATAACGAAAAAGATGCATGCATGGCCAATCTTGTTATACCTTTTCTATACGCTTGGTTTATAGTTGACATTTGATTTACAAAACGCACAGAAACTCACCCACATATGTTATGTTTACCCGTGTGAAAATATATATACAGTCTCATGTAGACAGTTTCCTAGCTAAAGTTAAAATAAGGTTGACGTACATATTTTTCCACCAAGAGGTTGACACTTTTTTAGCAGAAAGGAAGAAGAAAAAAGCGTTCATATATGCCGCTTATTATAGGAGTATTATTTTTTATAATATGCGTGTTATATTAAAATAATTAAAATAGTTTCACAGCATAATTTGTTTTTTTCAAACATAATGTTTCCAAAAACAATCGTTGGGCATCAACTAATTCAAACCCCATCAAGGTGGGCGAGTGATAAGGAGGGATTTCAGGTTGAAGATGAAACTCTCAATACGCCTGGGTTCGAATTCACACCGCTGTAAACAATTTGTTGGGGCCACGCAGCAATGGGCTTTGATCTATTTGAATATTCGGAGGGAGGCTCTGTCTGCAGGATGCACCCCCACAAGGACTACACTTGAGGACGAAAAATATCCGATACAGTGCTAGTCGGGATCATCTGAATACCTGGTTAAAAAAAAATCTTATCAAAAAAAAAAAACTAATTCAACAAAAACAGAATGAATGAGTCACACTTTTAACAGTTTCAATTTTTTTTTTCCAACAAAAGTATTTGGGCACTAACAAGGAAGAATTTACGCGGCAAGGAAATGAGTTTGACTAAGAATTCGGACATTTTAGGAGGAAGCGAACAGAGAGATAGAGGCTGAAAAGGCTACATATGAAGTTTTTCAGCTTTGCTTTGTCCCTTATTTGACTTCTTGCTGCGTCCAATGACTATACATATATGAACTCCCATCTTCTTTATTTATTAATTGTTACTTTATCTCAGTTTGATTTTCCCTTTATAATTCAAACCCAATTAGATCCAATTATTTTCAAATGGGTCTAAATGATTGAGATGAATATTTTTAAAAGAGAGGTTATTTCATGATAACCTTTGAGGATTCCCGTGTTAGATCATCATCATACCACCATTACTTTGTCCTCAATTTTTACAGGAAACATTCGTGAGACTTCTTGACCAGCCATCTTAAAACATATATTGATTTAATGGGAGACTATCCAATTTTGGGAAAAGAGATTCAAAACTGACTAAATTTCCGTTATTAAGGAGAAGATACTGAAGTAGTCTCATAGAGTCCAAATCCTCGGATTCACTGGATGTACCCAGATTTTCAATATAATGCAAAGGAATAATTATAAAATGATTCCCCATTAAAAGACTATGATTTTTAAAGAACAAGCAACTTGATATGTTAGCTTTTTATTTGTCTCAAAAATAATTTTTAAGCAAAAATATTTGTATTTGTAAAAATATTTTTATAAAAAAATATTTATTTGTCTCAAAAATATTTTTTAATATTTTTTATTCCCCATTTCAGCCTCTTTTAAAGCACTCAACTGATCGGAGAAGTCATTGTCACCAATCCTAATTAATAGATAAAATCTTAAAATTTACAAAGTCATCAAATGCACACGAAATTTGCACGAGCAAATAGTTGTTGATGGTTCAAAACCAGAGCATGCATAATAATGTCATATGGAATTTTGGGTAGATGGGTCTTAGATGATCAGAGTTAAAATAATTGTTATTCAATGGTATTCTACTACCATCACTACATACTCAAATTTTCTTTCTAAAATAAAATATTCGTGATACTTGAAATACAAATTGATTTAGTGGGAGACTGTCTAATTTTGAGAAAATAAACTCAAAATTGATGAAACTTTAAAGAGACTTCATAGTCTCATTCATAGGGTCCAAATCTTCAGTTTCACTGGATGTACCCAGATTTTCTCTTCATGCGAAGGAATAATATCAAACGATTCTCAATTAAAAGACTAATTTTTCAAAAGCAGCCTAAGCAACTTGCTATGTTAGCTTTATATTTGTCTCAATAATAATATATTCTAATAAAATCATCAAACTTACATTAATTATAGACTCTAAATTATAAAAGTAACAAGTTATAAATGAACAAAGGCCTTCTAAAACGAAATAATTTAACATTTTTAAAAGAATAATAATAGCATTGAATGTAAGTACTACTTTGAATATTATTTTGCTTTTCTACGATCTTTTTGTTCGTATAACTCATTCAAGTGTTAGCAGCCAAATTTGGTTCGAGATTTGTTCATCTTTGTCTTACTTTTAAAGAGTGAGAGACAAGTCTTTCTCTTCAAGGAACTGAGGAAGCTGCAATGTAGGTTCATGAATTTGATTCTAACTGTAAAGTAAACGATTTAAAACTTGAAAACAATTCAGTAATAACAACCCGCCGACAATACTAATCAATCTATATCTGTGGTTTGTCCTAACAAGTAAAGGGTTCGATGCCTTGTCCTAGCATCTAGAGATTAACCATGATCTTAGTGGCCTCCACACACAAAGAAGAATAACCAAATCCATTTCAAAGATAAATGACAAAAGTTCATTTGTACTGTTTACTGTTTCGAATACAGACATATGCACATTGTTTTGTTGTTTAATCCAAGTATAGAGAAACATCTTCATGTCCTGTGTCATACTATATCAGATTCACTTGCCACATCGAAGAAGAGATTCCGCGAATCTAAAACCTTCTGCATCGCGTGTCTACATCTGCAGTGACAAAAAAATGACAGTAAACTACGATTTTTCAGAGACTTTCACTTTAAAAATCAAAAAAAGTTTTTGGATTAGAGTTTTACCTCCAAGGAAGATGATCAAGGAACATTGATGGAGAAACCATGATTTCTTTGAAGCTATCTCTGTTTGCAACATAAGCTTTGTAACCACCTGTCGCATCACAGAAGGCCCATCCTCGCCATATCGGCAAGCTCATATTGTTTCCTTCGGGTACAATATGAATGACTAAACCGGGTAAGAACATCTCGGGAGCTTCTTCATCATCATCTTCTCGTGTTCCCATAATCTGAGACACAGGATTATGCGGTGAGGCCATACCGTGAAACGGGTTTATGAACTCTTCGTCATCTTGCCTCATTTCTGGTTCAGCTTCTTCCCATATTGGGTATATTTGATCTTGTTGTTGTAAGCTTTCCCGTGAATGGTCAACTTACAAAGATAAAACAAAAGAAGAAGCAAATATTTCCCATTAATTAGTAAGATGAAAAACTTAAAGAACAAAAGTATCAAGCGTGGGATCAAAGTTTGTTACCAATTATTGATGGTATTGCCTCTCCGGGAGATATTTCATGGACATCATGTCGTTGGCGTTTGCCCGCAGACAAGAACCGGCGTGCGAGTCTAAAAATGAGTGCCGTATCAGCTTTGGGGTCTTGAGACAGTACTTTGATTGCTGCTACTTGGAGCCGGCGGATTGAGCCATACGAAAGTCGTGATGAGAATTCGTTATCGAGTACAATGCTGTTGAGAAATTAAAATGTTAGCAACTTAAATCTAATCCATAAAAAATTAGCATGGTTCACATAATCTTACCTTGTAACAAATTCTGAACACGCATCTGCAACATCGAAATCGACACATGGGAGAGGTCCGTAGGCATATACATACAGGTTAGGGAATCTGCAACGAAGCTATACGCCAAAACGAATTGAGAAGAAGGAAAGACAAAAGAGAAGAAACAGAAATGTAAATATTTTGTTTGTTGGTAGAAAACACACTCTAATTCCCAGTAACGAGGCAATAGCACCTCCTAAAGAATGTCCAACAATGCGAATGCTGTAGCCATCACACTCGCATCCATCACCGATTAATGAGGACAAGAACCCAACAGATCCTGACTCTGCACCGTTCAATTTGTATAACAGCTTAGAGAAAGCTTGCATCGTTGCGATTTATGAACATATATCACCAAGTTACAACTGTAGCTTAGCTCTCACCTCCAAATTTGGTGTCTCCTTCTATTTGCATATATAGATCTCTTGCAGCTTCTACTATTCCCGAATGTCCATAGTGTTTACGAGACGGATCCATACCATGAATATGACTGACATATAAACACATGAAGCAGCAGAGAGTAGAATCATTACTACTGATAGTGAGATCTCAACATATATCACGAGAACGAGAGAGCATCTGTGACTGAGTCATAAACTACGTGAGACATAAGAGATAGAGACCGACTTTTTTAGCCCATCCAGGTCTTCAGCAGTTAGTGAACACGCACGGCCTAAACCATCAGTTATGAGGTCTTCAGCCGTCTCAGTTCCTCGAACAGCAATGACAACACATCTTAAATAATGTAAGACTACAACAAAGTATGTCGCTTTGCACTTCTCCTGCCACAACAAAATAAATTGCACGAACTGATGAGAAAGATTCTTATGCATTGATGCGACAAGATATCAAACAGCTTCGAATAAACATCTTTTCATTCTTGGTGTTGGAACATAAGATTACAGGGAACAAACTTACCCTACAAATCCGACCTCGTCGAAGAACATGGGAAGGAAAATTAATGAACTTAAGGAAGGCAGCTGCATGACCTCGCCACCAATTATCACCATCAAGGTTAGGCCGCCTGCGAATAATTTTGTAAGGATAACTTGTTACATTAATATCATATACGAATTTGTATGTATCAACATCAGACACATAGGAAAGAAAGGAATGGTAACTGGAAAGAATAAAATTTAAAGTAACAAATTGAGTTTCTACAAACGAGCTAACCAGATGTAATATACCATTTACGGCTCCATGGTGTTAAAATCCCTTGCCTACAAATCCATGTGCACAAAAACAAGGCAGGATTTCTCCCAACATCAAGCAGTGGCCCCTGCACAATGCCACACACGCAGGTAAGAGATATCTACCATTTAAAGAAGAGCTTTGGAGCCCTGTGCCGTTCAAACTTACAGTATAAGCAGCTTCTGCAAACTTATGCAGCATAGCAGCCTCCTGGAGATGAAATGCTGGAGCTTCCATGCAGTCTTCATATGATTCAGGAAACTGGCTATTATTCTGTAACAGAGCGAGGCCTGAATAGACAAAGATTAGATAAGGTAACTAGAGGCTTGTTCACATTTATCTTCTTAAAAACCAAAACAGTTGAAATCATGCAGAGCACCACAGACAGGATCACCCAACACGAATAAGGCTTATTTAAGTTTCAGATCCTAACCTGCCAAAAACTCCAAATGGCCAGTGCCTGATGCACGATATGAAACAAGATCACCTAATAGTCTTGCAACTGAACACACTTCGTCTTCCTCAATTACACCCCTGAAGCATTACAATCAGTTTCTAAGAGTCTGAAAACAAGAAACCACATTCCAGAATCAACACAAACGTACATATATTCACGACGTCCAAGACAGCACAAAACTTCACGAATTCCATGGTCAAAAACCTCCTGGTAATGAGCTTTCCAGGCATCATCTTGCGTTGCATAGAAAGACCGCCACTGCAATATATCTGATCCCGTAAAGCATTGTGCCAACGCAACAAAGCAAACTGTGATCAAGAAGGCAACCTGCAGCGTTTGCTTCCACCCACGAGTGTCTGGAGATAACCCTGACCAACAGAAGTTGCTAAAGAGATTCTTAAGCAAGAAAAAGTGCATAGATAAAAGTACAAAACTGTGTCTTAGTTTAACTGACACACGCACGTCACTTTAGACAACCAAATTAATGTGAACTGTGTTATAGATAGTTTACCTAAAACGCAATGCCTTGGGATTCCATCACGGGAAACAAATGCGGCCACACGGAACATAAGGTAAGTTGCTCCAATAAATTGCAATACAGTGATTGCCATTGCAAACCGAGTCCACCAAAGCCACGTCTTATACTTCAACTGCAAAATCCAGCAAAAGAAGAAAAAAATTGTGTCATAGCAGAAAAATTTGATGGTATTCTCTAACCATGGTCCATGGATCAATGCCAATCCTTTAAAGACTTGGTTTTTACAAACAATTGAAGACAGTAAAGATAGAAAGAAAAGAAAAAGCACCTTTCTTTCGAGGCTGTTTTGAGTAGGAGAATCCATGATGGTCATAGCCATGAGTTCCTGGGTATTTCCGACCTTAACCATGGCGGCCAGTTTGACGCCGGCGGCTAGACAAACGGCGAAGAGGGGAAATAGTTGGCCGGGGCTGTCGCAATCTGGGTCCGAGGCGAGAGTCAGAACACCGCCGGAAACAATCACGGCCAAATTGGCAACGCCCAGAACCATAATCGTTCTCCTAACTCTCTTCAACCTCGAAATCCACATGATTGTTTGATTTAAGTTTTTTTTGGGTGACTGTGTTCTTGCTTCGTTGATCGTAGTCGGGAATTAAGCGGGTTTAGGTCAATGTCTCGCCGGGCAAGAGCGCACGAAGAGACATCGCCGAGAGAAATCCGCACTTGATCTCTGACGTTTTTTTCTCCTTCTGAGATATGTTTGATCCTTTTTTATGTGAGAAAACAATTTGATCTTTGTCTGACACATTTAGAAACTACTTGTCCGTACGAAATACACATAAACAAATAATACCTTTATTCATTTATTAATATATATGAGTTATCGTTGGATTGTTGCCAGAAGAGTACATGATGAAGATTGAGATGGCTCAAGATTGGAGGTTATATTTGTTTAGCGATAAGATGCACATTTTTCAGGGATAAACTACAACTACACTATTTGGATAAATACTGTAAAAAGACGAAGAAAGCATTCTGTATCTATAAGAAGAAAAAAGGTCAGCAGCAGTTGTTTTGTAATTCTGGAGAGGCTTTGTTGTGGTGAAGAGGATGAAGAAAAGATTGAGACGCAAATTTTTCAACGAGAACCTCGTACAAGTTGCTCAAGAACCTGAAACAAGAAGAGCATCCCAAAACAAAATAAAAAACAGAGAATTTTACGCAAGTCCCTGACAGTAAGCTCTGAATGTTTCGGAAATCATAAGGAAGGAGCATCATAAGAGGTCAAGGGATGTGTTGTTGTCTTGTTGATGATTACACTTACCATGAGAGGATACTGAATTATCCATCCAACAAAAGGAATCTGCGAAAGGAACATCTTTACCGTCGACCAAAATCCGCTGCAATGATAGCACATGTGACATTAGTTAGGCACAGCAACAGGTCGAATCTTTAAGCACTTATAAGTGATTAGCAAAAGGGAAATAATTCATCAGAAATGGATTGTCATTAGTCAATCATAATCATTCTGTAAGCTAAAGATCCTTGTGTGTTCTGCGAGAACCATTGGTTTACTCATATATCAGTCTGCTTTCAAATTTCAAACAAATGTTCTCACCCGAATAGGACAATGCAACCGTATATCTCCAAGATAATGCCGATTATTGGCCAGCGCACAAAGATAAGAAAGATTCCAAGGACGAAACAGACTGTGCCCTGTAAAAAGGAAAAAAAGAAACATTCACTACAAAAGGTTCAGCAAGAGAAATAAATTAACAAGAGAGATTAGCACTAGTTCTATGCGTACCCTCAAGTTATTGATGTTGGTAAATAGTCTCCAAGTTGATTGCCAACCGAGTAAAAGGCCAACACCTATCAACCAAAATAACTGAACACAGACACAAAAGCCAAATGAGATACAAATGTTGGCTCCAAGAAGCTAGGGAATAGAAAGGAAGATTCTCACGTTTCCTAGAGCGAGCAAACCTCTGTCAAAGTACAAGATGACACCGAGAAACGTAAAGGATAAACCAAAACCAATGAGACCTAGCCCAACTTCTGCAAAAATCCAAGAAATGGATGTATGCCATGAGAAGAAAATGAAGTTTAATCAGTAAGAGGTCTTCATTCACAGAAAACATGTTGGTAAAAGAACACATACTTTTTCAAGTTTGTGTTTTTATTACTGATTTTAAACATTAATGAAGAGATATATAGCAGCTTGATTAAAGTTAAGCTACTCCAGTCTCTAACTTGGTATGCTCAGTGAGCCAGTGGTGTCAATCAGACAAGAAATAAGAGAAGTGAACTTACACAACTCAGAAACCGCAGTGAAATAACGCTTACAAATAACAGGAAAAAAAACTGGTGCGAAAAGGGATATGTGATACATGAAACTGAAACACATAAAAACGTTATACAGTTGCTGCAGAAGCAAAATTGCGAAGAAATTATTACTTTTTTGCTCAGTTAGTTCGTACGCCATCTTGGTAGGTAACTGTAGTTTGAGATCTGTTTGCCAGAGGAAAAAGAAGCTTTTGAGGTAGTCAGAGAGCTTAAAAGAAGCTTCAAAAGATTCAGATAAAATGTCAAAGTCTCAGAGGGAATATAGAAGAAGCTAGTAACCAATTTTAAAGCTACATGTAGAAACATGTCCACAAGTATTAATTTGTCCAAAACCCACACACAATCTAATCCTTAACATTCCGAAACAGCTAGTTTTCGACATAACAATAATTGACCAGTGATTATCTCGAGCTTAAAAGCTTAAATCTTCGTCTTGTCTAAAGAATTGATCCTCAAATCTAGACAAATAGCTAACTCCTGTGTTTCCGCCTCTTAATCGGCAGATTCAAAAGCAGAAGAAGAAATGATCAAACCGAAAACCAGATTTCCAGAAATTAGAAATCTTCAATTTCATAAATCTAGAAAGAGTAAAACTGGCGTCAACCCAGGTTAAGACCAGCAATTTTAATGTGGGATTCTCTTGCCTCATCTCTCTAGTAGCAGCAGAAATTTGCAATCTTCCTTTTTTTTTCCCAGAAAAAACACTACAATCAACCCCAAAGCTCGAATCTCGAATCTCGAATCAGAGAGTGAAAGGGAGTTACCGTAGAAAGTGTAGAGGGCGAATGCAAAAGAAGCGATGATCCGCCGATTCTCCGCCAAACTTGCAATGAAAAAGTTCAACCACCTCTCTGCAAGGGCTATAGCTAATTTTTTTAACAATTTTAATTTGTATTTTCCTTTTACTTTTACTTTTTGAAGATAAATAATGAGGGTCTTTTACAACTTTTTTACAGAATCGTCCGGATATTATTAACTTTTTTTCGAAAACGGATCTAGCAAAGATCAAAATCAGATATGAGTCTGTGTTGATGTTGAAGATACAAAAACAAAACCCTTCAGTTTCGTCTTAGGATTTTCGGAACCCAATCGTCTTTGTCCGATAGATACTGTGCTTTCGCTTCCGTGTTTGTGCGTTGATCTCCCAACTGCAGTGTCTTGCGAGCATAAGGTAAGTTGATAAACGCTAATTATCCCTAGATTAGATGACCTGATCTAAGAGACGTGATCTAGTCACTAATCTATACATCATTAAGATAATGACTACCTTACTTTTAGATAAACATGACTTGCTTATTCTAATTCTATTAGGAATACATCTCTATCTACATAAGGAAGGATCAACTCATCTACACTTGTATAAATATGCTTTCTCTCTATCAATGTCAAATTGTCAATACATAAGATTTACATATCTTGGATATTTACCAACCTTTGATTGCTTGGATATTTTGTTAAGAGTATAATGTTGGCGACTTGGCGCGATGATCTTTATGGTCTCCAACATGCACTAGACCAGCTAAACAAGGTATTACTTATTATTTGACCATCATTCGTGTTTAATTTATTGAAAACGTTTTGTTTGTAATATATACTAATCTGGTATTATTACTGTTTTGTATCAAGACACTTGAGTCCGTTAAACAACATGAGAAAGATGATCTGGAGGTGGCTGCCAAGAGGGTTGAGGAAGCAAAGATACTTTACCGGAAAAATCACAAACGAGGTACAAAGTACAAACCAGTATCTTTTGCTTTTTTTTTTTCTTTTTTTTCTTTTTTATGACAAAGACAAACCACATATTTAATTATGTATATGATTTAAAACATGTGTTGTCGTGGTTTCGTCATTCAGGTGCTTTATTATGCATTGAAAGTAAGCGCATACACGAGCAATCAGCTCAACATTCTCGGGATTTGCAGCTTATCCTAACTACATACGTGAGATTTTCTTTTCTTTGTTTTTTTTTTATTTGCCTTCTAAATCATGGGTAAAACTTTCATAGTGATAATTGATTTTGTTTTTGTTTTTAAACAGTTAACTTTGGCGGAGAATGCTAAAAAAGAATTGATTGAAGATCAAGCAACCAAGAAGCCAAGGGATGTGTTTATTTATTGTTTTTTGTTACTTTTAATATTAGTTTTTTTGTGTGTCTTTGTAGCTCGTTATTATATTCTTTCTCCCTAGAGGCTAGAAGCCTAGAACAGATAATAAACATACGATTCTAGGAGAGACTACTTCTTTAAATAGCCAACTTCTTTATCCCAAAATTGAGCGATTTGAAGAAGATATTCTATTTTGACGCATGCAAATAAACACTATCCTAAATTTGTTTTTGTCAAGCATATCCTAAACATATTTGATATTTGTAGAAAACAGCCTATCTCACTATTTGCAACAACAACTTTCCTACTACACTTTATTAGTCGTTATTTGTAAAAGCCAATGGAAAAGTTTACTACTACACTTTCCTTTTTTTTTGTGTGTGTGTTCAATATTAAACTCATATATATTTGTAGAGTAAGTGTTTATCTTATAAATTTGGCTAATAGAAAGAAGCAAAGGAAGATGAAATTAAATGAAGTTATAGAAGATTGGAAAGGAATATTCCAATCTGAGGCCTCAAACTTAGAAAAGTACTATGAGATCTCTATATTTGAACTTTATCTTGTCCTATTCTTGTTATAACCAATCGAAAGCTTCGAGTTTTGGTCACAGAAAAATAATGGAAGGAAAGATGAAGATAGGACCAGTAGGGAAGCATGATGCTCGAAGCAGCACGATTGTAAATTGGGACCAAGGAAGTCACAATGGCATCGTCTCTCAGATATTTCTATCTCATGGTCTCGGAGGAATCATGTCTATCCAATTCCAGCTCGTGATCGACGGAAAGCTCGTCTTATCAGACCGTTACGGTCCAGTTTCTGGCAACATGTTTGACGTCGTAAGTCTAATTTTAATTCTTCTTTCTCTTCATCACAAAAAAAAAAAAAAAGAATTAAATTAGAGAACAGCTTATAGTTTATGCACGTTAAAGAAAACAAAAGTTAAAATATATATTTGGTATAACACATCTTGATCCATGAACATGATATATAAGTTTTTTTTTTGGTAAAAATGGATGGATATATAAGTTATTCTGTCAAAAGGTTTATAACTAAACATGTCGTGATTTGGAACCAGCAGATAGAGCTGGACTATCCGAATGAGTACATAACTGGATTAAGTGGAGAATATTACAAGTACGAAGCTAGCAATCCTCACATAAGGTCTCTCAAATTCACTACCAACACTAGTGAGTATGGTCCTTTTGGCACCTCAGGTTCTAGCTACGAAAAATTCGCGTTTAAACTCGGGAAATCTCCTCAGTTCGGCGGTTTCTATGGGACTTACGATGCCTCGGGACTACAGTACATTGGTGTTTACCTCCGGCCTAAAACAGTTCAACCCAAAATCGATACGAACAATGCAGAAGAAATGGAGTCAAAAATTGTCTTGGGCTAATAATGTTTGTACAGTAATAATTATACAATATGCAAATAAACTGATGTACGTTCTACAAGACAACAGTATATGTGGGCTGTCTTGAAAATAAACAGAACAAGAACAACAAAGTTTCGCAAATGCTGAGAATTATTGAACCTTTTATTAGCTTGACAGTGACTAACAATGTTTCACCATAACATGACCAGACGACAGACGTAGATAAGTAGATGGCCACCGAGAGAAGAGAGGTGAGATTCTAAGCTCATCAAAGCAAGTATGTCACTGTGTGGCCTCTATGCACCAGATATAGGAATATACTCTGCATCTTTATGAGATTCTAAGCTCATCTTTATTCACTTTCATTATCAGTGGGGCCTTGGCAACAAGGTTGGTGCATTTATTTGCATCTTTTGTGATCAGTGTTTGATCTTATGGAGGCATTGTCACTTATCTTGCATCACGTATAATAATAAAGCTCTGTAATTCGCCAATCTGACTTGAACAAAAATGGTGAGATGTGAAAGTCCCTGGATTTCAATCATTAAGGAGATCGGTTTCAACTACACGGCCCTGTAATCGCAAATCAGAAGAAATAAGCTCGAGGACCTTGCGGATATATGAGGTCTCGACATGGGCACTGTCACCGGCCATGAACACGTGCGTGGAATCATCAATCTCTATTGAGCTAAACCCAGGCTGCTTCCTTAGGCCACGACCCTTCATCTTCCTTCTCATCTTACTTGCTCCTTCCCATTTTTCATCAGCAGCGTACATGTTCGAGAGAATCACATAATTCGAATGGCTTTTCACGTTAAGCTCACTAAGATGCTTCATCAGCCTCTCTGCTAACTCTGTATCGTTCCCATGAGTCCTGCAGGCTGCAAGCAAAGAGCCAATCACAACTTCATTTGGCTTCATAGGCATGCTCTGTACCACTCTCAAAGCATCTTCCAATCTCCCAGCCCGGCTATACAAATCCACCAAGCATCCATAATGTTCAATCCGAGGCGAGATTCTGTGATCGCTTTTCATAGTTTGGAAATATCGAACACCTTCTTCAACTAGACCTACATGGCTACAAGCTGTTAACGCCCCGGTGAAAGTGACTGCATCAGGTTTGAACCCTTCTTCTTGCATTTTTCTCAAGTAGACCAAAGATTCATTTGCATTCCCGTTTGCAGCGAAACCTACGATAACTGAGTTCCATGAAACCACGGTTCGTTTCTCCATTTGATCAAAAACTTGTCTAGCAAACTCCACACACCCGCATCGACAATACAAATCAATCAGCGAATTACTCACTCTGACATTGTTCTTGAAATCCTGGCTCACCACATAGCGATGCACCCATAATCCGAAAGAGAGAGCGCCAAGGTTTGTGCAAGCGGCAAGAGCAGCGATAATGGCAACGTAATCTGGTTTTACTCCAGAAATCTGCATCTCACGGAACCATGCCAAAGCTTCTTCGTGAAAGCCTTTCTTAACAAACCCATTTATCATAGCTGTCCAAGAAATCAAGTCTCTCTCAGGCATTTCGTCGAACAACTTGACAGCGTCGTAGACTTGACCATTCCTCATGTACCCATCGATCATTGTATTCCAAGTTACCGAATTTCTGTCTTGCATGTAGTCGAAAACCAATCTAGCCTTACGAAAACGACGGCGTTTGGAGTACATGCCGAGGATCGCGGTGCCAACCATGACATGGTTTCTAGCGAGCCCGAGTTTACAAGCATACCCATGAAGCAAATCGCCCAAGGCTTCACTTCCGGAGGGGAAATCGCCACAGCCAGAGAGTAGGGCGATGAAAGTGATGTGGTTAGGCTCGACGCCGGCGAGTCGCATATCGGAGAATTCCCTGGCTGCCTCGGCTAATCGACCATTGCGTGAGAGGAGAGTGATGCGAGACGTCCATGAAACAGTGGTTTCGGAGGTAGACGGATTAGTGTTTTGTATCTTTGGATTGGCGTGAATTGTGCGGGGTGGTAGCGCCGGCGAAGGAATTCCGACGACGGGAAGGACACCCATACGATGGAATTTTCTTATTCTTCTGTTTTAATCTCTAAACCCGAATTTGGACTAAGAAAGCTAGAAGACCGGATCCGATTTGGTTCGGTTCAAGATAATATATTTTTGAAATTGAGGATCAATAACAAGCGACGCTTTTGCTTCAAAAGTAGAATCGAGAGAAGAAGAATTCCGAATAACAAACACGTTGAAGGTTGAGTTGGAGTTCCATACAACATTTGCTACACAAGACAACAACTCTGGTGGTTTCAGAGGAATGAAGCAAGTTATCTGCAAAGATATTGCAGCTATGAGAGAATTGAAATCCAAAACCAGACATTTCATTACGCCTCAACTTTCACAAACCAGGATCCCATGCACAATCCATCAAAGCAACCTTCTTCCCTAGCTCGAGGAGAAAACCCGGATCTCATGTCGATGCAGATGCTTTAGTTGTCAACAAATTATTAATCATTTAAATATCATCAAACCAAATCGAACATACTATCCGGTTAATACATCACATCTCCATATAGAAATAACAGTTGTTCAGACATTAAAAGAAGCATAAGCATTATTGGTTTAATCATACATACGACGCTAGACGTACCATAAACCATATATGAAAATGCGTTGGAGAAGAACAAGGCATATGCCACGTGCTACCAATTCGTCTCTTCTTCACGTCCTCTTGCCTCTAGCACTTATCTTAATCTTCACCTTCATATTCATAATCTTCACCACATAGCGAACTCTGTTAGTATGCCAATGGCAGTGATGGTGACACGACCAGAGTAGCCTAATTTCTTCAACGACTCTTTTATAAACGGAACGATCAGACGAGGATTAACGTCATCGGGAACCGGACACCTGTAGATGTCCCACCACACCGCCGTTTTAGCCTTACCTTCCTTCTTCCGTAGGCGGAGGATAGGTCTGCATCATTCAAGACTTTAAACCTAAACCAAAATTCCGGAAATCACCGACCGCAAGTTTTATATCCCAGTCGTTATTGCTAACACAACAAAGCCACTAGTGATTGCTAAGAGGAAAAAGATGGAGCGATCAATCAGGCGACGGAGAGAGGAACAATTCCGTTATCGTTCCGATGGAATCTCCTAGGCCAAATATAAAAGATACTAAGATCAAAACTCTCAAACGATAGAATAACTCTTTTAGCTTATTATGTTTAGAAACTAACTAAAAACAACTAAAAACACAACATTGTTTTTCCTTTTCCTAATAATAATAGACAACTTCCTAATCCTAAGCCTTGGAAGCTTTACCCAACAAAATATACATATGTATAACCAACCTTTCAATATTAACATTTTATTTGTATGGGCCGAATTGTATATTGAGCTCTCTGTATGCGTGATACGTAAGATAATTAAGTTTTTTTTTTTTTTTTGGATAATTAAGGTTGTTTTACTTATGTAGATAGGTATATCTCTGAAATAATTAAGAATATTTTTATGTAATAAGTTGATCACTAGATTTGGTTATGTAATAATAATAAGATGACATTTTGCTTCAGTAAATTCTCGTCAGAATGTGGAGACAAAATCACCAATAACAGACAAATGGATTTGAAAGTATCAAGAATCAAAAGTAAAAGGGGATACAAACATAAGCACTAACCCAAGTCCTACAGTCCACGGGTTGATGATGAAAAAGGATTAAGATGAGGCACATGAAAGTAAAAGATGCTGCTAGACTAGTGGGGGTTATATTGTATTAGTCGCGAATGGAGAAGGCTGTCTTCATCCTCTGCACAATATGAGGCAATGTATCGAGACTCTCCTCAATGGATTGGTTCACGCAACTCTCCATATCTTTGGCCGAATCAACCCGGTTCTTATGGAGCTTTGAAGCCTCAAACTTGTCTTGACAGACCATGAGAGATCTGTTCATCCTTTCCTGGATTGAATAAATAACAAAAGAACTGTAGTTTCAGTAGAGAGCAAAAGAGCATGCCTTGTGAGTTTACTTAAATATATATATATATATATATATGTTATTAACCTGAAACTGAGCCATTTCGCTTTCGAAATGCTGCTGGGAATTGACAACTGGAACACTGCAGTGCTCAACGCAGTTGGCTATCTCCTCTTGCTTCCTGCTTCTGTCAAAGCACTCGTATGCACATTTGAAATACGCTTGCTGCAATTGTTCAATTTTCCAAAGAAACACAAACATCAAATTACTACCAATGTTTAGTAGAGAAAAACAACTAAAATACAAAAATTTCGAGTTTAAAGAAAGGGCTTTCTGAACTAGACAGATTGTATCAAAATCTCATATCCGCTCAGAAAACTTCAATAGAAAAGAGATTCATTACAAGAGAGGTTTACTAACTATGATGTCTGCCCTTGAATTTAGCTAGTAAAATATGTCTTTTTTTTTTGGCTATTATTTCGCTTCCCCTAATTTATTACAAGACAGAACGAACATCAATACTTGAAGGAGAGAAATTTGGCCAATTTTCAGAACTGCGTATACCTGAAGGGTGAAATTGATATGATCTTGAATAGGAGAGAGCTGAGACTGAGCAGCTGCATTGACTTCTTCGAGCTTTCTTCTAATCCTCTCCGACACGATTTGCTCTTCCGCCGCTGCTATGTGATCCATCGTCGCGAAGGTTATTTCGATTTAGGGTTTTAGGGGTTTAAAGATTCGCAGGTGTGTTTGTGATTGTGTACAATACGGATCAATCAATTGGGTTTTAACACTCTTTCCACGTCGGTTAAGGCTTTTCCGGTTTACTATTACCCACTCTTTAATAAACCGGAGATGATGTCCTCTCTAGTCTCTACCAAGTACCAATTACATTTTTGTTTTTTTGGACGTTAGAAACCGGAATCAAACATTTCAGTCGCTTTCGCTTCGTCGGATCTGTGCAAAGACTCGGTTGATCTGTTGATGATGATGAGAAAGAGAGAGATGGCTGGGGCGTGGTCGAAGATGGTTGCGTTATCAGCGGAAATGATGGTGATGACTCTGCTGTTGACATGGACGATCTCAGCAAAAGAGCAGCTGAGCTCTAGAGAATGTGAGGATCTAGGATTTACCGGTCTTGCTCTCTGCTCCGATTGCCACTCACTCTCTGAATACGTTAAGGACCAAGGTTCGTTCCCTCCTACGCGTGCTTAATTTGAGTAGACTATTGATCTGAATCTCGGAATATGCAATTAGATTGCTTAAGATAGTTTCGGTAATGTTATCTGGAAGAATTAAGAGTGAATTTAGTTTTGTGAATTGTGAGCTACATCATTCTCTTCAAAGGAGAAGAATGAACAGCGAATTACTGAATTGGAATATCTCTGGTCTCTCAGAATCTGAGATCGGAGCTAAAGCAATTTTTTCTGCACGATTTGGTTGGCAAAAGGAAGTCGCCGAATCAAACTCTTTGGGCCATCATATTGTATTCAACAATCTTATCATTTAATTTAAACAAACTTGGTTATCTTATACATGAGTGCAGAGTTGGTATCTGATTGCTTGAAATGTTGCGCTGATGATTCTGAGGATTCCATGAGCAAGGTAGGCTTTTTGGAACTGGAGTTTTACCGGGAATACATAAGATGGACACAGAAACATCTTCTCTAACATTCATTATATGAAAGAGACTGATGAGTCGTTTACTTTTGTTTTTTGCGACTGCAGATTACGTATTCGGGGGCTATATTAGAGGTGTGTATGAGGAAGTTGGTATTCTATCCTGAAATTGTTGGTTTCATTGAAGAAGAGAAAGAAAAGTTCCCTAGCGTGAAAGTTCAGTACATTTTCAACTCACCACCCAAGTTGATCATGCTTGATGAAGATGGTGAACATAAGGAAACCATAAGGTAAACAAATAAGTTAAACTTTAACTCCTTCCTCTGGAATATTCTTACTCATTGTCCCTGATGATAGAAACTAGTGATTTGATTAACACCTCGTCCACCTTTAGCAGAACTAAGAGCTTCATTCCTACAAATTTGTAACTGGCTCTCTTTGTTTCTTGATTTTGCTTGCTTTTCAGAATCGACAACTGGAAACGCGAGCATCTACTGCAGTATATGCGAGAGAAGGTCAAGCCTACTTCAGCAAGTTAGTGTGATCACTATCTCGGGGGTGAATACATATGTCAAACCATTCTGATCTAATAGTTAAAACAAACTGTGATCGACTTATTTTTACTTTTTCCAAGCTATTTGGTCCCTTGGCATCAGCAGTCTGTATGTTCTGAAACCTTTGCAATCTCAGTAGTAATGTCTTCACTCTTCAATTCAATGTTCTTATGAAAAGGGTAATGTGAAGTTTGTGCTTAGCTGTTTGGTATTGTTACAAGCAAAACCCATTACTTTTCTTGTGTTGTGCCTTCTCAAATTTCTAGGTGACTGCCTGTATATAATAGTAACTTAGTGAGATTAACGCTCTCCCGTTCACGAGTGAGAGAAACCTAGCTTTGGATCTTAGATGTAGAAAGATAGATTTGGTATCTTAGACAAATTTCGGCATAAAGATTACTTTCCATTAGAATCATTTGGTTTATATTGGGGCAAATTACGTAGCATAAGACGGTCAAATAATAACAGCCATCGCCAACCACGAGCTGTTCTTGAACCAAATTCATGTGCCTCTTTGTCTATATATTATACAGAGGCATCATCAGAATAATAACAATTGGTTAAGATCACAAAGATCTTAGTAGGTTGTGAAGAGTTGAAAATCAATCATCTAAAGGGTGATTGAGAGTTGATACTGAAAGCTGGGGATGGAGGAGTCTTCACGGACGCCCAGATATCAGCCCCATTGCTTTGAGCAACTCCTTCTGTATACTCCATTGGAACAAGGCAAAGTCCTCTGTTTATCAGGCTGTATTCATCCAGCTCCCCCTGGTTTTAACGACATGACAATCAGTCGGTGAAGCAAGTATAAATGGGTTCAAGATTCTAGATCATGCTCACCTGCGTAGCATCAGACATTGTTTGCAGATAGGGAGCGCTTAGCACCTGTATGATAGAACGTTCAAATTTTCAGATGTTTATTCGGTGAAGATGAAAGAAACAAGCTAGGTAGTGGTATTGAACTGATGAAGAGAAGATTGCGGAGACCTTCACTTGTTCGTGCAGAAACTCTATGTAGTGCATTGCGTCTAGAAGAACTGATGCAGTGTCTGTCTGTGGCACGATCTCGGAGAAGATTAGACAAAAAAGTATGTACATAGAGAAGATGAATGTCTTCAATTTGCTTAGCAAAAGAGTTACCTTTCCATAAGGGGAAACTATCTGTTGAAGAGCTGAAATACGTTCTCCAACTTTGTCCTTCCTCTCCTGTTGAACCATTAAGAGAACAAAAACGGAAGGATCATTCCCATGCCGGTTTTACCATTGATCTTGTTGAACCAAACTATTTCCACTGAGAAAATCAATGAAAGCTAGGTTAAGCAAAGACCTTGGAATTGAAAGAGAGATCAGACTTATGGCGTTTGATGGTGCCTTCTTCGAGAGAGCAGACATTCCGCTTATTCTCCATCATCATTCCGGCGTCTCTAGAGAATTCCATTCCTTTTGCCAATGAGCAAAGCAGAGGAAACACATTAAGAAATGACCAAAACTCTACAAGAAGACGTTTCACAGGAGGTACGAGGTTACCGTCTAATGCAAATTACAGACCAAGAAGATTACAAGATTTGTGGATGGACCAACCAATGCATTGGAAGACAGGATTTGGATTAGAATATTAAGCCCAAGACAAAGATATGGTCAACGAAGTAGGCAAGGATTTGTGGTCAGAGGCTAGGCCTTAAGTTCACATCAGCTTAAGCATTATTTTAAGATTTCTAAGCACAATTATATGGCTCAAACAAAAGACTAATATTATGTTGCTTAAACTATTTCCATAAGCTTACAAACTGACAATAACATCATATATGCATGAATCACTTGCGTCCCTAAAAACAGGAGAAAAACCCAAAAAAACAAACAACACAGAATCCTCCACGGATCAGAGGAGAATAAAGAGTCTCTCTCAAGGAATTATTGACCAATTTAAACTAGAAATTAATTTCTTGCATTACAGTAGAAACTGTTAGCATTATCAAAGATGGTAACTTCTTCTGAGTAAAGGGAATTTTACAAACTAAACCAAAACATAATCCGACTAAAGATTAGCAACAAGCAGAGGAAAGAGAAGTAAATATGCAAGAGATTAGTTTCGAAACGGTTAAAGTTTGTATAATTAAGCCAAAAGGGAAGAAAATAAACAGAGCAAAAGTAGTATGAAACAGAGCAGAGAGAGAGAGCTCACGGAGAGAGATAGACTCACAAATGGGCAGAAGAATCTAAGAGAAAGCTTTGTTCTTTAAGAAATAAGAACCCACCACCCAGAACTTGTCAAAGCTCCAAATTTTCTTCCTTTAAAACGTAAAAGTAAATTGCTTCTTGTCCTTCAGCTTCTGACAACACAAAACCCGATAAGACGGGGAAATGTTTCTCTCTCTCTCTCTCTCTCTCTCTCTTGAATTTACTCAGTCCAAAAGGCAAAACTCCAAACCCTTGTTTGGCTTATACATCTTGGTCTTTTCCTTCGTTTTGCACTTGAATGATGTCCAATATCATGATAAAGAGCTCAGGCTGAGTGAAAATGGCGTCGTTTCTTTAAAGGTCGTGAGATTAGAGCAGTCGCAGAAATCTCGGCGTGGGAAAAGGAGAGAGAGAGAGTGAGAGAAGAAATTGTGTCTGTGTATGTATGCTATTGACAAATTAACGAAAGCAAATTGAAGGGAACTGCTTTTTATGTCTTTTTCTCGACCTTTTTGGGTGAGAGTAGTAGTGTCATACCGTCATTTACTTCCCCATCAGTTTCTTGAGACTTTTCATTTTTATCGACTATCAATATTTTTGTAGTTTTGTGACTTTTGTCTATCGGTTGTTTACTAGAGGCTACAAATTTGTTCAGATAGTACTACAAATCAGAGCTACTCAGGCCTCACTGATTTTAATGTCACGCAATTTCTTATTCTCACATAAGAAATCTCTGGATGCTATTCATATGGTCCAATGACATCTTGACGCTGTAGTATAGCTATACCAGGATCTACAACTCTATTCATAATATATCTAGCTTGTTGTTCCATTCCATTCATTAGTCTATGGTTTTGCTTGTTCTGTTGAACAATATAATTATGAAAGCAGTTTTTTTTAACTTTGAATTAAAGGAAAACATTAAATCATCGTTAGAAATGGTTCAAAAATTCTAAAAAATACAAACCGAGGTAGGAAGTTCATTTTTCGCAATTTGATTGTTTGGAATCAATTTATAGGTAAATTGGGTTAAAGAAACTCTTAATTACTTGGAAGACTAATTGACATAGTTACGAAAATATGGAAGCATGCCCCCACCACACCATCTACTACTCTTTGACAACTCCGCAAACTTTTTATAGTAAAAAAATGCTAACAGATGACTAAAGAGTAATTAAAGACTAATTCCTAGTTATTCTAGAGTCTTTAGTGCTGAGACTAATCGCATTTTGTTTTACCCCGAATAGCTACATAGTGTTTGGCATTTAGCACTTTTCAGTTTTTGAAAAAAAACAAAAACAAAAAACTAATATAGTCAAGGGTGAATCTAAAAAATCTTGTTAAAATGTTGGGTTTTTCTTTCAAGTATTTAAAATAGCAGTTGATAATACTGCTGACTGTAAAAAAAAAAAAAAAAAATACTGCCGACTTCACCAAATTACAAACTATATTTAATTTATAATAATGCTGTTTGTGGCAACCATTGGATATGTTGTTATATCATCATTATCTTGACAGCTATTATGCAAGTATGCAACCCATGGAGATGGAGAGAAGTCCTCTTGTAGTTATATATTACAAGTCCCAGGTTGAAGTCGCTTTTATTATTTTCAACATAACTCATTATTGTTGGAGATAGAAGAACTATTTTCTTCTTCTTTTGATAGTGACATTTGGAAGGTTATTTATTTTGTCAAATTATTTGACCAACTCTCTGCACCCATCAATCTTTTCCTTTTCCACTTTCCACTTTTTTTGCTTTTTCTTTCTTAAAATTTTGTTCTCATCTCTTTGAAATTTATAACCAAAAAAAATATCAACGAGATAGCTAGGTGTTAAGGAATCCTCTACTCACAGCCAGTACAATTCTCTGAGTTGCTGATAATTTCAAGATAAATATATAATACATCAATCAGATCAATCAATCGGTTCTACAATATAAAGAAAACATCACTTCTCAACAAATATACTATTCCAGTTAAAGAAAACATCACTTCTCAACAAATATACCCTGTTCTTAACTCTTAGCATTATTTGTTATTATACTATACATTAATCCACACAATTATACTTTTATTAAATAAAACTAGTTCATTAATAAGATTTGGACAAGAGAATTTAACGTAGAAGGATGGTAAGCTAGTTAGATTTGATTGTAAGATTTCTGAACCATTAATTCTCTTAAATTAACTGAAAGACAAGTAAGACAAAATTAAATTTGTCTGACGCCAATGCAAATCTCTCAAAGGAGACGCGCGCGCGTGGGCCAGAACGCGGAACTCGCGCTATGAATCATTCACGTGGAGCGGTTAGGAGAAGCGCGTTTTGAAAACGCAGACGATGAGGTTGCGATCGCGTGAGTTTTAAAATAAATAGAGAGATTTGTGGGGACAGAAGCACAGACCGTGCGAAGTAAAAGTCCAAAGGAATCAGCGTTTTCTTCAAAAGGTACGTATGGGCCCACGCGGTTTTGGTCTTTGTCTTCATGTCTCTATCTTCTTCTTTGTCCTCTCTTTGTTTTTTTTTTTTTCTTTGTGGCGACCGGATTAGGTACTGCTATTTATTTTTTGTTTTTTGTTTTTTTGTTTTTTGTTTGTTTTAATTCTACTTTTCTTCGATAATTTTTAGGGGCTAATAATTTTAAAATGATTTTTTGTTTTCAAGCAAATGTATTTTTGTTAACTACTGGATGATACACGAGAAAAGGTTTTTTTATTCCATTAGTTTGGGCTTTGGATACAATTTTTTATTCCATTACTTTGGGCTTTACAAACAACAAAACGAACTTTAAAGCCGTCAAAAAAACATTTACCACCCAAAATTTTGCGTTATGAGTTAATGTGACATCAATGATTCTTGCAACTCTCTTCTCTTTCAAGGCACTCCTTCAATCCTGTAACAATCTGTTTCATGTCTGGCCTCTCAGAGACGTTCAGCGAAACAGAGGCCAAAGCAAGCTCCACAATTTTCCAAACTGAGTTTTCAGTTTGGATCAAAGTCTTTCGGCATTTTTGAATCTATAACATTGCTCACATCATTCGTAGACTTCAAGATCGATATCACCCAATCACTCACGTGAACACGCTTCGTATGTGACTCATCGTCATCGATCGCTGTTTTTCCAGTAATCATCTCCAGTAGCACAACTCCAAAGCTGTAAATGTCACTCTTCTCGTTTAAGCCTTTCGTCTGGAAGCATCTGCACACTGTTTGACCAAAAAGAATACTCAAAATGTTTTCTTTATCCGGTGAATGGCGCCGGAGATAAGAGAGAATACTGACAGTGGATCGAGATATCCAGGAGTTCCAGCTACTAGAGTGGAAACGTCAGAACGAGACTCTGTTTGAAAACTCCGAGAGAGTCCGAAATCCGCAAGCTTTGCTCTGTTTTTATCGTTTAGCAATATGTTCGAAGTCTTCACATCTCTGTGAACTATCGCAGGTTTGCATCCACAGTGAAGATACTCAAGCCCTTTCATAGAGATTATCGTTAAAGATTAAAACTTTGGGATTAGTCTTAGAGGAATAACAAAGAAAGATCCAAACTTTTCTTCAAACCTTGCGCTGCATCAAGCGCAATCTGAAGTCTTTGTGTCCAGCTCAATGTATGGTCATACTTTCCAGTGAGATGATCCGCCATGTTCCCATTAGCCATGAACTCATAGATCAATCCCATTTTTCCAGCTTCATAGAAATAACCGATCAGCTCAGTGAGGTTTACATGATGAACCCTTCCAAGAACTTCGACCTATACGAATACGAATATGCATTTATTGGTGCTGATGATCTTGAAGGAACTAAGGAAGTGTTTGCTTATCATTTTCGAATCAATATCTGAAATTCTACGTTACCTCTGAGCGAAACTCTTTGAATCCTTGAGCTGATGTTTCTGATAAAAGTTTAACAGCGACTTGAAGGTTGTTATAGTAGCCATGGTAGACTGTTCCAAAACCTCCTTTACCGAGGACACGACGGAAGTTATTTGTCATCTTCACAACGTCTGCAAAGGTAAACAATAATTTGCTCTGCATCGGAATGTTTCCTGGTCCATTGTCTGCATCTGCTTCCACCTCAGATAAAATTTTAACAATTAGTAACGTGATAGACAAGATAGATAAGTAAAAAAAGATAGATACGTTACCTGACTTTTTCCTTCGTTTCTTGATCATCCAAAACACACCAAACAGTAACAGGAGAATGAACAATGCTGCGGATAATGCGACAAGCGCGGTCACGAGTGTTTTCTTGTTGCATTTTACGCAAGATATCTCGGGACAGAGTCCCTGATTGTCTCCGACCCTTAAGGAGAGCGATCCGTTCTTTGATCTTTCTAATAACTCGGATGGTACCGAACCTGTAAGCTTGTTTTTCTCTAGATTTCTGGCATTTTTACCAAGAGATAGAGTCCTTGGTTATCGATATTAACTTGTTATCGTTGTATCATTATATGTTTATAACTTACAAAACCCTCAAGAACTGAAGTCTTGACAGGAACTCTGGAATCTCTCCGGTTAAGCCATTGTTTGATAAGTCTCTGCCGGTTAAAAGATAAAAAAGAGTTTGCTTGTTCACGTCAAAATTTCTTTAACAAAATACAAAAAAAATGGGTATTATCTTGAGTTAGATAACTCACAGCTCTTGAATCATTGTGAGGTTAGCGAAGGAGGGAGATATGTGACCCGTTAACCCGCTGGACGTTAAGTTTCTGCATCCAAGCAACAATTATTTCAACAATCTCACAGAATCTAGAGACTGATCAAGAAAAGATGAAGACTACAGAAATGACACTTACAGTGATGTGATTCTGGGAGGAGTAAGACTAGGATAACTACAATCAAGGCCCTCCCAAATGTAGAGATTAGGCAAACAAGGATCTCCTTGCCAGTTTTTCTTCACTTTATAGCTTGCCTTTATGCTCATAACCGCGTCACCTATAAGTTTCAATTGATCAAACTATGAAAATGGTTGAACTTTTTTAGTCATTTTACTAGCACATACCGTCCTCTTTGCTAGTGAAAGACTGCGAGAAACTATTTCCAATGTAGAGCATTAACGATTGGCGGAAGTGTGGACTTGGGGGTTCTCTCGAGCGTAAACCTAATCTCTGTTTGAAGATACTTGGGACTCAAGTCAGCAATTGTCACTCCGTTGATGCGGATCTGGAACTCTCTGGTCTGGTTTGGTTTGAGACTGAGATCTTCGACCTCAGCGAAATGCATGTAAGCAAAGTATCTGACATTCGGATCACTTTTTTCGAAACTCATGATGATAGGGTCAGCTGTGTTTTCTGGAGTCAGTGCTGTGCTCATCACCAAACCTGAAGGGTTGTAACTATTATTGCTTGAGGTCACTGGATGTGATGTATTGATCTCTTTATAACCAACGCCGAGATCGCGATGAAGCCAGACTCGGTCATATACATCTTCACTATATCTGATTTAGAAAACCAAAAAAAAAACGTATTTCATTCCATTATGGGGAAAAAACTAATAAAAATTGTAAACTTGGAGCTACAGAAACAGAGCAAAAAACAGAGGTTTACCTGATCGGTGACTCCCTGAAAGAGCCAAAGTCCCAGCGTCTGGAGAAGAACAGAACACCTTTTGGAGATTCATATGTCGTATTGTCGTCCCCTAGAAACCGAAGCTCTAAAGTCGACATAAATGGAGTCCCTTTGCCTTTGTTTCCCAAACAGACATATATTTTCTCAGATTGGCTCAAGTAAACGACTTCTTTGGTCACAGGGACGGGTGTATTGTTTAAAGACACAGTGTCCCAGATATTGCCTCCAAGGAACAGATCAAAAACGGGCGTACCGTTTTCGCCGTCGTAGTTACCGTACATGAAACTGGTTCTTATGAGGTACTTCTTGCCTTTCCCCTGTTTTGGAATCAGTGTGTAGCAGTTCCTCGAACCTTCCGGAAAGCTCCTCAGGTTTTGTAGCTGTCTTTGAGCTTCGAAAGAGACCGATTTGGAGACTCCGGTTTCGACGAAAGATGAATCTGAGACGTAGTTTATGCCCGTTGTGTCGTCTGTGTACGATGATCCACTTGGGATCCCACAGTCGATGCTTATGAAGCCTGTGAGATTTCACATTTTAATCCATAAAACTTATATGAGTAACGCATTATAATTTTCTTGATTACAACTACTTCTTACTAAAGATAAATGAATCAGTTAAGACGACCTGATTGATCTTGGGAAAGAACTGAAACGACGAGACACAATGCAAATGCTGCTGAATATATCAAATAGCGAATTTTTTCCATTTTCGTCTGTTTTTCACTTTTTTGAAAAAAAGGAAAAAAAAAATAAAGACAACCAAAAAAATGGGTTCAAGAAACTTGATGTGATGAAGTTTGTACTTTAAAAGACGAAAAAATAAATTTGTATCGGAGGTAAACTGAAGACCAAACTTAAACAAATTGGAAGTTAACTTTTTTTATATTAGCTACTTGCTCTCGAGGACTTAGCAAAGTCAAAAGTCAACTTGCATATGTATTTACATGCTGAGCATGATAAAGATAACATTATCCTTTGTTTTTTTTGATAAAGATAACCTTATACACTTAAAGTCGTTTGAGAACAAATTTTATACACTTTTAAAATGTACAGCACAAATGTATGTTGTAAATTGATGCGAAAACTTCTTTACAATAATATAGTCACGGATCATGACTCCGCACGTATCTGTCAAAAAACTTGGTAAAGACAAATGTTTGTTAAAAACCACTATTGTGCGCCTTGTTCTTGCGCTATATACCCTGCGCACATAGTCGCCATCACTTTCCCCTTTACATGACTCTAAAACCTATCTTATATCGAACCAGTAGGACGTGAAGAGAATAACCTAATACTGTTCCTCGCTTTTATAACGTTTTCCGCAAGCAATCGCCATATAGATTCTTCTTTCTTGCTAAGCCTCTTCATTTTCTCCTCGAAATTCCTACATGATTAACAAAATGATTACAGTCTGTATATATATAAAGATTGGACTTATCTATAATGCGCAATGGAATCTTACCGGCAGAGAGGGACATTGCAAGAATCAGAGTCAGAGTCGTCACAGATACAAGAGTGAAGCTGCAGAAGCTGTCCCATCCGTTTGCACTGAAGACACAAAGCCCTAGACTTGCAACCCAAGAAATGTCTAAGTGCAGCTTCAAGCATTTTACACGCCGGGAACTTGCACACGGTTTGGCTTCCTTTAAGAGCTTTATCGCGAGGTCCAATTGTGCCACAACCTTCTCTGTAAATGTGGACAAGAGCTTCCATGGCTTCATAGAGTTCCACATACACTTTCCTCTCCTCGAGCTTTTTCAATCTATCATCTTTCTGAAGTTCTGCTTCTACGGCAATTTCAACAAGCTCTTGTTCGAGAAGAGCATTAGTGTGGCTCATCACTTTCCATCCTTCTGTTGAAGATATAGACTTGAAGTCTTTGATAACCATTGAAACACAAAGAAAGCCAATTCTTTCAGCGTCACAGTCTCGTGCCAACTGGAGCACGTCAATCACATTCTCCTTGTTGATCCATCCTTGATCGAGAACCTCCACACAAACTCTTTTAAGAGATGGGACAGAGTAGTAGTGTGACAGAACCAATAACTGGAGCACAAACTTCTTCATTTCTTCCTCCTCGTAGCTGCAGGTTTATGTATCAGACAGACATGCTTCAAAAGAGAAACTAGCATCGCAAAAGCAATTTCCATTCGAACACATACCAGGACGAGTACAGAAACCGAATGAACGTGTAGACTACTTCACAAGGCACCCCAGGGATTTTGAGATATGGTTTTCCATTTTTACCCCTCGACTGATCCAGAAGTGTAGCCATAACGGGTGAGGCTGCAGCCTGCACAAGACAGAAACCTTGTCATATGCAGAGTGAAATTTCCCATAGATCTTTGAACATATAGCATCGGAAATCAGATTTATATCTTGACAAGAACTCACCAGGACACATGAATGAGCTGGAAAATGAGAATAGTTATCGGTTACAACAAATGCATCTGCTCCGATTCCTTCTTTGAAAAGCTTCTCCCAAGTGTCTACTGTTTCTTTGGGCACAAGGCGAGATGAGCTCGAAGGTTTCGCGCTGGAAGCATGAAAACGCTTGTAGGTTATACGAGGAAGAGGAGGAGGTTTCGGAATGTTATCATCACCATGAGTGTGGTCTTCTGAAGAAGCCATCGAATCAACCATACAGAGAGAAATTAGGCGAGAAACGGTTCTTCAGTCTGCTGAGATCAAATGCAAGAAGCAACCATAAGTTGTGTATCAGAGTTAAGCAGCCATTCTCAGCTTGCTCATAGTGTTGCTTCATATTTACTCCAACCAAGATCCAACATCCTTAGTCTGAAGCAAATAATCCTTCTGAAGCAAATCATCGAACACAAGATCAGCAACTTTGACAGCAGTTATCAAACAGAGATATATAATTCGATTTCGAAACTCAGTCTTCGTAATTGGTATCTTAAATTATAGACATCAAGATCAATAAGAATCATCAACAGGCAGATACAGAGATTATCAAAGACCGAGAAACGGAAGAACAGAGAACACGAACATCCTGATGACCCAATAAAGCAGAGCAAAAGATGAAATTTGTAGGGAAGATTCTCAGTGATGAGAGAAAGAAATCAAACCCAGAAAGTGGAAAGACGGAAAATTCTCACGCAAATGACCAAGTCGAAATTATCAAAGCAAAAAGAAAGGAAAGAAGAAGAAAAGGAAGAATCGTTTTCATTCTTACCCAGAAAGAGAGAATCCGAGGTTTACCCAATATTCGGCAGAATCGTCACTTTGGTGATACAGTATCAGAGTGAAGTTGAGAAGCGTTGATCTTCAATCACGAACTCGACGCTAAGAACTTTATAATAATCGTAACTAACGAGAGAGACGATGGAAGCGAAGAGGAGAAGCTTTTGGTGCCAAGTGGTTTCGTCGTAAATAGAAATCAAAGGACACGGAAAGTAGCAAATTTGCATACAAAACGTATACCAAACGTCGTCGTTTATGAGTGGGAGAAAATGGGTGAAAAAAAAGAAGAAGAGAGAAATATAAAGTACGAAAAAAATAGCAGAGCGGAAAAACTGAAGGCCACTAATGTTTAAAAAAATATAAGGTTGATTGACATATATGGCTGATCTCGAACTGCACTAAAGAATAAAGTTAGTGATCCTTGTCACCATATTTTTGTATTTTATGTCTCTTACCGGTTAGTTATTAAAAATGATGATCCAATATATTCTTATCACATTAGTCGGTGAAATTATAATACCGACCAACTTTTTTTTTCCATCTTTTTGGTAAAATACCGACCAGCTTATATGATAGAAATAAGTTAAGAATGATACATACACAAAGGAAATTAATTAGGGGAAGAATGGTAAAATGAAATACATTATTTGAAAGTTGGAATTTGACCCCTCCCAACAAATATTATGTACTTCTCAACTCTCAAATCACTATCTGTTTACTCGGATTTATAACTCGGATTTCTTTTCCTAGTTTATAACTTTAAATTATGGATAACCAATTTTTCCACGGGTTTCCAGTGGACGGGAAAGTTAGGAAACAAATGGGAGGGGTCAAATTCCAACTTTTATTTATTGCAGAAAAAAAAAAAAAAAAAAGCTGAGCACAGCTTGGCAGTGGGAGATAAAGGCAACGGGCCAACAAAAGAGCACCACGTGGATGGATAGTGTTTCAACTTCCAGATAGGACGGCGTTGAAACTTGAAACTCAAGTAGTCGTTTCTTTTCTTTTTTTACGAGGACGTGGCTTTTCCATAGATTGGTGTTAACTGTTAAGTGTTAACTGATTAACAGAATTCGAAATCCAATCAATATACATCCAAAAGCTCAGCAACACTTTGAAAACTATAAATTTAATATTTCGGATTCTATAAAAAAAGAGACTTAAACTTTGTCAAAAATAAAATAAAATAAATAACGGTGTCACTCGGAATTCTAAGAAAAATGACTGGCAGAGTCGTGAGGTTCAAGAAAGAAAAGTCGGCTACACTCCAGTCTCTTTCAGTACCAGAGTTTTTGTTGACAAATACGACTTCTTCAAAGCATACTATTTATAAAAAAAAGAGATATCTTGTTTTTTTTTACAATAATCAGCCTAGATTTCTAGCTAGGTTTGTAATTTACTTTGCATTTCACATTTTCACTATATATGTTATGTGTTGCAAATCAAATATTTATCATCAATATATATAACATTTTGAAGTTCATTAGTCAAAAAAACTGTAGATCTTAACACAAATTTTTCCTTATCAATAGCCTATTTTTATTCCCAAGAACAAAAACAAAGCAAGCTCTCCGTGAAGCTTTTAATACTAAAATTAATTATTTAAGTTAAGGTTGTGAAATTAATTCGTTACAATTTCAGATGGGTTCCCTTTTCCTATCAACGTTTTGCAATTTGGATCCAGATTGCATAAGCAATGACATCAACAGTAGCAATAAAGCTGAGATGCAGTGTCTCTCTCATGGAAGATGACAAAATGAGCCTAATATATGTCGCGAATTATATATATGTTGTACATTCGTAGAATGTCACATGCTAACGATAAACTAATAAAATACAATAATCATGTCCACTTTGATTGGTGGGCTGCATTATCGTTCAACACATCTTGGTCGCCACGATACCTTTACCTTTTTGGATTCTAGTCCCACCAAAGACGTAGTCAGATCAAAGTCATCCACTCCAATCTTATGGCTATATATAAACACACCCACATATACTAGAGTTAGCAAGAACAAGAGATAAAAAGATAAAACGAAACAGCAAAAAATGAGAGAAGGATCTCATGTTATCGTCATGCCTTTCCCTGGACAAGGCCATCTAACACCAATGTCCCAGTTCTGCAAACGCTTAGCCTCAAAAGGTCTTAAGCCCACCCTTGTCATCGTCTCCGACAAACCCTCTCCGCCATACAAAACAGAGCATGGCTCCATCACTGTCTTCCCCATCCCCAATGGCTTCAAAGAAGGCGAAGACCCATTACAAGACCTCGATGATTACATGGACAGAGTAGAAACGAGCATCAAAAACCGCTTACCAGAGCTGATAGAAGACATGAAGCTGTCGGGAAATCCTCCTAGGGCTCTCGTGTACGACTCCACCATGCCGTGGCTTCTTGATGTAGCTCATGGTCATGGGTTTAGAGGTGCCGCGTTTTTCACGCAACCTTGGCTTGTCTCAGTTATTTACTACCATGTTCTCAAGGACTCCTTCTCTGTACCGTCTACAAAGTATGGTCACTCGACGTTAGCATCTTTCCCTTCGTTTCCTATGCTGAATGCGAATGATTTGCCCTCTTTCCTCTGCGAATCCTCTTCTTACCCTAATATACTAAGGATTGTGGTCGATCAGCTCTCAAACATTGATCGAGTCGACATAGTGTTGTGCAACACTTTCGATAAACTGGAGGAAAAGGTACCGAAAATATATCCAAAAATAATATTTTTAAGACTATTTAATGTATATGATTATGTTTGACCTTATAGTTCACTTCCCAAACTAGATTTACAAAAATTCCTTTGAATATTTTGTTGGTATTAATTAGATTTTCGTTTAATAATTTAAAACTCCCCAGGTTAGAGTTGTTTTGATCAAAAACTAACTACAAAAATTGTTAGATTTGATAAAAAGAAATTGTTCTAGCCTTATCTTTTTTTTTCTTTATCTATTTCATTGACTATGATTAATTTGATTTTTTTATTTGTTTGTTTCCTTGCTGTTTTTAGTTATTGAAATGGGTCCAAAGCTTGTGGCCAGTCATGAATATAGGACCAACGGTTCCATCGATGTACTTAGACAAGCAACTGCCGGAAGACAAAAACTACGGATTCAGCCTCTTCAATGCGAAAGTCACTGAATGCATCGAGTGGTTAAACACAAAGCAGCCTAATTCAGTTGTCTATGTATCATTCGGAAGTTTGGTGGTTCTAAAAGAAGGTCAAATGATGGAACTCGCATCAGGCCTAAAACAAACCGGACGTTTCTTCTTGTGGGTTGTGAGAGAGACAGAGACAGACAAAATTCCAAAAAACTTTGTAGAGGAAACCAGCGAGAAAGGCCTGATTGTGAGCTGGAGCCCTCAGCTTGAAGTTCTTGCACATAAATCAATCAGTTGTTTCTTGACACATTGTGGATGGAATTCAACCTTAGAGGGATTAAGTTTGGGAGTTCCAATGATTGGTATGCCTCATTGGACAGATCAGCCCACGAATGCTAAGTTCGTGGAGGATGTGTGGAAGGTTGGGGTTAGGGTTAAGGCAGATGCGGATGGGTTTGTGAGAAGAGAAGAGATTGTGAGATGCGTAGGAGAAGTTATGGAGGGAGATAAAGGGAAAGAGATTAGAAGGAATGCTGAAAAATGGAAAGTGCTGGCTCGAGAGGCTGTTTGTGAAGGAGGTACCTCTGATAAGAATATTGATAAGTTTGTTTCTATGTTTTGTTAGAGGATTGAAATCGAGATGTTAGAAAGTAATTGTCTAATGCAAATTCATTTATGAACATTGTGTTAAAAGACCGTAAGACTATATATGCTCATATATAGTTGCATTTCGTCGTTTAGATTTCAATTCTTTTTAACTTTTGTTGTTGCTGTAATAACTAATAAGGTGGTTTCTCATTTGTAAATCTACAGCGCTTTAATTACTCAAAGTTTTAAAAGAAAACTTGGAGTTGAGAGTATTTTATTTATAAGATGAGAAATTTTTGGAAACTATATGGTATATATGTGCTATGCGATTAAAGGAATGTTTATTTATTTATTTACTTATCAAATCATAACTTCGCTTTCAGTGATTGACTAGCTGCCAGGAACGTTTACATAATTTGAAAGTTCATCTGAAACGTCTTAAAATTGACTTATACACCTCTGACCCCTACTGTTTCGCCGTTTCCCTTCCCATGGCACACGCGGCCATAGATAGATCTAATGACTGACTGGGA
Organism: Noccaea bulbosa; assembly: GCA_900406535.1. Lineage (NCBI taxonomy): Eukaryota > Viridiplantae > Streptophyta > Magnoliopsida > Brassicales > Brassicaceae > Noccaea > Noccaea bulbosa. The sequence continues at coordinate 40,272 of OVBJ01000019.1, forward strand.
GGAACATTTGCCTAATTACAAAACTCACCTAAAACTTGTTACAAAATAGACTATACACCCCCAACCCCAAGACTTCTGAAATGCGAGACGGCCTTATCCAAAATTCACTTTTGGGCTTCGCTACGTCGTTGGTCAATGTGGGCCTAGGTGCTCTTGTTAATGAGACACCAAATCTTCAAGACACGAAAACTGATTCAAAAGACTCTTTTGAAAATCTTCACTCTCGTTTTAAAATCCCTTCTGGAAGTCTCCTTCTCTTGTTCGGTCGTTTCTCCGCTTCCATTGATTCCTGCTGGTTTCTTCCTACTAGAAGCTTCTGCACTGTTGCATTAACCTCCGTGCCTTCTTCCGCAAGTAACTCGAGTTCCTCTTGTGAAGGTGTAATCGAGAGAAGCGCTCCTTCTTTCTCCAAGAACATCTTTAGCTCCGACATGAACCGCCCTGTTTTCGCTTCTTTTCCAGAAGCCATATCGAAGGCCAGAGCCGCATCATCAGGCACGAATCTCCATAGCTGAGTACAGCTCGTACGTGCACAGAAATACCCAAACGCAGTAACCGCGTGGTGTACCAAAGCCCAGTGGCGTTCCCTGAGAAGCAAATGGTAGAGTTCCCAGACGGAGCGGCTCTTTGGACAGGTCTCGGTTTCAGACATCTAGTATTTGCTAAGCCCTGATAAGAAGAGAGCGAGGTTTGGCTTCGATTTATGGAGATGATGATGAGGATGACCAGTTTCTGAAATGAATAACTTTTGAAGCTCTGTTATGACATTATCCATCTGTTGGCAAGTGTATAGCTGCTCGCTTCTTGAGATGATTGACAGTGTTTCGCTGAGAATCTCACTGTAACGATCCCTTGTCGCTTCATCTTTGGAGTTTTTATACTTTTGAATGAGATTGACGACAAACTTCAGAGTTTTGGAGTCGATCTCTGATATGCTCATGTCTCTACAAAGAACAAGAGCAATAGTCAATATCCATTACACAAATGTTGAAGGTACTTGGCGAAATTTCTACACTGATATGTGATTATGTTATCTCGTGCAATAAGATATCTAAGGAAGTGTAGAGAATTACAGTATCCGAAGGCAAGCAGAGAGTGCAAAAACAGGAGCTCCTAGCACAGTGTATCTGGATGAGTTTGATGGTTTCTCATTGAAATTCTCAATGAAGTGGAAGAAATCTGCAATGATCTGTTTCTTTGCGTCGTTTTTGATTCTGTCTGTAAGAAAATTCAGAGGAAAGCCCTCTAACAGCAAGGCTAGATATGCATCTGGTGCAGATTCAGATCTGCTCTCAGTGGAAATGTTTTTTGTAAACTCGAGCTGTTAAAGATTTGTGGCTGTGAGTAAGAAGAAAGCAGACGGACTTCGTAGTTCTTCTGAGAACAGAATCAGGACAAAGCGGCGTTTCTGATGATGACATTGACATCATGAATGTACAAAGTTTGTCAATCATATCAGCCACCAAATCTTCAGTGGCGTGACGCACCAAGAAGCACCAAAGTTCCATAATTATCTGCCAACATAAGAAATGCGGATGCAAGAGACTTTGGAGTAAGAATGTTTCAAGCTCTTCCCAGGCAGGAGATGAAGACAGGTTAATCATAAGGGTTTTGAGTGATAGAATCAGAGCTGAAAACATCGACTCCCAGATTATTGTCTTCCCAGAACCATATGCCACTGGAAGCTGAGAGGAAAGGACTCAAGAGTAAACCTCTGGGTCTGTTAATACGTCGAGAAGCCATTGCAGCTTCGAGGTGATTGCAAACTTTGCATCTTTTTCAAGCTCAGAAGAATACCTCATGACAGACTGAAACAATACAACTCGGGCCAGGAGCAAGACTCTGGCACTTGTCGCAGATTCAACAGATAAAGACAAGATATCTCTACCAAAGCTGATTTTTCCTGAGAATCATGCATCTGTTTCTTACTAATTTGGTTTGAGAAACATTGTGCATCTACGAACAACGAATCAAGAAGTGTGAGCCTTAATTCTCGTGTTGTTTCACCTGAGTTCAACAGTGCAATTAGAAGATCTACCGTTGTTTTCTCTAGAAGATTAGTCATAACTTCACCGGCGGATTTGACATGGGTTTGTTGGCTCAACAAAACTTTGAAAGCAGAAATCATCAAGACGCAGAGTGCTATTTCTTTAAGCACCAAAGACGCCTGGCTTGGAAACAGCGCCACAACTTTAACAGCATTGATAAGATAAAATTTCACAGGAAGAAAAGACCCTTCTAGCTTCTGTTGCAGATACGTTTTCCTTCGCCGAGCAAGAAGACCAAGCCTCAGCAGCAAATCTCAGAGACTCCTTGATCAGTGATATTAGCTTTAGAATGATTTCTCCAATATCTACCTCAGAGACCATCTGCTTGTCTATCTGAAGCAATGTAATCACACCCTTCCATGATGTATTAAGAATGGTCACAAGATTGCCACCATCTCTTGCAGCAAGCATACCTATTTCACTCAGAGATTTAACTCCCAGCGTGATTAAGCCTACCAAATTACACACAGTGTTGCCTTCCTCCATTCTAGCTGTTCCTTCATTTCCATTAGTCTTGATTTCATTTATCCACTGATTCACTGCTGGGGAGTACTCTTTGCACAGACGAACAAGAGAGTCAATCACCGCTTGCACAGCCTTAAAAAATCTCCGTGGAAAAGGATTCAACTTTCTGTCTCAAAGTAAAGGTGAAAGCAATTAACAGATGAGAACGATGCAAAAACACTAATCTCAGCATACAGTAGTAATGCTTAATTTCAATAAAACATATGTTAAATAACCAGTTTCATGACAGTATGGTTCAGTACAAAAAACTACTGGTGAAAGAATAAGATGATTTCCGAAGGTACCTTACCTTGGCATTCAAAATCACCTCCTTCATCAAATTCAGCTGCTCTGAAACAAGCTTATGAACTGTAACAGCTGAGGCCTCATCACTCATGAAACATATTTTTCCAATAGCAGTATAGCTTGAGGCAGAAAAGCGAAGGTAATCCCAAAGAAGCTGCAAAACGTACGTTGATTGAAAAAATCAGTTGGCCAGTAATCGTTAGCTCTAACAGATTAAAACTTACAGTTTACAGAAACGTCAAACATCACCAAACCTGAAAGAAAATGTTTGAATGCTCTTCCTCTTGAGACTCCTCCATGGACATTACAGACATGTTTAAATGTTTTGCACACCATTGGCTTACCTACAAGAAGTGAAGAAACAGAAGATAATACAACAACACTCTCTCTCCTCAAGCTGAGATTCAATTCAACAATAAGCAGCAAGACTGAAAGTATTGTACCTTAATGCCAAAAGCAAGAAAGTATTGAGAGCAGTCAGGCCGATCCAAAGCAAGGTATTTTGAAGCCACAGGCAGAATTGCCTTGTTCAACAAACACTGGGAAACGTCAAGACATGTGAAGTCTTCCCAGAGGGTCTAATACTAATACTGCAGTCAAGGAATACTTGAAACTTGCCATAAGAGACCAATTAAAGCATGCCTAACTATCTTAATTCAAGTGAAGCATACTAGTAAACCAACAATGCATGAAACAGTATGACTGTATCTCTGAACTGTTCACATCATTATCGTAAAATCTCTATTCTCACGATATTTCCCCTGAAACCAACAATGGCACGCATATAGAGTGGAGATTTGACAGCAATTGCAACTTAGCATAGAAGAGAGCATAAAAGTATGTAAGGAATGGATACTGTTAGGCTGTCCACAAAAGAGGGCACATCACAAGTCTCTTCTATATCTAACTGAGCGAGCCGTGTGAGCAGTTGAACCCGGTTCTCGATAAGCTGAGCAATGAAGATGGGGAAAGCTCGTTAGACCTATGAGATACTGAAATTTGCAAAAGCATAGCAAAGTCTCGAGTGAATATTATATATGAGAAGATAAAAATTGATTAAGCCAATCACAGATTTAAGCCGGGGAAAATTAATGAAGAGAAATCGTACAAGATACCTAATCGAACGGAAAAATTCATGAGAAACCCCAATCAAATCGGAAGAAGTCGGATTTTTGTTAATCTAAAAAATGAATCGGAAAGATGCACAAACGGAGGCGATTTGTTCTTGATTGAAAAGAGAGAGTTTCGGTATAATTTACTACCGGAAGCGATTGAAAATTCTCCAGCAATAAAAAAAGGTACGAAAATTTAAGCTGGGAAATTTTACAGAAACCTAGAAAATCAATCAAAGCTGGAGACGAAGAGAAGCTTACATCAGAAAATTTGATCTCTTCTAGTATCCTCATCGCATTGTTCTCCATCCCTCTCCCTCTCCTTCACTCTCTATCTCTCTCTCTCTCTCTCTTGAATTTTGTTTTCAATTTTTCAGTGTGAGAAAAGAAAGAATGGCTCTAACTTCTTAATTAGCTTCCCGCTCTTTACATTTCGGCTATTGAAAATATCTCCGGCTTGTAATATTGAGTAATTTTAAAGGCCCGTTGGATCTAATTGGCCTTTACAAGCCGCTCGATTTTTATTTTCGGTTCTCAGATTGAAAACCGAAATCAAATCCTTCATTATAATCCTTCATATTAAAACAGATAGGGAAACAAAACAATAGAATATGACTGAGATAATGAAATTTCTCGATAAGCTGAGCAATGAAGAAAGTGAAACTCGTTAGACCTATGAGATAATGAAATTTGCAAGTCCTTCGAGTGAATCGGAATCAATACTATAGCAAGTCTCAAGTGAACTTTATATATGAGAAGAAGAAACAAATAATTAAGCTGGGGAAAGTCAATCCACAGTCCAGACTATAAAATGCAGAGAAAACGGAAAATTTTTCGTGATTGAACATAGAGAAGTTGCATAACTTACTACCGGAAGCGATTGAAAATTCCCCAGCAACAAAAAAAAATGGTGCGAAACAAAAAAGGAATAAAAAAGATGGACAAACAGAGAGGTTTGTTCCTGAATAAAACCTAGAAAATCAATCAAAAGGTGGAAACGAAGAGAAGCTAACATCTCATCGCACTGTTCTCCCCATCTCTCTCTCTCTCTCTCTCTCTCTCTCGGAAGTTTGTTTTCAATTTGTTCGCGTGAAAGAAAGAAAGAAAGATGCTACGTCATTGCATTAGAAAGATGGAAATACAAATATTATAGATTTGATGATAACAAGTCAACCATATCTTACACATTATTTGGTTGATAACAAACAGGAAATATTAAAAGCTAAGATCCGAAATTTCAACATATGAGACATTATTTGATGAAATCAGATATTCTAAAAACGAAGCTGAAAGGGAAACATAACGACTTTACTACAAAGGAGGAGGCTTCTTCATCTTCATCTTATGGCAGAGGTGAAGCTGGAATCGAAGGTGGAGCTGAAGGTGGAGCCGAAGCTGGAGCTGAAGCAGGAGATAGAGCACCACACATAATCATGGCATTCCTTACCAAGACTTTGGTGGTGGGTTCGCCAGGGGCATTTATTGCAGAATAAAGTGCCATTATGGTGATGGCATTGACTGCTGCAGGAGTGTTGCTCTCGGATAGGGAAGCTATTAAGATTCTTAGCTGTGGGTCGTTTATCTGGTCATCGAGGCCTGAGCTCTTTTCCATTTGGACACCTCAGCCACTCTATAACTAACCCCGAACATCGAAGCGGCAACTCCGATAAGAGAGAGTAAAGCATACTTCTTGAACATCAGGGAAAATAGACTCCATAAGCAAGCATATATGCAGCACAGATGGCAAACTCATCAAAGTATCTGAAGCTTTGATACTTTGTTCTTACGAACACATCGATTGGAACGAGAGAAGCATAAAACATTCCAGACATACTGGCGACGAAGAGGCAAGCTCCTTTGAACCCTTCGGGGACAAGCTCAATGTACTCCTTTGTATGAGCCATGAAGAACAACATGACGATGGTCAAGAGACTCATACAAAGAGCATGGAGCTTTGTTGACACTCTCTCATACTCGCTGTTGGTTAACCAAAATTTGGTAAGACCATACTTAAAAGAAGTCATTTTTCTGAGAATGAAGAAATAGAAAAGTTTAAATTTCTTTTGAAGATCACCAAAGTTTAAGTTTCTTCGAAGAGTACATCAATATATATACTAGGTTATGCCCCGCTTATACGCGGATTTATTTTAAGATTTTTGAAATAAATCACTAAAAAATATTAAACAAAATTTTATCCCTTTTAAAGTAAAGAAAATAATATTAAAAAACCCATAAAAATCTATTAATAAAATAATATTGAAATTTTTACATTTTTATCATAACTGATATTTTTTTTTGTTGAATTCTTGATAAGAAAAATGAATTAGTTTGTTTTATTTTTATTTTTATCTAAAATAAAAAAATTTACACATATCATCTGATCGACTGGTTAATTAGTGAAAATTTGATTATTTCATTCAAGAGATTTCAATTGATGATTTTTTTTTAATATTGTTTACCTAACAAAAAATAAAAATTAAGCTATTTAAAATTAGAATGTCGGTCCATTATAAATTTTTTTTTCTAATATTAGTTAGTTGTTTGATAATTATTTTGTAAGTTTTCTATCTTTATTTCCTTTTCAGTTTTAGAACGCACTAAAAAGAGGTTTTATTTTAGAAAGCCCAAATTTATTCGAGGCCCAATCGTTGAACAACTGATCCAAAAGGAGTTTGATCACATCATTTCGGGCTCTAATCCCATTTTCTTTTATTCACCATCGATATATGAATAAATAAAAACTTAAACAATAAAGGAAGACCTACAAGCTTGAAACGATGGATGGTTCACATCGAACCGTGCAAGGTCACTGTCATATTCTGCAAGGAAAATATGACGTCAAAAGCTACACTCATGGAAATGCAGCAAGGAAAGTCACGTCACAATCTGATGACGTTCTATGACGTCAACAGCTCTATATATATCTTAATGTACTCTTCAATGAAACTTAAACCTTTGTTCTCTTCAAAAGAAACTTAAACTTTTGTATCTTCTTTCACTCTCCAAAAATGAATAGATTTTCCTTTGGCCTTACCAACTTTTGGTACACTAATGTCGAGCATGATAGAGTTTCCACGAAGCTACATGCTCTTTGCTACAGTCTCTTGACTATAATGATGCTTTTTTTCATGGCGGATCCACAGAAGTACCATGATTTTTTTGAAAATGACGAAATCACAAATCCCATGATTTTTAAGGAGTTTTTAGATGATTTTGTGTGAATCATGGAATTTCAAGTGATTTTAGTTAAAGTATTCTAAAATCCCACCTAAAACCATGTGATTTGAAATCCCTTGTTTTTAGCAAACAAAATCTCCCCAAAATCACCTAAAATCAAATCATTCTTTTAAAATCCACTTTTAAAAATATTTTCAATAACAGTGGATTTGAAAATGGATTTTAAAATCACAAGTTCAATAACACTGGATTTTAAAAGGGTTTTTAGAATTCAAGTTTGAATAACAGTGAATTTGTACTTATAATACAAATCACCTTAAATCACTCCAAATTCTACTTTCAATACACCCCTCCTAAAATATTCATGTTTGAATAACAAAGGATTTGTAATCTTAATAAAAATCATTTAAAATCATCTCAAATACTTATTTCAATACATCCCCCTAAATTTCAGTCAAAGGAAAATTGAATTTATTTTTTCTTGCAAACCTATATGTCATCATCTCGTATCAAGTCAAGAATTGGTGTTTTTTTTAATAGAAACCTAATCAACATAATCTAGATTAAATCTTTCCCAAGTGAAAGTAGCATGAAGAAAATAGGATACAAACCATAAAGCAGAAAGTATGCAAAGTAGATGATGATTGATGAGTACAATAAGGGCGCAGACATGGCTAAGAAGATGGAGGAGACCTATAAAACTGTTTGGGCGAGTTCGTCAAGAAGATGGAGACCCATAAAGCTACACCAGCAATATATGATACGCAGGAGAACCCGAGAACACCTCGATCATATGGGATTTATTTGGAACAGCCATGTGAATCTTATGGTGTTTTACATAACAAAAACATTGTAATATTCGAAACAATGTCATAAATCACGTATTTGTTTTGCATGCATAGATCACCCCACCAAAAGTAACATCGATCGATTGTTATATAAAATATTCAATTTCTATAAAATAAATAAATAAAGGAAAATTCGTTGATGGAAACTCACCACCATGGACACCGCCGACTCCGAGATTCATCGATTAAAGGAGGCTCCATGGCTCCGTTTCTTTCTTGGTAGTATTACTTAAATAAGATTGAGATGATGTTTATATTTAACCCTAGATGGGATTTTCATACCAAAAAAAAAAAAAAAAAAAAAATTTGGTTTTGTGGGTTTTTTTTTTTTTTTAATTTNTTTTTTTTTTTTTTAAGTATAGCTTGATTTGGTATTGATGTTTAACTATTGAAACTCTGTAAATTGCGGTATCTAAGGGTTTTTGTTTAGATTTTATATTGACAAAATATATTATCTCCCATTCTCGACATTATTATCTTCTTTAACATTCGCTTCTGCAAGTTACTGAAAAAATAGATCGTATATTAGGTTTTTTTTAATGAAAACACTACAAGAAACACGACGTCACTTTATTAGTGACACTTTCAAAACCTACGTTAAAATTCTTTAAAAGAAGGAGATTAGCATCACTAAAATTACCGTCGTGAGATATGATGCTAAAACAAAGAGATTAGCATGTGATGTTTGGATTTTGCCATCGTTGGGTTTAAAATCATTGAAAGGAAAATTTCAGTGAAAGGAAAATTGAATTTATTTTTTCTTGCAAAGCTATACTCTAACACCGGGAGGATAATTCTGACCAGATTTCCGCGACAAGACCAGAACCCACTAGCTCGAGGGTCGAAAGTTCCGCGGATTAGTGACATTTTGTTAACTTTGTTGAAGAGAATCCAGTAGGCGGAGTTTCCAAATGCCCTGTAATCTGCCGGAGCAACGACAGTTCCGGTCACTTGGAAACTAAGTTTGCTCTTGCATGGCCCTCCAAACGTTATGGCCTTCACTAGAAATGTCCCAGTCGGAACCACCACAGTGCCTGCAGCTGCCGAGCCACAAGCCACTTGCCATGCTTTGAGGAATGCTGCCGTCGAATCCGTGACACAGTCCGGTTTTGCTCCTAAGCTAACGACGTTGAATACGTTGGATGCACCGGTTGAGACATCGATGAAGGTGAGGATTGTGAGGAGAAGTGGTAATGCAATATGTGATTTCGTCATTTTCTATATCTTTGAGTTTAAAGTTTGAGTTTGTATTGGTGTTGATGCATGGCATGGGTTATATATATAGTCCATGAATAGCTCCTTAAATTGGAAACTATGGTACAATTCAGTACATGTGGTATCTATATGATAAAGTTTGTGAAATTATTAATCTCTACAATATTAGTTGAGAAGTACATTTGAAAAAAAGACCAAAAAACTATGTATTTACGGAGAATGTCATTGGGTTAATGAATAAATTATGTTTGAAAACATGGATAGTAAAAGTTAAAAGTGTCTGAAAAAAAGAAAATCCAACTCGTCCGAGTTGACTTGGTGAGTCACGAATAACCCACCCGTATTGTCTCGGAAGACGCGGATCTTTGCCAACTTAAATCAAACCAGAGTTAATTGAGTTATAAAAATAGTGAATGGTTCGATAAAACCTGAAATCAATTATTTCAGCGATTGGTTCAAAGAATCGCATATATCGTTCCACTTTAATTGCAATCCAGAAACAAAAATATAAAATGGGATAAGAGCCCGAAAGGCCGAAACAATTTGATCAAACTCCTTGAGCTCAATTGTTCAACGCTTGGGCCTCGGATAATTCCGGGTCGGGTATGAGAATACTTGGTCCGTTCGGTAAATTCAGAAAAGGTTGACTTTCTATAGGCGCTGATGTCCAGCAAATTTGGGCATTCTAAAATAAAGCCTTTTCTTTTGTACTTTCCTTTTATGACTTTACTTAGTTGATTTTGTTTTGAATCTAATGTACTGTTCATAAACTATATTGTTTTCAACTTTAGTGTATACATGAAAATTTATATTTCAGAAGAGAGCTTATATCCTTTTATTGGAATAAATAACTTATTTTTTAAATTAAAATAAAATTATTTTTATATATCTAAGAATACAAAGAGTTTAAATAAAATGACTATATCAGAACTGAATAGCAAACAAAATAAAGGTGTAATCAGAAGTTATCGGATCAAGACATAGCCACTTAGCTAACAGTGCCTAGAGTAGGTAATCATACAATTATTCTGACATATGCTTCCCATTTTAATAGGTGGTTGGGACTCACAAGTAGTAAAAGGAGTGATTAGAAAGTGTGAGAAAAAAAAAAAGACAGAAAAAGAAAGTAGGACGTTGTGTCTTGAGACGCTTAGACCATCATTAATGGTAGATACACAAATTATTTCTTAGAAAAGAGAGAATAAAGAAAAGTGACATTTTGTGGTAAGAAAGTTTCATATATAAAAAACCATTTAAGATATTTTTTCTATTTTTTGGCTTTTTTAATTTATTTAGTTTCCTAATTTAGTTAAGAAATGGACATAAGAAACACTAAGAGCAAGATTATTGGAAGAAACGAAAATTGTATCTTAGTTAATATTATTTTAAGAAAGAGAGAAGAAGAAGAGAGAGAAAATAAAAAAAGAGGAAAGAGAAAGGAACATAAACACAAGATTCGTTTCTTAAAATATCTTATATAAGAAACTTTTCTTTTTTTCTTTTTCTTTTTGATTTAAAAAAATGCATTAATTTGTCTAAGAAACTTCCTAAGATCTACCAATAATCATGGTCTAATAATCTTGCTCTTAATCCGCTATGCGACCGTACGGGGTAATAATCCTCTGCTCTTTACTATGTTCTTTGACCCTTCACCTTATCTTATAATCTTGGTCATTTCAAACAACAAAAATAAATTACATATATAAAATTATCAATAAAAATGACCACGGTAATCGTTTTAGCATAGAATTGTATCTCATCTTCTTTGATTTTGATGCTCTCATTCCATTTATAATTTTTGTACACAATTAATAACGACAGCCCAATACGTTTTCCATAATTCTGATTTTTTCACTAAGTGATTTTTTATATCATTTGCATATCATTAAAATCATAAAATTATAGCAATTTCTAACTCATTAAAGAAACAACAATACAACAGCACGGGTCAACATCTAGGGTCAAGATCTAGTTTTTGTTTATTTTTTAAAATTACCGTTTGGCATTTCCGTCGCCGTCCCAAAATCGATCGCCGCCGTTCGCAATCGAACGCTGGAGAGAGGGAAAGAGAAAGAAGAAAAAGTTCGTTTTTATTTGGAGTTTGGTGTGGGTGGGGTGGGTCAGATTCTTCCAATTCATTCACCATTTCATCAAACGCAAGTCGAAACCTCATCACCCGCTTCGGGCGGGTCAAGTTTTCGCTTCAGAAATTTTAGGGCTTTTCGAATTACACCGAATGGTTTTTCTTCTACTATCTACTTAGTTCGCGGCGTGTTTTTGGGTCTGTGATGAAGCGATGAAGCAGCCATCCACTGTGGTCTGTGATGAAGAGAGGTACTATTTCTGCCATTCAGCTCTTTTCACTTCGATCTTTCCGAGATACTCCCAACGCTCGTCGACTCCGTTTCTCAACGATAGCTGATTGTAGACCTTTCCCTGATTATTCTCCAAAGAAAGCTTCAGTCAGAGACACTGAATTGGTTCACCAAATCACCAACGTGATTAAGCTGCGTCGTGCTGAGCCTCTGAGACGGAGTCTAAAGCCTTATGAATGCAAATTCAGGACTGATCACTTGATTTGGGTTCTGATGAAGATTAAATGCGATTACAGGTTGGTTCTTGATTTCTTTGACTGGGCTCGCTCCCGCAGAGACTCCAACCTTGAATCTCTTTGCATCGTCACTCATTTGGCTGGGGCATCGAAGGATCTAGAAGTGGCACATTCTCTTGTCAGCAGTTTTTGGGGGAGACCAAAGTTGAATGTTACTGATTCCTTTGTACAGTTTTTTGATCTTTTAGTATACACATACAAGGACTGGGGTTCGGATCCTCGTGTATTCGATGTCTTCTTCCAAGTGCTCGTCGAATACGGAATGCTCCGTGAAGCGAGAAAAGTCTTTGAGAAGATGTTGAATTACGGGCTGGTTCTCTCTGTTGAATCCTGCAACTTCTACCTTGACCGTCTTTCCAAAGACTGCAATCAATCTGCAACGGCTTTTATAGTGTTCAGGGAGTTTCCTCAAGTGGGTGTTTGCTGGAATGTTGCTTCATACAACATCGTTATTCATTGTGTTTGTCAGCTTGGGAGAATCATCGAGGCTCACCAACTACTCCTGCTTATGGAGTTGAAGGGTTACACTCCTGATGTAATAAGTTATAGTACAGTGATAAACGGATACTGTAGATTTGGGGAGCTTGAAAAAGTTTGGAAGCTCATTGAAGAAATGAAACGGAAGGGGCTGAAGCCAAATTCTTATACTTATGGTAGCATAATCCTTTTGCTCTGCAGGACTTGTAAGCTGAACGAAGCAGAGGAGGCTTTTCGAGAGATGATGAGGCAGGGCATAGTTCCGGACACTGTAGTATACACAACTCTTATTGATGGTTTCTGCAAGCAAGGGAATATTCGGGCTGCGTCCAAGTTTTTTTATGAGATGCACTCGCTGGGTATTATATCGGATGTTTTGACATATACTGCTATTATATCAGGGTTTTGTCAGATTAGCGACATGGTGGAGGCTGGTAAACTATTCCGTGAAATGGTTTCCAGGGGTTTAGAGCCGGATAGCATTACTTTCACTGAGCTTATAAATGGATATTGCAAAGCAGGGCAGATTAAAGATGCTTTTATGGTCCACAGTCACATGATTCAGGCTGGTTGCTCCCCAAATGTTGTCACCTACACTACATTAATTGATGGACTGTGCAAGGAAGGGGACTTAGACTCAGCTAATGATCTTATCCACGAAATGTGGAAGATTGGTCTTCAGCCAAATATTTTTACTTACAATTCCATTGTCAATGGTCTATGTAAGTCGGGGAATATCGACGAGGCGATTAAACTTGTTGGGGAATTTGAAGCTGCAGGAGTGAATGCAGACACTGTCACTTATACAACCTTAATGGATGCATACTGTAAAGCAGGGGAGATGGGTAAGGCTCAAGAGGTTTTGAAGGAGATGCTCGAGAGAGGGCTTCAACCTACTGTTGTGACATTCAACGTGCTAATGAATGGCTTTTGTTTGAATGGGATGTTGGAAGATGGTGAGAAGCTTCTTAACTGGATGCTGGCAAAAGGTATAGCGCCTAGTGCAACCACGTATAATTCTCTCCTGAAGCAGTATTGCATTAGGAATAACCTGAAGGCAGCAACTGCAATGTTTAAGGACATGTGTTCTCGGGAAGTAGGACCCGATGGTAAGACGTATGAGAATTTAGTTAAAGGCCATTGCAAGGCTAGGAACATGAAGGAAGCATGGTTTCTGTTCCGAGAAATGAAGGAGAGAGGATTTCGTGTGTCCGCCAGCACTTATAGCGCTCTCGTTAAAGGATTCATTAAGAGGAAGAAATTCGTGGAGGCGAGAGAAGTTTTTGATCAGATGAGAGGAGAAGGATTAGCTGCGGATAAAGAAATTTTTGATTTTTTCACTGATACAAAATACAAGGACAGGAGGCCAGATACAATTGTAGATCCTGTGGATGAAATAATAGAGAATTACCTTGTGGATGAGGAACTAAGGGAAGCCAGTTAGCTGGTGGTAGGTCAGAAGTTAAACTTAGTGAGAATGAATGCGGGTTCCAAGAGAACATTGATGCCTGATTACAAGTCTCAGAAGCATCAGGTCGTTTTTGAGCTCTTTGGATTGAAAGAGGCTAAAGTGGTTCCGCATATGAAATATAAGCTTCTGAAAGAGTATGATTCTCTGCCAACGCAACTTGCATCTAAGAGAAGAGTATGTGTGGACTCCTTGAACGTTCTTGTTAGTTTCTTGATGTGTGAGGATTTCAGCAGGTTTGCAGTCTGGCTGATTTGCCATTCGCTGAAAGAGAACTGATGCTGGTGTAGTTGCTCCATTTTGGCAGGGAGCCACGGTCAATGAGATCGAAACAGTTACAGGGGTGCGTACTTCTTATGCTCAATGGTCTTTCTTTCGTAACTTCAGTTTGCAGTCCCTGGTTTTTGATTGCAGTGATATGTTTAGCATCATGTTGGGCCAACTTCTGATCTCATGGTACATTTGGTTCTTCGCTGGGGACTTGTCGATGTAAGATAGCCTAAACTTGTTAAATTTGTAAAGTGTTTTTTTTTTTTTTTATGCATGATTACAGTGTTGCCTAGTCAAAAAAGTTATTTACATTGGTTCCCCTCTAATTTTGTTTAGTATTAGGTTTGGCTTACCAGAATAATAATTTGCAGAAAGACTTATCATTTATCATAATAGTCCGAGAGTTCCGGCGTCTCTTTCTCCGGCGGCAACTGCTGCGCCCTTCTCCAGTCACATGGTTTTGTTTTTATCGTATTTTCTTACTTCAAACATATATTATCCGAATCTTCTAAGCATTTAATGGACTGGTCACAAAACATGAAAACACTATCTCCTAAATCCCACGGTAGAAACTTTCTATTTCCGAATGATTTTCCAAGAATAAAATAAAAATAGCGCATAATAAAATAACATGCAGAAGTTTTCACACATATGCATGCACTAAGCAATCGAACAAGTATCCGATTCCAAAAAAAGAAAGAAAAACATCTTAAGAAAAGTCTTAAATATACGTATAGATCGTAATATACATGTTTTAAAAAAGAATTACCACATTAAATATACCTTGGTAACAAAATCTGAACGAAGCCTGCCGACATCTTAACACCGTCAATGCATACGTACATTGACTTTCTGTCATTCTGATCAGAATGATTAACGAATATGATTGGGCTAGTTTCAATAATGTGCGAGCTAGTTAATCACATGTCTTTTTCGGTCAACAGCTAGTTAACAACATGCCATTTGATATAAAATATGTGGTGATGTCAAAAATAAAAAGGTATCGCCGATTTAGGCCGTGACGTGCATATACGTACACGATTACGCAAGCTGCATACGACATTCCAATATCAATATACCTACATATATAACGAATTAACGATGACAAATATACTCGAAAGATTGCATGATTGCTCAAGTAAATTTTTACTGATATTGTATTGTTTCTCTATCGATTTTGTTATAGTGAATCAACCGTTTAATAAGTTCTAACATATTTTCTTATACATCAATAATAATTAAAGCAACATCTATCAAATAGGGTAGATGAGTGGAAATTGATTATTTGCACAATGTCATCGTTAATACATCGACCGCTGCTCCTAAAAGTTATATATCAACCATATGTGTG
This sequence comes from Noccaea bulbosa, assembly GCA_900406535.1. Taxonomy (NCBI): domain Eukaryota; kingdom Viridiplantae; phylum Streptophyta; class Magnoliopsida; order Brassicales; family Brassicaceae; genus Noccaea; species Noccaea bulbosa. Next base: position 55,659 of record OVBJ01000019.1, read on the forward strand.
CACCTAATGATTGGGAATATAAGCTCTTTTATCTATCATTAATAATGTCACAAACTTTATCATATAGATACCACATGTACTGAATTGTACCATAGATCCCAATTTAACGAGCCATTCATGGACTGTATATATAACCCATGCATCAACACCAATACAAACTCAAACTTAAAACTCAAATATATAGAAAATGACGAAATCACATATTGCATTACCACTTCTCCTCACAATCCTCACCTTCATCGATGTCTCGACCGGCGCATCCAACGTATTCAACGTCGTTAGCTTCGGAGCAAAGCCGGACGGTGTCACGGATTCGACGGCAGCATTCCTCAAAGCATGGCAAGCGGCTTGTGGCTCGGCAGCTGCAGCCACTGTGATGGTTCCGACTGGGACATTTCTAGTGAAGGAAATAACGTTTGGAGGGCCATGCAAGAGCGAACTTAGTTTTCAAGTGACCGGAACAGTCGTTGCTCCGGCAGATTACAGGGCATTTGGAAACTCCGACTACTGGATTCTCTTCAACAAAGTTAACAAAATGTCACTAATCGGCGGGACTTTCGACGCTCGAGCTAGTGGGTTCTGGTCTTGTCGGAAATCTGGTCAGAATTGTCCTCCCGGTGTTAGGGTATGGGTCTCTCTTCTAGCATTTACATATATAAATAATTAATATATGTAACTTTGTTTTACTCACAAATATTTATGTACGCGTTGACCTTAACTACAATCTGAGGTTTATATTTTCAAAACATTGATTTTGTTTTAAAGTAGAATTTGTGAACATGAACAACCAAACATAAAAAAAATTCCGTTTTTTCTTCGCTTTGGCGTTTATATATATATATATATGTTCAATAAAAGTAAGAAAGTGTGATGCATACGATATAAGATTCATTCATAAGCGCAGGCACCATAATGCAAAAGAGCAATCATAGCCTTAGTCATTATTCATTAGTAATAGTCAAGCATCCGTTATTTAATTTAAAAATGATAGTTTTCACATACATTTTCTACAAATTGATTTTTTCTAATATGTATTCACGCCAACTTTAGGAATTTGTTTTTGAGAGAGACTATATATAGTAAGTTATATAATAATGGATTCTTTAGTCGAAATAAAATGAAAAACTTATAATCTTATTTTATTGATGATTAACTTATCATAACCAATCTCATAAAAAAATGATAAAATCTTTGATGCATTACTGTAGTCAATAACGTTCAACGCGGCAAAAGACGTGATCATAAGTGGAGTGAAATCGATGAACAGCCAGGTCACCCATATGGCCCTCAACGGTTGCACCAATGTGGTCGTCCGCAACGTCAAGCTATTGGCTCCCGGAGACAGCCCAAACACCGACGGGTTCGACGTTCAACACTCCACCGGAATTACATTCACCGGAAGCATCGTTCAGACCGGAGACGATTGTGTTGCTATCGGCCCTGGCACCCGCAACTTCCTCATCTCCAAACTTGCTTGTGGCCCAGGTCACGGGGTTAGGTATTCGTCTATTTAGATTTTAAAATTGCACATAATTTAAAAATGCCTTGATCGAGATGGCTATGAATTTATATATGTGTGTGACTATGTGATGACTCGCAGCATCGGGAGCTTGGCGAAGCTATTGAACGAAGATGGAGTAGAGAACGTGACAGTATCGAGCTCGGTATTCACTGGATCACAAAACGGCGTGAGAATAAAGTCGTGGGCGAGGCCGAGTACTGGATTCGTCAAGAACGTCTTCTTCCAAGACCTAATCATGAATAACGTCCAAAACCCTATCATAATCGACCAAAACTATTGTCCTTCCAACAAAGGTTGCCCTACCGAGGTATATTGATATACATCCATATCATATTTTGATTAGACTAATCCAATGGAATATTTTTATCGAATCGATCTAATGATTAAAGATATATCTATATATGTTTTATGTATGTATTAGCATTCGGGGATAAAGATAAGCCAAGTGACGTACAAGAACATACAAGGAACGTCTGCGACAGAGCAAGCGGTGAAGCTGGTGTGTAGCAAGAGCAATCCATGTACAGGAATTACATTACAAGACATTAAGCTTACTTACAACAAAGGAACTCCTGCCACTTCGTACTGTTTCAATGCTGTTGGGACTACTCTCGGTCTTATTCAACCTACTAGTTGTCTAAGAAGATAAAAGTCGAATACATATTCTTGGTGTAAATTAATTTGGGTGTAAAATAAAAAATGTAGAAATGTTATTAGGGGGTGGAGTTTATCATCTTTTAATCGCTGTTACCGTTATCATGAAAAGATTGGTTAGAACGATGATCCATACAGTAGTTTTGTATCCAAGCTTTGGATATCAACCGGTTTTGTGTACCGAAAGTGTTTGTTAATTTCTGTAACAAAGCCTATGATCACCAAATAATTTCTGTAACATACAAAATCCATTACCAACAAAAAAAATCATCAATAAAAAATTATTTTCAATCATTAACAAAAAGGAAGATTTTGGAGAGCAAAAACATAAAAGACAAATATAGAAGAACAAGATAAAATAAAAGAAAGCTTAATAGATGTGTTTTATTTTGACATGGTATGGGACCTATGGGTAACACCACCAAAAAGGCGAAAGGTGGCTGCTAAAATAAAAGAAAGCTCACTTTCTGTCTTCGTCAACGGCTTAGGACTAAGCTTCTAACAAGTGGGGGCCCACAAAAAGCCTTGAGATTTACAAACATTTTTCAATCAATCAAGTAGAGCATCAGATGCAGCGATAGTGCTACTACATTCTACTGAAATCAGCTGCAACCTTTTTTTTTTTTTTTTTTTTTTTTTTTTNGCCTTATCATTTTCCGGCTGATTCTTATATTACGTTAGTAAAGGTTGCTGGAAAAGATCTACGAACAAAGTTGGCATCTTTCTGATTTGGGGAAACAATCGATCTTCAAGATCTTCGATAGTTACACGGAAGTAGTGGCAATAAAAGGGAGACGTGGATGGGTTCTTTGGCTCCTGTAGTGGAGAAGCAACAGAGCTTTCGAAGTAAAGCCATGGAGGAGCAACAGTCTCTCAGATGCGTTGGTGCAGAGAAGCAAGCGAGAAAGGTAAGAGCTTTTGAGAAGCAAGTTAGTTTCCGATCAGGGAATGCAGAGAAACATGAAATCCAAGGAAAAGCAATGGCGAAACAAGAGCTTATTGGTGGAGTTACAGAGAAGCTCCCAAAGACAGTGGAGAGACAGAGAAGCTTGCGTGGGTTCGTTGAGAAGCAGAAAAGCTTTCGAGTAGTAATGGAGAGACAGTTGAGTTTCATGAATGGTGGTGGTAGCGAGGGGAAGAATAAGAACGAGTCACCTGGTAAAAGAAGAGACTCTCCTCTTCATATCGGAGCTCGAACTGGGAATTTGGGAAAAGTTAAAGAGATGATTCGTGGTTGTTGTAACAGTGTTGGGGAGTTGAAAGAGTTATTGTCAAAGCAGAATCTTGAAGGAGAGACTCCTCTCTACACTGCAGCAGAAAATGGACATTCGTTAGTTGTTGAAGAGATGTTGAAGCACATGGACCTTGAAACCGCATCCATTGCAGCTAGGAACGGGTTTGATCCTTTACATGTCGCAGCAAAACAAGGCCATCTCGGTAAATGAAACTCTTAACTTGTTTTTGCTGTACACCTTTCGTTGACACTGATCTTGAAAGTGTGCTACCTTTTGCAGAGGCATTGAAGAAACTGTTGGAGGCATTTCCGAATCTGGCCATGACAACAGATTTGTTGTGTACAACTGCATTGCACACGGCTGCTACACAAGGACACATTGATGTGGTGAATCTTCTTCTGAAAACGAATTCTCATTTAGCTAAGATAGCTAAGAACAATGGTAAGACCGCGCTTCATTCTGCAGCGCGGATGGGGCATGTCGAAGTTGTCAAGTCTTTGATTGGTAACGATGCAAGCATCGGGTTTAGAACCGATAAGAAGGGACAAACAGCGCTTCACATGGCTGTCAAAGGTCAAAACGAAGGGATCGTTCTTGAGTTGGTGAAACCTGATCCTGCTGTTTTGAGTGTTGAGAATAATAAAGGGAGCACGCCATTGCACGTTGCCACAATCAAAGGCCGTACTAAGGTAGCAGCAGTAGCATCATCGTTGTTGATTTTCTCAATCTATATGAAATCTTACAAACTGCTTCTTTGCCTTTTGCATGCAGATAGTGCGATGTTTGGTATCATTTGCTGGAATCAACCTCAACGCTATGAACAAGGCTGGAGATACTGCACTTGATATAGCTGAGAAGATTGGAAACGCAGAGCTTGTGTCGGTTTTGAAGGAAGCAGGAGCTGCCACAGGTAAAGATCTTGGCAAGCCTCAGAATCCAGCTAAACAACTTAAGCAAACGGTGAGCGACATTAAACATGAGGTACAATCTCAGCTCCAACAGTCTCGCCAAACGGGTGCTAGGATTCAGAGGATCGCTAAGAGACTGAAGAAACTTCACATAAACGGTCTGAACAACGCTATAAACTCAGCAACCGTTGTTGCAGTCCTAATCGCAACAATAGCATTTGCAGCAATCTTCACCATACCTGGCCAATATGAAGAGGACAGAACAAAAGGAACGTTGTTGCTAGGACAAGCTCGGATAGCCAACAGAGCTCCGTTCTTGGTCTTCTTTATATTCGACAGCTTGGCGCTATTCATATCACTGGCTGTTGTTGTGGTGCAGACTTCGGTTGTGGTGATCGAGCAGAAGGCAAAGAAGAAGCTTGTGTTTGTGATCAACAAGCTCATGTGGCTGGCTTGTTTGTTTATATCCATTGCATTTGTTTCTCTATCGTTTGTCGTTGTGGGCAAGGAGGATATGTGGCTGGCGATATGTGAAACGGTTATTGGCGGGACGATAATGCTAACCACGATAGGTGCAATGTGTTACTGTGTGATCATGCATAGGATTGAGGAATCTAAACTGAAAAGCATGAGGAAAGAGAGAAGCAAGTCGAGATCTTTCTCACTCTCTCGCATGCCTTCAGAGTCGGAGATTCTCAAAAGCGAACTCAACAAGAGAATGTATGCACTCTGAGACTAAGTCTCAAGAACGGCACCTTTTTATGTAAGCGTAACAAATGTATACACGAGTTACACACCTGTAAACCGTTAAGGTTCAAGTGAGGAAGAGAGTCAAAAAAAAATTGAATACGTGATACCTCAGGTATGGTCTCAAAGAAAACCTACAGTTTCTGATACGAAATGAATTCTCTAAAGAATCAAAGAATGAATAAAAGCAAATTCTTCACCTGATGCATTTGTTGTTCTTCTGCTCTACGATCTAGTTATAAACTGTCGATTCTACAAGAGCTCATCACCGGCTTTTACCCCGTCTAACCGAGTCTTCGCTTTTGGGTTTAGTGCTTCCACTACGGCTAAACTCTGTTGGGTGACGACGTGAACCGCCTAGGTTCTTTGATAGGTAAGCGGGTCTGGACTCAAGGAGGCATACTCTGGCTGAGTAGCAGTGACGGACTTTGATAGAGTGGCTCGTCGATGAAGTTGAGCAGATTCCTTGAATGTTCACCATCAGGATCGCTTCTTTATCTCGAGTGTCTTCGCACCACCAATTCTGTGGGATGCCATCGACACACTCTTCCAGTGTGTGAAAATCTTCGTGATGAACCTTCACATCCACAGATCCTTCCGGATTTATTATTCCAGCTGCCGGTGAAACCTAATAGACAAATTCTTGAAAATCATTAAATCTTGAAATCTACATGAGATGGGGATTCATTGGGCATTGAAAGAGAATTTAATACCTCAAGCCAGCGAGGAAGACCAAAGGAGCCTCGTGGATTATAGTCAGAAGCTTCACCGTCATCCTTAACCATAGTCTGACCACCGCATAGAATGCTAAAAATGGCTTTGCTCGTGGTTGAATCGTTTGTGATTGTTAGGATGACTGTGTCCTGACTCTGAAGAACAATGTTGTTGGTGCTCACAGATGTTTCCGGAACCGACTTTAGATCCTCAAATATGGATCTTATTTTCTCGTTGGACCTTATTATTTTCCCCAGCTCCTGTCTCCGCACAGATTTATCAACGTGAGCTAAAGTCGCATGAAATTTGCAGCGCACTGGTTTGTGATCGCTCTCTGTAACATCCATGCAAGCTTCATACCTGTTGAAACACGCGGGTGTGAATGTTAGAATGGGGAAATGATACACTGAAGAGACGGGAAAGAGCGAGAAAACATCACAAAGGTCGTCAAGAAACCATACATTATAACAGATGAAACTACAGGGCATTGCAAATTGCTCTGTGAGAATGGGCTTGATTGAGTGTCCCTATATATAACTCTGTCACACCATGCAGGAATTCGTTTTTTCTCCCCTGAATCATATCCTGGAGAGTACACAGCACAAAAAGTCATGAGTTTTACGAAAAAAGGGGAAAGATGCAAAAATCAGAGCAGAACAACTCTGTTTCAGTTGATATCTATATTTCAGATTTACTGGTACCTCCAAGGCCTGAGCGATTCCTTTCGAATTTGTAAGTTGGAGGGAAAGTGATCAATGCCTCACGCATTCCTTGGAAGACTTTTCCAACCTTCATCTCTTGTCGAAGTTGGTCTCTTTCTCTGAGCCAATCGAACGATCGCTGTGAAATGAAGTCCCTCGCTTCATCATAGGTTATACCAAACAGCCTATAATTAAAGTCGCCAAAAAATGCGATCATGTCTGCTGCTGCTAAATCAGACTTGATTTCTTCAGCGCCGGTGCTTGGAATCTGGGAAACAGAGAACAAAATTAAACTCGGGAGTGCCATGGTGAAGCAAGGATAGAATTAAAGCGTTGAATTGAAATAATGTTCTTATGATTAGAACATACAGTGGTACTCTTTGTTGTATAAGCTGCTGTGGCGACACCAGCTGCAAGAGAGAGGGCCCATGGCAAACCAGAAGAGTAAAGCAGCCAAAATAAATATGTGGAAAAGCCAAGTGAGCAAGACAAAAACAGGTACGGCACCATACCAGCTGCAGTGTTGTTTAGATTGTGTCCCCTGGAAAAGACCATCAGTCGGAATATGTGATTGAAATCTGCATTTCTGCGATTCACTGCCTCCAAATGCGCAGCCAAGTGACAATTCACAAAGCACATGATTCGGTCATAAACTCTGATTCTCAGACCCACACCTCCCTGTTTTGACAAGTAGGAAATTGATGTTGTTACTGATATAGCAAACAGAGCAAGTTCCTTATAGAATCTGTATTTCATAATCAGATTTTAGCAAGTCAAGTGGAGATGGAATAAGACATACCTTGTTGCCAATGGCACGGCCAAAGCCACATGGAACTGCTGCAACATCAAGATCTCCAACATGTGTTCTAATTTCCTTCCTCGCCCTAAGCACAAAATCACAACACACAAGGGGTTTAACAAGGGAAGCAAAACAATTGCTGATCGTAAACTTTAGAGAAGTGTTAAAACATAAGCGCGAGAATGCAACATGTCATAACAAAAGTTTCACTTACCAAAGGGATATCAGAAGTCCTGCCAACTGCCTTGAACCCATACGCTCGAAAGTGTTTTTCTCATCAAGTGCTTTACCAATTGCATCAATCCACCATTGCCCCTGTGCACTTCCTTCAAGTCCAACCTACAACCGCAATCCAAATATGAGGAGAAACCATACATATAGACGACATCATGATAGCATATGAATTTGAGTGCAATATTCTAAAACATGCTACAGAATGCAGTTTCTCTCAATTCCCAAATACTCTAATGGTTATTATCCCTGACGGCAAAGGCTTAATGATTTGTTCTAATTAGCCAAAGGACGACCATGAATTTTTCAGCTAAACTTTTGACCTCTATGAGTACAAACAGATTTAAGTTCAAGCAAAATCAAACGTGTAAATAAAAGGAGTTACCGTTTCCTTAGCAGCAGACATGGCAAGGAACCCTGCCCCCATCTCCACCTCTTGCAACCCAACAACGACAATGCCAACATCTTCAGTGACTGATCCAAGCCATGACATAAGCGCATCGTGTGAAGCCCGTCCTTGACCGACATTCCAGGTACCAATTAAAATTCTAACATTGTCTTGCCTGGCATACAGAGTTTCCTTCTGAGATAGTTCCGTTCTGATTATGTTGTCCAGGGGTCCTGGAGATGTCACATACCATCCTCGTACTCCACCATGAGTGGCCAAGCTAAAGATGAAACCACCACCTGCTGCTAGCTTTATCACAGGCTCATTGTGTGAAACCCAGCTTGCAATCAACTTCCCATCAGGATCCAAGACCTGGATGTAGCCACTTGCATAACCCACGTATATTCGATCACCAAAAGTGCAGAAGCACAAAACAGGCCTGTGGTGGTGATTCACATCCCGCAAGCGGTTTCCATTTCCATCCCACTGGACAATTAGGCCACTCACGTTACCAGTCCAAATTGTTCCATCTACAGCTAACACGATAGCTTCTGTTTTCCTAGTATCTTCCGAAAAAGCTCCTGCACTTCTAGTGGCGACTCGGCGAACAGCTCCTGCAGCTCCCATTATGGCATTACGTGACCGCTGCAGAAAGCCAGGTGATTTCTCCTTTTTCGAAGCTGAGAAAAACTTCACTTTCATCTCATCGTCACCTTGCTGGTCTTGTATAGGTGGCACGTCCACACGACACTCAACTTGCCCGTCAACATTTAAAACTTTCAGAAGGTCTTTACTCTGAGCATCCCTGCACAGATCAATCCTCTCAGAATGATCAAGAAGAGACTGAAAAGACCAATCCATATACCAAAACGTGTCATTGTCTGAGAAAACAAAAAGCTTACCAGATTGAGAATGCGAGTGACTGCACAGCCCACACTTTAGCTCTTACTGAGTCGACTAACAAATACTTGACTTCTGAGGAAGAAATGCTGCATGTCCCATTGACAGTAACTTGGCTCCTGAGGTCAATGGCAGACCTCTCCACTAATAACGCAGCCATGTGCTTCTCCTCCGGTTTAAGCAGAAGAGATTTCTCTAACGAATCCCATGGCCATATTTTAATCACACCTCCTTCCGAACATGACCACATATCACCTACACCCAATACCATAATTAAGCAGGATCAAAAAGAACACATTTTAAAATTGAACTAACCATTGCCATTGCCATTTCAATGAATCCTCACAATCATAGATTGAAACAGAGTAACTAACCGTAAGAGCTAATGACAATGGAATTCACAGGACCACGATGAGCTTGCCACGAGATTCGCTCCTTGAAAGGACCTGAGTCATCATCACAAGGACAAGGCTGATCCATCTTCCAAGCTCGGATTTTGCCATCCTTGTGGCCGCTCCACAGAAGCTTGTTGCTTTGGTCAGCCACCAAGCACATGGTGGGCGCCGTAGTAACCGACTCATGAAACGGCGCCGTATCCTCATCTCCTCGCCGTACCTGGCCGCCGATTCCACACCCTGCCTCGTACGCATCTTCCAAATTCCAGAACCTCACGCCGTTCTCTTGACCAGCCCAAAGCTGCGTCTCCGTACAGGCAATGTTTCTCATAAATTTCCCCGTCTGCGTCTCCCTTAGCGGATGAGGCCGCAGCTCCAGACACGGAGGCCGTCCGGGATGCACCGCCGCGCGCACAGGCACCTTGAAAATGCCGGTGCCGCCTCCCGCGCCGATGAATTCCGGGAGTGGCTCGGATTCGTCATCGCCGACACCGACGTTAGGGGGAGGCGTAACAACGGCGTAATCGTCACCGCCGCTTCCATCGCAGACGCTATCGCCGCTAACGATGACTCCTCCGGTGGAGAATTCGTCGTCGGAAGAATCGAAGTAAACAGCTTCGTTTCCTAACGTCGTGGATCTGGTGACCTCGTCGAGGCTGTGTTTGCGGATCTGATGGTGAGGCTTTTCGTCGAATTGCACGCTGTAGGAATGCGTCTTACGCCGGGGAGGAACAGGGACGAGCGAGGCCAAGGCCTCTTCGTCTTCTTCTTCGATGATTGGCGAATCCATGGAGAAGAAAGAGGATCAAAGGAAGTCGGGAATTGGAGAAAATTGGGAATGGGGAGGAATGGAGAAGAGAAAAAGGGAATGAGAGAAGTCAGGAGAGAGAGAATGAGAGGAGAGCACGTCGTTGCGGGAGAGGGGGAGAGAGAGAAGCATGACGACGACAAATGTACGGAGGCAAATGTCTTTGTTTTTGTTTTCATGAGTCTCTCTCTCTGGTCTTCTTTCTTCTGTGTTTCTGAGGAAAAAAATAAAAGGAATGTTTTTGTGATTCTCCAAAGAAGACGCAGTCAGAGAGAGAGAGAGAGCAGAAGTAGTATAATAATATCAATTTTTTTTATGCTCCCACTCCCTGTCACGTTCATTTGTTATATTCTATGAATTTACTTTTAGTTTTCCGATTTCTCTCATTTGATTTTTTTTTTTCAATTAGCTACGCAGTTAATGGAGATCGTGCAGCGCATGACTGCATGGCATCTTTATTAAGTAGAGATCGATATATAAATTATAACATTTTAGTTTTTTATGCATAGGCGTGGAATCGGGTAAAGAGAAAAACTAAACTTTATTATTGGTACATAATCAAAAGATTAACATTATTATTCGGTTGATAAAGAAGAACGACACACCCAAATGATTTTGAGCTAAAATAATGGAGCAAGAAGAGCCTTATTTTGGACTGGTTTGGTGTTAGAAACAAAAGAAATGGCTCACAAGAAGTGAAACATCAAATAGAGAGAGAGAGAGAGAGAGAGAGAAACTTAATTAACAAATCCACATGGTTCAAGACTCCATAAGTCTATCCATTATGAGCTTCAAGACCGCAGGAGCATCAACCGTCACTGCCACTTTGACCGATGGTTTGTCTGACCACTCGTTCACTTCCTCAAACCTGGTTCACATCAAAACAACACATAATGTCATGATTTTGTTCAAGCCCATAAGTCCAAAGGTTTTTGTTCCATCTTCTTCATATAATTTGGTAAGCTTTCAAATTTTGTTATGGAAGTGGGAATCTTACCTCTTACAATTGTTGTACAGTAAAGTAAGTCCTTTAGTGATGCCGTTAGTCTGCACTCTAACAACTCCTTCAGTGTAAGTAAATAGAGAAGGAAGGAAAGCCGCAAGGATCGTTGTAGGATCATGAAGATAAACACCTACCGGGAAGAAAAAAAACCATTTAGAAGCAGAAACTAGCTAAACTGTATATTTGGGTCTAGAGAACAAATGATATATCATACCTCTGATCTCATAAGCATCAAGATGATAAGAATAGTACACACCAAGGATTTTACAGAGGTATTGAGCTAGTTTTCCCTTTGACAATGCCAATTTGTCTCTGTCATCAGCTAATTCAAGCAGAAACATACAAACAGCAAGAAGTTGAGATGCGTGGTGTTGACCAACAATGCTTATCTCTATTTCAATATATTAGGAATGATTACTAAACTCTGTTTCAATAAAATTAAGTTCTTGGCTGCAACAAAGCAACGATCATGATCATCACAATAATGCTAACAACATTTGCATGAATGTAAAAAAAAAAACATCAAAGCAGGCAAAAGATTGTACAAACAACCTGTCATGATAACTTGATGGGTCACGTTGATTCCCACAGCTATTATATCGGCCCCACAAGTGAAGACAATATCTGCAGCTTCTGGATCGCCGAAAATCTACCCTATCCAGAAAATTTTATTAAAAAGATGCAAAATTTTTAAAGAAATCAACTCTACATAAGAAGGTTTTATATTTACAGTTGATAGTAGGTGAATGTATAAAGTAACGTGTTAATGGTTGAAATAACTTACATTAGCTTCCGAAGCTGGATTTACATTTCCGTTTACTGCGAATGCTCCACCAAGAAGTACAATTTGTCCCACATTTTTCGAAAACTCAGGATCAAGCTGAACAGCCTGCGTCAAGGTCATGATATCTCCAATGAGATAATTGGACAGATATGAGTAAAGACCGGAGAAAAAAAAAAGTCTGACCAGTGCGATGTTTGTTAGCGGTCCCAAAGCAACAACAGTGATTTCGCCAGGGTAAAGCTTAGCTTGTTCAACTAAGAACTCAGGTCCAGACTTCTCAATTGGCTTTCCTTTAGGTGGAGGGAAATTTTGGTTGCCAAGCCCATCTTCTCCATGAACAAAGTCAGCAATTCGAAGTTTTGTACCATTCTTTACACACAAAAAAAAAGATAAACAATTTAATCAAAATTATATAGCATCCATCTTTCTCACAAAAAACATAACAAGAAAGGCCATAAAGTAGAAACGTACAAGGATAGTTTTATGTGTTCCTTCAGCTACAGGAATGTCTGTCCTACCAGCAACCTCCAACTGGTAGCAGTAGATGCATAAAAGAAACAATGGTTAGATCATATACGAGTGTAGCCAACTTCATTACGGGATCCCCACATGAACAGAGTGTAGAAATGATACCAAATGCAAGGCGTTACGAGTGGCGAGACTAGTGTACACGTTTCCATAGATGGTAGTGAGGCCAATCACATCAACTTCTGGTGATTTCAAAGCCACGAATATCGCCATTGCATCATCTACATATCATCAAATCCTTGCGTGAAGTCAAAGTCAAAAGCTATACAGAAGATTAAACCATTTCTCGGATCGATCTCGGACCTTTAATTTTCTAGAAAGACGTAAATCCGGATTTTTTAATCAGTAAACCAAGAAGTTCCAGGTAAAGGATTAGTAGATCCGAGAAGATTCAAAGAGCAAAGACACGACAGAAACAGAGACTACTGATTGAAGATTAACAGAGTGATCTGATCGGAATCGAATCCAACAAAAGAATAGGATAGTATGTATTATACCGATGCCAGGATCAGTATCGATGATAATCTTCTTGCGCTCTCCCATCGCGGACACGGAAAAGGCGGAGACTTCGAGGGCCCGAATGCCGAAAAATCTAATTTCTTTCTTCCTTAATCCTAATTATCACACACAAAAAGAGAGTCTTTTCTTCTGTTCTGCGCAGTAAAGAGTTGATAAAAAGGTCTCTTTTTCCAGTCTGCAATCGTGGCTTTGCTGTTGCCTTTTTGGATGCTTTCACTTTTCTTTTCAGACACGTTTTTAATGATCTCTTTCTAGAATTTTCCAGTTTTGATTAATTTTTCACATATCCTTCTCAGTCCTCTCTCCGGCTTCAGACAAGATCCAGATTATAAATGAAAGATGTCAGAGACCTGGTTTTTCGTATGAATACCGGTTCAGTCTAATATTTAGTTTTACCATATCTGGTTTTATGACGGGACATTTCGCTTCAAAGTAATACCAAACCGAAAAAAAAACTTACAAAATACCGGCTCTGTTTTTGCAAACTCTATAATTTGTTTCCCCATAACAAACGAGAGGGAAAACACTTTGGAAATATAAAATAAGTGGATAATTCACGAAATCGCTTCTCTAACTCTAATCCCAATACCATATAGGAAAAGGAAAATTTTTGGGTAAAAAGTTAAATTGATTTGTGAAAAAAATCAGTATGATAACTGATTAACTGTCACATAGAATAACAAATTACTCTTTCTGTCCTAATATATAAACATTTTTAGAAAACAAAATTGTTTCAAAATATAAGCATTTTCAGATTTCAATGCATTTTTTTACTTTATTGATTATTGTATGACCAGTTATATTTTGCAAATTTTTTTTTATGATTAGTTGAATTATATTTTATTTATAGATTATATGATATATTAATTTTTTAAAATAATTTTCTTAATTTGTGTGTTTTACTTTAAACACTTTATATATAAAGACAGAATAATTTGTTAGGTTATTGGGGAGTACAATGTTTGAAGTTTTGAGCTATAACTTATTGGGGAGTTTATTGTATGACCAGTTATATTTCACTATATATATATATATAGGGACATAATGAGTAATTTATTATTGTGTTGACATAACTTACATCTAAAACAAGTCTTTCAAGTGATATGTCAACAACAAAAACACTTAGAGCAGGATAACCATATAGGAAAAGGAAATTTTTTGGGTAAAAAGTTAAATTGATTTGTGAAGAGTATGATAACTGATTAACTGTCATCTAAAACAAGTCTTTTTCTATATTGTTACTTTCATCATTTTATATTTTATGTTATATTTTTTTTCCTTTGATTTGGTTTTCGATCATTTGAAGAACAAACATGAGTATTTTTGTTGTTGTTTGTTTGTTCTTAACAAATTGACGAGGCAATGGACTAAACTAGTGAAACAGTTTCAGGAAGTAGTTGCCTTATTGATTGGATTTAGTTGATATTGCTCCAATTGGCTCAGTTATCCCAACACTGATGAGAAATGCGGATAAGGCTGGTAAAATTGATTATATTGGAAATAATGTGAGCATGCTTCACAACCTTTGAGATGCTTTGTCCCCCTATTTCTATTTATGGGATTCACATATGCTTTTTTCGTATACTTAATCTTCCAGTTCTAATATAAAGCATACAATGATTCTGATAATACTGAAAATTCAGGTGATGTACAATATCAGTGTAAACAGAGCAGCAAAACCAACTGCAATACTCAAGATATGAATCCTTAGTACCCATGGAATCATTGTGCTTTGTACAAATTGTGTCACTCCTTTGTGACCAATTCCCACATGAAAGAGTTATTGCAAAAGATGTTAGATGATAATACACAAGGATTTGTTTTATGTAACTAGTTTTCTTCGATTGTCAGACATCGGTTCAATGTGATTCCGCAACCTTTTTGGCTAAGTCAATAAATCCCGACTTTTGCAGTGTTCATATATATTAGGTTTAAGGTATAAACTTTAAAACTGATGTTATACTACATAATTTAGCTCCTCATCAAATTTAATTTGGGCAAGCCAAGGGAAAATTGGTCAAAAGAAAAATTAGAAAGCTATTTTCTTAAACATTACTATATGATCTGCGCGTTAACTTAAAGAGGGTAGCTATTTGAGGCTAATTAATGCCTAATCTGAAGCCCCGAAAATTAACCCCTAAACAAAAAGATACGAAAGATTAGACAAGGGCACAGATAGCATGCTTACCTTCGGATCCACGCCATCCATTGAAATAATTACCATATTAACCTCATCCTTCAAACCCGGAAAAAATAGTATTTTAAAAATCTGGTTGGTAAAACTGTTTAGTGTTTTTGTTGAATTGTTTTATTTCTTTTGTCAATTGGATGCTTATAATAGAGCTTTCCCCATGATTCATGTGGTATATATAACATATGCACTGCATCTCAACACCTCTGAAGTTTCTTTTCCAAGCTTCTCATATCTCCTTTTCATGTCCTTCTTACCTTTCTCTATAGTAAAATAGCTTAGATCGAATATATTGTCCTATAATAGTCCTCTTTATTTAACGAATAAAGAAGAAGCTAGGAATCAAATCTAAAGAGATAGGACAAGCTAAAGAGGTTTTAAGAAGACATAGTTTCACAAGCAAAGGCAAAGCTAAAAAAATATGTCTGCAACAGAAAATGTCGGACGGTTTTCACCATGCACACGTTTCAATCTCCAAAACCAAAAACCAACACCTTATATTCTCAAATCTCATGCCCGTATTTTTTTTTGTTTCTTGAATCATCTCTGTTCATAAACAAGAATGCAGATTTATTCTTCTCCTTCTTCTACCAAATTGACCAATCTCAATATGATAAGATCGAGTAGTCATCCTCATCCATGGAGACATAACTATAAGTTGAAGCAGCTTTTCGTTCCAACCTCATGTCCAAACCTCTCTGTTTCAAACTCTCAACAGCTTCCTTTGAACCAAAGTGTGGCGGCGATAGTGTTCGGAGGAGGATCAGACTCTGAGCTTTATCCACTGACCAAAACAAGATCCAAAGGAGCAATTCCAATCGCAGCAAATTATAGACTTATCGATGCAGTCATCAGCAATTGCATCAACAGTGACATCACCAAGATCTACGCAATCACTCAGTTCAATTCCACTTCTCTCAATTCGCATCTCTCTAGAGCTTACAGTGGATTCGGACTCGGAAAAGACAGATTCGTTGAAGTCATCGCAGCTTATCAGAGCTTGGAAGATCAAGGATGGTTTCAGGTTTAGTAGTAAAACTAAGTCACTTAGAAAAGTCATTTTCCTCTGTTTTTAGATCTGTAGCGTGTTTCTAAAGTAAACCTTTTTCTTCTCTATTTGTTACATAAAAGGGATCTGCTGATGCGATAAGAAGGTGCTTGTGGGTATTTGAAGAGTTTCCAGTGACTGAGTTCTTGGTTCTACCTGGACATCATCTCTACAGAATGGATTACAAGACGATAATCGAAGATCATAGACGAAGCAGAGCGGATATAACCATTGTTGGACTAAGCTCTGCTACAGACCGTGACTCTGGTTTCGGTTTAATGGAAGTTGATTCCACAAATCTCGTCACTCGATTCACTATCAGTCCTGAGAAGGGTCAACAAGATTTGATCTCCGTGAGTTAGATATCTCTTTAATGTTCTGTATGATTAAGAGGCATCTGGCGACTAATGTTGTAGTGCAGGTGGAGAGTGGGAAAAGCAGAGGAAATGATGGAACTTCTTCTTGCTATGTCCCAAGCACAGGGATTTACGTGATCGGTCGAGAACAGATGGTGAAGCTATTAAGAGAATGTTTGGTGAAAGCGAAAGACATGGCCAGTGAAATCATTCCCGGTGCGATCTCTCAAGGAATGAAGGTAAAGGTTATGTGGCAGAGGAGAGAAGCAATCCATAGGCAAGATTTGACTAAAACTATGTTTTTTTTTTTTTTAGGTGAAAGCTCATATCTTTGATGGATATTGGGAAGATGTGAAGAGCGTTGGAGCTTACTATAGAGCTAACATGGAGAGTATTAAGAGGTGTAGATTGGGGGTTTCAAATAATGTATAACCCTTGTGAGACTTAATCGACATAAATTGATATGACTTGTGACTCAAGCCAGCTTTTGTTTTGTGTAGTTGCAGATTCTACGACAGACAATGTCCTCTGTACACAATGCCTCGGTGTTTGCCTCCAAGCTCCATGAGTGAAGCCGTAATAACCAACAGTATTATCGGCGACGGTTGCATTCTCAATGTAAACTATCTTTCATATAGTTTGAAATCATAGCAGCCAGTGTTGTTCAAAAGCTCGTATAAGAGTTTCGTTCTCTTTTTGTATGTCATGGGTAGAGATGTGTCATCAGAGGATCGGTGGTGGGAATGAGAACGAGAATCTCAGATGAAGTGATTGTAGAAGATTCAATCATCGTTGGTTCTGATATCTACGAGGTAAACCGGGTTTCTTGGATCGGAAATCACTCAATCAGACTGACTTACACTATAAGCTGTGTTTTCAGAAGGAAGAAGATGTGATGAGAAGAAAAGGGAGGGAGAAGAAGATTGAGATTCGAATAGGAATCGGTGAAAAGAGTCGAATAAGAAGGGCCATTGTCGATAAGAATGCCAGGATTGGTAAAAACGTTATGGTATTCAAATTTAACCTCTCCTTTTGGATATGATTTTATTTTAGCAAAAGAAATGAATTGAAAACTACAACTCAATTTTCCATAGTTTTCATTTTTTAAAAATAAATAAATATGATTCACAGATTATCAACAGAGACAATGTTGAAGAAGGAAACAGAGAAGCTGAAGGATACGTTATAAGAGAAGGAATCATTGTCATACTTCGAAACGCAGTGATCCCAAACGACTCCATCATCTGATCTTTTCTTTCTAATTTGCAAAATTCATCATTTTTCAATGTAAAATAAATTCTTTATAAAATGAAAACCTCATAACTGTTGCTAACACTCACATGGCATCATCAAATCATCAAACTTACTAAAGAATCACAGATCAAGCAGCAATATTTAGTTATATGGTTAACATTTGCTACTAATTAGATGCTCAAGTATCTCAACAACATCAATGGAGCCAAGGCAGACAGACTCAGTCAAAGCATTCCACACAGAATAATCCGGCACCATATCCTGACTAACCATTTCTTCCAACCAAATCACAGCCTCGTATCGTCGGTTCATACCACAAAGACCTTTTATCACCACACTGTAAGTTTCAATACCAGGAAGAAACGATTTTATCAACATCTCCTCCATGACCTGACTCGCTTCAAGAAACTCACCATGGCAACACAAACCATCCACTAGAGTTTGATATGTTTCTTCGTTAGCCACACAAGAGACTTGCTTAGCCATCTTTTTAAGATATCCAACAGCCTCCATTGATTTTCCTTCATCGCATAAACCTTTCATAAGAATGTTATACACTCCAACTGTTGGAAGGCAATGACCTTCCCTCATCTCCTTATTGATAACAGAAACCGCTTCTTCCAGCTTCCCAACTTTACACAGTGCTTTAACTTTGGCACCGTAGATAAATGGTGTTGGCTCAAAGCGTTTTTTCCGCATTGCAAGAAGCACTTCTTCACCTTCAACAAGTTTACCTTCCTCGAAAAGATCAATAGCCATAGCGCTATAGCTATCCAAACTCGGAATTGCGCCTCGGATCAAAGTCTCGGTTAACAAACGTTTCACCCTTTCTCTACCTTCACTGGTACCTTCCCAATGGCCAGCTTCAATATGATGGTAACATCGTCTCGGAGCCTTTAGTCCTTTCCTCAAGATCTTACCAAGAATTTCAATAGCTTCATCAACCTCCCCAGCATCACACAACGCATCCAACAGAATTCTGTAAACCACAATGTCCTCACCAGAACCTTTCTGCGAGATCCTCCAGAACATGGAGTACAACAGATGCGTGGCTTCATCAAGTTTCCCCTCTAGACAAAACCCTTTCATCAAAATCCTGTAGCTGTCTCTGTCAGGATAACAACCCTGGTAATTCATCTCTTGAAAGACATGGGCAGCCAGGTCAGAGCGGTTGACCTGGCAAAGAACCTTCATCAGCAAATTCAAAGCCGTTATCCGAGAATTCACTTCCCATCCATAACAATACTTTCGAAATATATGACAAGCAGCTTCGAGCTCCGATTCTTTGACCATCTCCTGTAAAAGAGTATCAAACGATAGAGTCCAATTCACACAATTAAACTCATGAAGGCTCTTGAAGAGTGAGATGGCATCGTCTAGCTTTCCAGCTTTAGAGAATGTACGGATGGCTGACGCAAAAACCGTATCTTTACATTCGCAAGAATCTTCCTTCATTCTCTCAATGACATATTTCATTTCCAATACACGGTTCGATTTACCAAGGATGTCAATCATCGTGGCGTACACGGAGCCATTGTGACCGTAACTCGGAAACCTCTCTTTGGCCTCATCGAAGAGTTTCAGTGCGGTGACTGGATTCTTTTGCTTCTTTAGGATTTGAGAAAGAAGAGTTGGCGTTAAAACTCTTGGCCATCTTACACTCATAGTAAAATCCTCCAATCAGAAATCACTTGAGGAATCAGATTTCCTGCAAAAGCACCTTATCTCTTCAGCTTAAAGATGCCATTTTATTGCGAAAAGACTCGGGGAAAATAGTACCTTCATTTGATTCTGGAAAACAATAGAAAGAAGAAGACTGAACAGTTATATAAATTAAGGAAATTTCTGAAAGCCCTAGATAACAAAATTCCGGGACCAACCAATTCGAATTACAAAAGGTCTCCTTCTACCCAATGAATCTGCCATAGATAACCATGGAAGATCAATGAACAGGTACCATAAAGGTCAAAACTTGAGATTTTAGGAATCGGCAGATAGAGTGAAAGCGTACCTCGAGATTTCACTCTCGACTACTTCATCATTTCAGGAATTTCGTTGAAGTTCAGTCTCAGTGAGAACAACGGAGATGCAGAGACTTGAATTTGGAAGAGAGAAAGTTAATTACATTTTTTTTTTGGTCGACAAATTAACGACGGTTTCCACTTTAACCCCATAACTTTTGACTATTCATTAAAAACCCCTTAAACTTCACAATGTGACATTACAAACCATAAATGTCTCATCGTAGGATTAACATATTAACTTCTACAAGCAACTTTTTCAATCTATTGATCTTCTAAAGCATCTTGAGCTGCATTACACATGCCAGGATTGCTCAGACACCACAATGGCTGAATAGGTTCAGCTCCAATTCCTCTCTTCACCATTCTATACCTCCACAGGTTTAACCGGTCCACAGCTTCACCACATCTCTTAACACCTCTCTCGTCTCTATTCCCTGACCACAAGCTCTCTGCAAGCGCAGAGGCACGTGGCCAAAGCCGTGAGTCTAAAACCGTGGAGTCAGCTTGCTCTGACCACAACGCAACTTCCCCTCCTAGCACCAGCTTCCTCTCTTCCTCATCGACCAAACCATCGGTTATATCATAGTTGTATATGCTCTGCCACGTTTTGAACGGTGCACACCAAGACCCGCCACCGCCTCCTCCTCCTCCTTGCTGATCATACTGACTATCGTTCCCTAGAAACCCGCCGTGGCCACAGTCTAAGTAGTAGAACTCTGATGAAGACACAATCACTCTGTAACCAGCAGCTACGATTCTCTTTGTGTTCGCCGGGCCGTTGTTCCAAGTCTGTAAGATTGTGTGCTCTTTAGGAAGAACAGATGGATCCGCCTTGATTGTTGCATCCAGCAGAACATCTTCCCAGTAAACAGCTGTCCTGTTCTGTGACACGATGTAAGGTAACGTCGAGTTTATGTACTTTTCAAGAAGCTGGCTTAGAGTACCACCAGAGGACAAGAAGGAATTGATTGCAGGATCGGTTTTCCAGCAGCCTGGGACGACTTCATCTGCACCTCCATGGAAGAAAGGTTCAGGGAACTGCTTAACCACATCTTTTATGACGTTTCTCACAACTTGATATGTCTTTGGGCTCAACGGGTTAAGCTGACCGGTCCCTGGTTCACTAGCTAACCGCTCGTCCCAACTTTTTCCAGCTGGCCACCAGAACATGTTGCCACATGTCACAATTTCCGGGTAAGCTTCTCCCCATGATCCTGTATGGCCTGTGAAGGTTTAACATAATCCATTAAAATTGAAGCTAAGTTTCTTGTGCAAAGAGAGAAAATCAAGCATTGACTCACCAGGAGTGTCTATTTCAGGAAGAACTCTAACACCATGCTCAAAACCGAACTGAACAATCTTTGAGACATCCTCTGGAGTGTAAACCATGTCTGGTCCATAAGCTCCCTTTGCAGCGAGTGAAGGTTCTGAAGGAAGCACCAATGGGAAAGATTGGGAATCAGTGATGTGCCAATGGAACACATTGAGTTTGTTTGCACTCATTGACTTGATTGTCCTCATTATATCATCTACTCCATAGTAATTCCTCGATGTATCCAGCAAAACCCCTCTATGGCCAAACAGAGGAGAGTCCTGAATATGAATACCAACCGGTAAACACAAATGAGGACATCTTCCCGAAACCATCTGAGAGAATGTCTCAAGACCACGCATAGCTCCCCAAACCGAATGAGCTGACAAGTGTGCGGAAATGCTTCCAATGGGGATGGAGAGGGTATAAGACTCGTTAACACCGTGGTGAAGCGGAAGAGAAAGATCGGTCACATTGATCACAAGGCTGCTCAAGGTGTAATCTTTCACAAGTTTGACAGGACGGGTGATGAGAGGCGAGTAGTTCTCTGAGCGGATCAGGTCGTGATAACGTGAAACAGAGGCTGAAAGGTGTTGGTGTTGAGGGGAAAGGATGGTGAAATCTGGAGAGAGGGCAATGGCTTTATGTTGAGGCCATGAGAGTAATCTCGGCTGAGGCCAAATGTTGATAGGTGTGGCAGTGGAGAGTAATGGCGAAAGAAGTGAGATGAAGAAGAGGAATGGGATTAGTATCACATGGAGCTTGGAAAGAGCAAGCATTATTCTCTTCAGTCAGTATAAGACAAAAAAGTGTTCTTCTTTGATCAATCTTGTAATGCTAATGGGAACTTTTAACAACAAAGTATCCAAAATCTGCAAAGAAGACAAATTTGTGATATGTCAAGAACAAAGACAAGTAAATGAGTAAAAAGTTACACTCCTAGATCAGAGGAAACAGCCGAGGAGATAAATCGAGTGTAATTGAGGCGAAGAAGAAGAAGCAACTAGAAGATCAAAGTGTTGAAATTTAATGACTTAATAGCATTATGAAGCAAACCATAGATGATAAATGGGATTCGTCAGCGAATCTGATTGTTTATTCAAAGCTCCATAATTGGAATTGCAAAAAAGGCGAAAACTTGAAATAAAGTGAAGTGAATGGAAGAAGTGAGAAACTGTAGCAGAGGGATTACCTTTAAAATTTAGCAGTGGAGGCGAAAGACGACGAACGCTAATAGTCTTCACAGAAGCTTTCTGGAGAATTTGACTTGAGAATTTTAAATTGCAAAAGTGACCATCTTCTTCTTCTGTGTGTCTTTTACTCCAAAAAGTCTTGTGGGCTTCTTCGCTTCCGGAAAATAAGATCTGGATTGGGTCGCTCTGCTTTGCATTATATTAATTTTCTCGTTAATTGTCCACAAAAGGAATCTTCTTTAACTTTTTCATAGTCGACAGTACTCGACACTCAACACCAAATATAGTAATGATAAGAACATCTATTTGACTAATTTAACTTTAAATAATTTATATGACTAAATTTAATTAGCTGAGTACAATTTTTCTCTATTATTGTAGAAAGAGTTAATTGATTCATTTATTTCATAAAAAGAGTTGATAAATATTTTGTTTTGTTTTATCTTAAAAACAAAACAAAAAATCTCATAACGTTCATATATTCTTTCTGTTTTCATTATATCGTTTCGCTATTTCTACCATGCCTCTAGCGTTTACAAGACAAGTTCATGTTTGATACATTTTTTATTTTATTAAATTAGTTATGTACAAAATTAGATCTTCTCTTATGAAAAGCTTTTCTTTTTGATATTCTAAACCCGTAAATGTTTTTTTAAAGCAACACTTCATATGTAGAACGATTTTTATTAGTCGTGGATTCTAGTACCCATACATTCAACTAAATTAGGATGATATGTTACAAAATAAGACCAAATTCTCTAACTGTAACCATATTACACATTTAGAACTCGGACAAAAATGTGTTGTATCAAGTGCTCATTCTGATCCAGCCACTAACAGGAGAAAAAAAAAAAACATAGACCTGATTAGTCCATTCTAAAAGAATAATCCATTTTAAAATGAGTGGTCAATTATCTCCGCAATAACAACTAATACTCCACCTATAATTAGCCAATCCCTTAGGTTTGAATTAAAACGTAAAACAGGTTTGCAAGTTAGTTGTTATTGCAGTTAACACATTTATATGAACCCAATAAAAACGTTGGGTTCAGACAGATAGCACTGTCGTGTTTTTTCAGGGATTCCGACTAGGAGGAGATGTCTTTCGGAGTCCCTGGGAATACGACAAACCCTATCTATGAAATCGACGAATCGCGTTATGGAAAAATTGTGTGTTACGATCAATCTCTCCTCTTTGAGAAGAGAGAACAAAAGGGATGGGAGAGCGGAAGCACGCTCGCATCTTCCCTACCGTTCTTCATTACGCAGCTCTTTGTCGCCAACCTTAGCTACCGAGTCATCTACTACATAACCCGACCCCTCTATCTTCCCCCTTTTGTAGCTCAGATTCTCGTGAGTATATATATGACAAATTTGCTACGTAACTTTTTTGGTGTTATAGCAATGAAATCATCTAATTTGTGTTTTGTATCATTGCAGTGTGGGTTGTTGTTTAGCCCAAGTGTGCTTGGGAACACAGAGTTCATAATCCAACATGTATTCCCATACAGATTCACAATGGTTCTTGAGACATTTGCGAACTTAGCTCTTGTCTACAACATCTTCCTCCTAGGTCTAGGGATGGACCTGAGGATGGTAAGGATCACAGAGCTCAAACCGGTCATCATCGCCTTTACGGGGCTTGTCGTTGCCTTACCGATTGGTGTCTTCCTCTACTATCTTCCCGGAAATGGCCACCCAGACAAGATCATCTCCGGTTGTGTCTTCTGGTCCCTCGCGCTAGCCTGTACCAACTTCCCTGACCTCGCTAGGATCCTCGCGGATCTCAAGCTCTTGCGGTCTGACATGGGCCGCACGGCCATGTGTGCAGCCATTGTCACTGATTTGTGCACTTGGGTCCTCCTCGTTTTTGGGTTCGCTTCTTTTAACAAAGCAGGTATAAATTACGAATTTACGATTTTTTTCTTTTTTTTCTCTCGAACATTAGTAATTTATGTATATCAAAGCAAATTTTGTGATAATTTCTTCTTTTTTTTTTTTCTTTAATTTGTTTAAAAAAAGGGACATGGAACAAAATGATGCCGTGGGTGATACTCACCACTGTAATGTTCGTCCTCCTCTGCATCTATGTGATCCGTCCGGGCATTACTTGGATCTTCGCCAAAACCGTGAAGTCAGGTCACGTGGGAGACACACACGTCTGGTTCATTTTAGGAGGTGTGGTCCTATGCGGCCTGATCACGGACGCGTGCGGGGTCCACTCCATAACCGGGGCCTTCTTGTTCGGACTCTCCATCCCACACGACCATATCATACGTAACATGATCGAAGAGAAGCTCCATGACTTCCTCTCTGGAATCCTCATGCCTCTCTTCTACATCATTTGTGGGTTACGAGCCGATATTGGCTACATGCTCAAGTTCACTGACAAGTTCATGATGGTCTTAGTCATTTGCTCTTCCTTCTTAGTAAAGATCGTCACCACTGTGATCGTCTCTTTATTCATGCAAATGCCTACGCGTGATGCACTCGCTATCGGAGCACTTATGAATACCAAAGGAACTTTATCACTTGTCGTCCTTAATGCTGGTCGTGATACCAAGGTAATATTAATCAACCATCAACTTGCATTTGTTGCACATTAATTGTGGCCATATGCCACTTTTCAGGTCTAGGAAAAAATAAATAAATTAAATAAGATATGAATGAGTGAAACATGTTCATTTTATTTTATAATTTACTAGTCACACTCGCTGTTATTCCATTAATTTATTCTCAACATATATAGTAGAATATATATTTTATTCAGAATTTGTCCATAGTCCATTTTTTTTTCCCCATGCATTTGTAGGCGTTGGATAGTCCAATGTACACTCATATGACGATAGCGCTACTAGTGATGTCACTAGTGGTCGAGCCACTTCTCGCAGTTGCATACAAGCCAAAGAAAAGACTGGTCCACTACAAGCTCCGTACGGTCCAAAAGATCAAAGGAGAAACAGAGTTTCGAGTCTTAGCTTGCGTCCATGTTCTTCCCAATGTCTCTGGGATCACCAATCTCTTACAAGTCTCAAATCCAACCAAACAATCACCTCTCAACGTGTTCGCCATTCACCTCGTGGAGCTCACCGGTCGAACCACGGCCTCGCTGCTTATCATGAACGACGAATGCAAACCTAAAGCTAACTTCTCAGACAGAGTCAGAGCTGACTCCAACCAAATCGCTGAGACCTTCGAAGCTATGGAAGTCAACAACGACGCCATGACGGTCCAGACAATCACCGCGGTTTCTCCTTACACGACGATGCACGAAGACATCTGCGCGTTGGCGGAGGACAAACGAGTTTGTTTCGTCATATTGCCTTACCACAAACACTTGACACCGGACGGTCGGATGGGAGACGGAAACTCGTCTCATGCCGACATTAACCAAAACGTTTTGAGCCACGCGCCTTGCTCGGTAGGGATTTTAGTTGACCGTGGCATGGCCATGGTCCGATCATCTGAGTCATCTCGTGGAGGAGAGGCCGTGAAGAGAGAAGTTGCGATGCTCTTCGTGGGCGGTCCAGACGACCGCGAGGCGTTATCATACGCTTGGCGAATGGTCGGACAACACGTGATTAAACTCACCGTGGTGAGATTCGTCCCGGGACGCGAAGCTCTAGTCACGGCCGGGAAAGTAGCGGCTGAGTACGAGAGGGAGAAACAAGTCGACGACGAGTGCATCTACGAATTCAACTTCAAGACTATGAATGATTCTTCCGTTAAGTACATTGAGAAAGTTGTCAATGATGGTCAAGACACGATCTCTACCATTAGAGAAATGGAAGACAATAACTCGTACGATCTTTACGTAGTCGGGAGAGCATATAACTCAGATTCTCCCGTGACCGTTGGTTTAAACGATTGGAGCAGTAGTCCTGAGCTAGGCACAATAGGAGACACATTAGCTTCGTCGAACTTCACCATGCACGCTTCGGTTTTAGTCATTCAGCAGTACTCTGCCGTTAACAGACAAGCCGCAGCCGCAGCCGCAGCCGCAGCCGCAACAATCACTGTTGGAGCGGTCGCTGGTGCAGCGGGTAACAATCAAGAAACCGTTGGAGGTGGGGCTAAGACGACTCATGATGATGAGCCATTTATGAAGTCTATGTACGAAGAAGAAGATGGGGATGATGAAGAAGAAGAAGAGGAACATCACTTTGGAATTCACAGGTAATGAGTTTTATATATGCTCTTTGAATCTCTTTTTTTTTTTTTTCTTAATTAGCGACGAGAGTGTGAATGATCTTGAAAAATGTATATGCATGGTATTTGGAGAATTTCCAATTTTCTCACTGTAATTTTCACGTTGTCTCAAAATCATTTTACTTTTTTGATTATGTTATCTTACATTCTTACGAATATAATTGTGCATCAACGATGATCACCGCATGCCAAATAGTAAATACCTCAACACCACAAAATAGACAAGAATATTATAATATTACACAAAAGCTAGGCATACGAGAACAGAACAAAAATTAAGGTATATTGTTTTTAAAAATTTTATCCCCTTGTATTACATCTCAGGGATTGGTTGATAAAAACGTTCAATTGAAAGTTCAAACTAAGCGGAATAAAGAAGGAGAAAAGACTACACAACTCTAGTCCTGTTCAAAGTTTTTTAATAGGAAATGATAATTTAAAAGTATTGCGAATAAAACAGTCTCTCTTTCAGTTTTTTAGTATTTATTTTTGTCTCAACAAAATATATTATGTTATTTTTATCAGTTTCCTTCACGTATCCCTAAACTATTCAACATTCCCTTATTAGATTACAAACAAGTGAACAACAAATATGTATATAGGGATTCGTTTTGATGTTTTTATGTCATCTGAACGTTGTCTTTATGGTAAGAACTATAAACTAGATATTCAAAAAATCTCATATATTAAATATATTAAGTATAAGTTTTCTGCTTACATTTCCTTTTTGTTTTTTTTTTTTTTTTGAACAAGGCTTGCATTTCCTTTTTTTTCCAAGAGAAATATGTTAAGTTGCTAAATCACGATAAATCTGCCGAGAAGACTTTCGCTTCTTTCTATTCTTGGTTTTACAGTAGACTAAGACCAATTTATAACTAAGATCCATAAATCTCTCCTAAAAGATTTCTTCTTAGTTCTTACTTTACTCTTAATGATATATTCAGTATTTTCTTTTCAGATTTTATGCCTTAACGTAACATAAAAAGGGAAAAAAGAGAAAGAAGTTCCAAAAAATATATTTTATCAAAAAAAACAAAAACAAAGGTGAGTATCTCGAAACCCTATGTTTGTTCTTTGGAGTCCTACGAGAAATGTGCAGTTTCTGTTAATCCGCAAAGACTTTTTCATCTCTACCTATGCGGTTTTGTCTCCACAAACATGTCTCATTGTTTCTTTTTGTCTTTTGCTTAAATTTTTTTCTTAATTCAATTAATTATAGGGAATAAACTACTAAAAATTATCTCCCCTTCTAATAGCAGCTTTTGAGAAGAAAAGATCAATTCAAAAGGATATACTAGTTAATAAAATATGAAAAAGCCCTTGTGTTAATTAGTCCGATATTTTGTCTCTTTATTGTCTGAAAAGTAGAGAAGTGAAACTCTTAGAGAGTTTTTCATATTGTTTAAAGTGTTCCTAATCAGCTTAAAAACACACAGAGGATAAAATTGAAGACACTAAAAAAGAGAAAAGACAGATGGAAATTAATGGTGGAAGAGGAGAAGTAAGAAGAGTGAAGCTAGTTTATTTCATTAGCCGCTCCGGTCACGTTGACCATCCTCATCTCTTGAGTGTTCATCATATTTCTCGTACTGGAGTGTTTCTTCGAGGTTAAACCCTCTCTTCTTAATTAATTAATTCGTCTTTTAAATCTCTTTTATTTCGATCAATTAGTCTCATCAAAATTGTGCTAAAAACGCAGATGTGAAGCGATGGTTAGCGGATGTACGAGGCGATGCGATGCCGGACGCATTCTGTTGGTCGTGTAAAAGGTGAAAAAAAAAAAAAAAAATTATATTATTGATTTTTACACATTCTTGATTATTAATTACGGTATTATTTAACGGTTCATATATATTGCAGGAGGTATAAGAATGGATATGTATGGCAAGATTTAGCGGATGACGATCTTATTACTCCCATCTCCGATAACGAATATGTCCTCAAAGGATCCGAAATCCTTCTAAGCTATCCAAAAGGTATGTAACGTAGTTATCACTATTAATCCATAATTGAGGTGTGTTAATTAGGGTTTTTGACTAGGGTTATTGAAAACAGAGGATTCTCTTCACGTGGAGAAGAAAGCTTGGGGAACAAGAAACGGCGGTATAGATGCTAAAGAAAAACCCCAGAAGTCGAAGTTAACGTCGGAGATGATGATCTGCAAAGAATCTCCGGTCTTCTGTTCTCAGAGATCGACGGCGACAACGTCGACTGTCACCGACGAATCCATCGCGAACGAGGAAGAAACGATCGTTCTTAAGAAATCAGATCCGAAAAAAGTATCCGGCGAAAGGAACGGGTCAGGTAATGACGAGGAGTCGGGTCGACCCAGTGTATCGTCGACGACGTCGTCTTCGAGTTATATTAAGGGTAAGAGCTATTCGAGCGCGCGTGCGTCGAACGTGTTGCGGAACTTGATGAAGTGTGGTGGTTTAGACACAAACGATGCCGTTTTGGTGCCTTTGAGCAAGTCTAGGTCTGGGGCTTTTGGTGTGGCTTGGGAAGATGAACGCAGATACCAATACCACCAACAGCACAATGCTCGGTACGCTCCAAAGTACTCACTACTCTTATTTTTATTCGATAAAATAAAACATAATCTTTTTTTATTATTATTAAACTATAAAAATTCGTTAATTATTATAGCTATCAATGCCACATATGATTGAGACTACTAATCTTTAGTGTATTATAAATTAACTATAAAATGATTACTTGTTAGCTGCCGGTTTCTCATATCATTGGTGCTCTCAAGCTAAATCATATAATATATCATCTTTTCATATTAAGATAGTTGTATCAAATTGGTAACGTGAGATTTTTGTGTGTGG
This sequence comes from Noccaea bulbosa, assembly GCA_900406535.1. Taxonomy (NCBI): domain Eukaryota; kingdom Viridiplantae; phylum Streptophyta; class Magnoliopsida; order Brassicales; family Brassicaceae; genus Noccaea; species Noccaea bulbosa. The sequence continues at coordinate 84,913 of OVBJ01000019.1, forward strand.
GATACAGAAAAAGCTTTGACGGAGCATGGAGTGGCATAAAGATGAAAGAGACGATTGAATTTTGTAAACCCAGCAAGCCTTCTATGGCTCCATTATGCTCGTAAGCTTCACTCCTTTCATCGCTTCTTTATCTTTGTGACGATTGGATTTGAAATGAATGAGACAGTTCATAATATTTTTATAGGCAATGTGGGAAGTCATTCAAACCGGAGAAGATGCATTCACACATGAAATTGTGTCGAGGGATGAAGAATTCATCTACGAAGAATGATTCAGTTACGGGCAATAATACCGTTAAACCGAGACAACAAAGGTGTAGAAACATGCCGGGAAATCCATTCGGACATCAACGTGTAGTGAGGACTACTCTTAAAGAGTGATGGTGCTTATAGTTGCTTCTCTATAGTTGTGATTTGACCACTGATAATTTTTATGTTAGTTCATTGAATTTCTGTTTGATGAATCACAGATATTGTTTGAATACCATGAGCTTGGTTTTAGGTCAGAAAGTGGATAATCTAATTAACTGAAGTTTTTGGTAACTAGTTAACTAGTTTTGGTAATCTTCCACAAAATGTGATTCGACCTAACATGAAGACACTTTCCGCTCAATTTATCCTTCCGTTTTTTTTTTTGGTCTGACTAGGCCTCCGAAAATAAATTCTTACAAACATACAGTACTTACATTTTTTTTTTGGACAACTCTCAAAACTTATCATCACTGTTTTGTTTTCCAAAAAATTCCACAAATTTTAATTTTTCCGAAATACCACAAATTTTGTTTTTTTTTTTCGAAAATGCCACAAAACTAAACTAGCACTCTAACTTTAACACAGTTTTTATAGGGTATGGTCTAAACCCTTGATATATACGGTTATATGTGTCTTACGTACGCACGTACGCATTTTCATGCCATTATGTCCATCAGTGATCAGTTCAACATGATGTTTGTCGTTTTGTTTTATAAAATCTTGAATTTTCATTTTGTTTCTAGTACATATCATATTGTCCAAAATATTTTTAACCAAAAAAAAACTCACTTTGACCAGATAACTTTCAAAGTTTTAAATGGATATTGCCCTTAAAGCTTCCATGAGATTAAACTACAATTATATCGTTGCTTCGACGTTTCTGCCTCTGGTCAAATAAGGCTCTCTCTTATTTCCATCCCTATTTAAACAATCAAACTTCAATCTCTAAGACTCTAACTCATCATCCCAAAACAACAACAACAAAAAGTCAACGGGGCAATAATTATTTTCTAAGTTTTTAAAAACATCAATGGAAGGAATTAGCGTGGAAGGTATACTAATGAAAGTGAGCATTTTTGCTCTGGTTCAAGCTCTTGTTTATCTCATGCTCTCTAAATCTTCCAGCGTTTTCACTAAGTCGAAGACGATGAAGAGAGCTTACAGTTTCCGGTCAGCGAGATCCATCAGCATCAGCCGAATTCTGGCTGTTCTTCAAGACATGCCTGCAGGCGGGGAGATGTCACCTTCTTCCATGTGATTTTCTTCTCTTGCTTATCCTTCATCGTAAAGCTAATTAAGAATCACATGATTAATTAGATTTTAATTTGGTGAACACATGGAGGGAGAAGATAGTTCTTGCTTGTTAGAAAATGCTCAAATTCCTTTCTGTATACAAACGGCCAAGATAGTTCTTGGTCTGTTCATAGTAATATCTCTTCAACAGATTTAATCATTTAAAGGTACTCTTTTCTGCTAACTTCAAAACAGAGGGAATTGTTTTACTTTACATGTTTCAAAATCAAGTGAAGCAACTAACTAAATATATGTACTAATGATAGCTTTAGAAGAAAACATAAAACAGTTGGAAACTTTTACCAATTGTGGGCTGGGGATACTGAAGAAGCCCAACCAGTCGGTGAACTTTTAAAGACTCCTTCAACGAACGAAGATTCGGTTCGGAAACAAAAGAACACATAACTTGGCAAGGTGGCAATAAATATGGTATATGGATGTGTATCGGTAACAAAACTAACAATCAATCATCGCGTGCGGTCTTCGTCAATCATCATCTACCAATTTCCATGACCACTAAAATCATAAAATATCTTCCAGGGATTATACTATACGAAGTACGAACTAGTTGTTTATAGAAAAGAAGAAATGATCTGCAAAACAAGTTACTACCTTACAACTTTTCGAAAAATAAATAATACGTTTGAAATCATGTGAATAATTTACTGAACGATTGATTCTTAAGTGTAAATATATTTGGCCTCAGAAATTATTTGATGGAAAAAGAAATCCAGTTATCTTTTCAATTTTTAACTAAAAAGTATTGATTCCTTTTGGAAAATTCATCATCTACCATAAAAATAAATTTTGCCCAAATAATGTAACATCATTCCCACCCCCCATCAATTAATTTCCCAAATATTCGATAAATTCTACTAAAAATGAGGGCACCGTGAAAAAAAAGAAGCGCATAGCAGTTTTATTATGGTCAACTTCACAATGTTTTTTTTTCTTTTGGCAAAATAATACGAGCTCTACATGACCATGAGATAATGTTTTGTGTCTATCTTCACATGGAGATTAAATAATGAGTGCAAGTCATTCAAGTGTGAGGAAAGAAAAGCAGGAAAATGACATGAGACCTTGTTAAACAAGACATATAAAACGTCAGCATGTTAGTTGAGCTCTGTCACACCATATATTTATGCATATCTTTTGGAACCATTTTTTTACCTTTTTGTTTTTGTTATACGAAGATAGTTTTGATAAGCATATTAGTACTTGCTTAAGAGATAAATAATTACAATTTTCCCTTTAATCGAAGATGAGATATCAGAAACAAATAACAAACAAACAAAAAAAAGTGATAAATGATGTATTTAAAACTATAATGATGAAAATAAGGTAAAAGATTTCAACCTTGAACGTCTATGTTTGATGATCTCGAATTCAACGGTACACGTCTAATCATAACTCTTGATAAATAATTTAATAACACATACATCAAAACATTAGTGAACTGATTACTTTTTTTTCTTTCTTTCTTTCTACTTATCCGATATTTAACATATAAATACATTTAGTGGGAAATATTAAAGAACAAATTTTATTGGAGGATCTGAGTTTTAACAAACACACTTGCGCAAAATTGATGATCCAAAAGTCACAAGAACATTATTTCTCCTAATAAATAATTACTCAGCACATGACTAAGTTAGTGATTGGAATACAATCTATGAGTCAGCTGAGTGAAGTTCTCAGTTGCATGTTTATAATTTATCAAAGAGAGTACAGAATTCTTGTGTTATAAATTCATTTAATTTTGTTACATACCCTATATTAATGTTCTGACTACTGAGAACGACCCAGCATCTTCCAAAACTATATGACGTTATACATAAATTTAATACGCAAAGGATGACGTGGCCATTTGTTATTGGTTGAAACGAAAGGCTGCAAAAAAAGGAAAGGTCTACCTACAGAAACTTGGCGCCTGTCTTGTAGCCGTTGCTTTCCTCGCCGGCGTTCTCCCTCTCCCCTGTCTCTCTCTAGTCGACTGTCGTCGCCGGAGACTCGTTTAAGCGGCGAAGAAAGATGTTAGCTTTGACTACTGTACATAGCTCGCATCTGAAGCTGTTTTGAGGATTTGGTCCTCTGTTCCTTCTCTCTTCCTCTGTCTCTACTCAGGTGATTCTTAATATCTGGGTCTTTTTCACTGTTTCTGGTTTTTGGCAGATTCTGGGTTTCATTTTCAACTCCTAGAAATTGGGTGTCTTTGTCTGATTGTGCGTTTCACTTATCCAATTCCTAGGGTTTAAATTTTGTTTAATTGACTTTTAAGTGAGACCACTAGATGCTCCGTCTTCTAGGTCTTTTAACACAGCTTTCGTAAACGGGTTAGCTTTTTCGATTTACCATCAGAAATTGTTTTAGGCTTTGAAAAGCTGAAACCTTTCTGTTAATCGAACCAGAAATATCTTGTATTTGGCTATGGATTGTCTAATTGCGTAGTTCAGTTTCGTGTTAAAGGTTTGTGCTTTTTTGATTTTCGGGGCTCGGTTGGATCTTTTTTTTTTTTTGGTTTCTTTCCAAAAGGAAACAACTTTTCGCGTTTATAGTCATAAAAAGCTTTCGTGAAGATGAATCGGAAATTCGTTTCTCAATTAAAGTAAATTTTACTATTTAGGATATTTAATTGGATCCTTCTACTGTACTTGCCTTTTCTCTTTCATGTTCGGGTTTTCGCAATTCAGTCCATTAAGGTTTTGACAAGTACTTTGATTTGGTAGCTTGTCGGAAGATTTAGAAGATGTCTCAAAGAAGGGAGACGAATCCGCCTCCGCCGCAGAGGCGGATTCTGCGGACTCAGACTGTCGGTAGTCTCGGAGAGGCTATGCTTGATAGTGAAGTGGTGCCTTCTTCTTTAGTTGAGATTGCTCCGATTCTTCGTGTGGCCAATGAAGTTGAAGCTAGTAATCCACGAGTTGCTTACCTATGTGAGTTTAAACAGATTGTGATTGATAAAAGGTTCATTGCTCTTCTTGAATGTTAAAATTGTGGATGATGATGTCACTAGGTCGATTTTACGCGTTTGAGAAGGCGCATAGGCTTGATCCAACATCAAGTGGACGTGGTGTTCGCCAGTTTAAGACCGCACTTCTTCAACGATTAGAAAGGGTAATTAAATAAATGTCAACACTTGATGAGATTCACTAGCAATGTTGTGTTAGGTTTATGTTTATTTATTTATTTATTTCTTCAACAGGAGAATGAAACAACTTTGGCAGGAAGGCAAAAGAGTGATGCACGTGAAATGCAGAGTTTCTATCAACACTACTACAAGAAATACATCCAAGCTCTGCTAAATGCTGCTGATAAAGCTGACCGGTTTGTGTTTGACAAACAAGAAATTTCTTCAAATTTTTGGTTTTCCTTACAACGCTACCTCTTACTGTGTGCTTCCATTCATATTTCACCTTTAGTGCTCAACTTACAAAGGCGTATCAAACTGCTGCCGTTCTCTTCGAAGTCTTGAAGGCTGTTAATCAGACTGAAGATGTGGATGTGCCTATAGAGGTGAAGCTGATAGTAGATATTAGGCAATGTAGCATTGATCTTCTACTTCCGTTCTTGTGCCAACATCTTAATACTCTCGTGATCTGGATGTAGATTTTGAATACGCACAACAACGTTGAAGAGAAGACCCAGATTTACAAGCCTTACAATATACTTCCCCTTGACCCTGATAGTCAGAATCAGGCTATAATGAGATTGCCTGAGGTTATACGGCTACTCAGCTTACATTTCTTGTTTTTTTTCTCTGTTTTGTTTTCTTTTGCTCTAATCAATCTGTGTGAATACTGTTCTGCAGATCCAAGCTGCTGTGACTGCTCTTAGAAACACAAGGGGCTTACCATGGAGTGCAGGCCACAAGAAGAAACTCGACGAAGACATTTTAGACTGGCTTCAGTCTATGTTTGGTTTTCAGGTGATGTTAGTGAATATCATGTTTTGATCATTTGACTTAAAATTTTGTATGTAGTATGTACTGATTGCTATTCAACATTTAAAATTGCAGAACGATAATGTTGCGAATCAAAGAGAGCACTTGATCTTGTTACTTGCTAATGTCCACATCCGACAATTTCCAAGACCTGAACAAGAACCAAAGGTATGCATTTTTGTTGGACTTGGATGTGGTGATTTCTTGTTTCCAGCTGTACTTGCGCTAAAGGGATTGTGTTACAATATCTGCTCTAGTTGGATGATCGCGCCTTGACCATAGTGATGAAGAAACTTTTCAGGAACTACAAAAAATGGTGCAAGTATTTGGGTCGGAAAAGCAGCCTTTGGTGAGAGTTCCTAATTCTAATGCCTCAAAAGAGAATACTTATGTTGCGTATAACGTGACTAATACTTTGTGTCTACGTATCCTCTTGTTGGCATTTGAAGGTTGCCGACTATTCAACAAGAGATACAGCAGCGTAAATTGCTCTACATGGGACTTTATCTTTTGATATGGGGAGAAGCTGCAAACCTGAGATTCATGCCAGAGTGCCTCTGTTATATATACCATCATGTATGGATCCAATATAGTCAGTTATGAAGAATAACATTTTCATAGCCGTTTTAAGTTTAATTATGATTTTTTTTTCGTATCTGTTCAGATGGCTTTCGAGTTGTATGGTATGTTGGCCGGTAGTGTTAGTCCGATGACAGGGGAGCATGTAAAGCCAGCTTATGGTGGTGACGATGAAGCTTTCCTGCAGAAAGTAGTGACTCCTATATACAAGACAATAGCAAAGGTTACTTGATTTAGTTATTATGGTCGTGGCAGTTTCAATCTATATACTCTTTTTTTCATCTTGTTCTTTGTGCATTACAGGAAGCAAAGAGAAGTAGAGAAGGAAAGTCAAAGCATTCTGTATGGAGAAACTACGATGACTTGAATGAATATTTTTGGTAAATGCAGATGATCATCTTATAACCTTTTTGGAATGTCACGCTCTCCTGATGAATTCACGTTGGTCTCAATTCCTTGTCCTTGTAACTTTGCAGGTCAGTTCGATGTTTTCGCCTAGGGTGGCCTATGCGAGCTGATGCTGATTTCTTTTGTCAGACAGCTGAAGAACTTCGAGTTGAGAAACCTGAGGTATGAGTAATAGAGACTAAATAGTGGGTCGTATGTGTATTTTTCTGTTTATGTTAGCAACAAAATTGGTCTTATAGATCATAAACTTGTGATCTATAATTTCGTGATTTATGTTCACAATGCTGCAGATAAAATCAACTAGTGGAGATCGGTGGATGGGCAAAGTCAATTTTGTTGAGATACGCTCCTTCTGGCATATATTTAGAAGTTTCGATAGAATGTGGAGTTTTTACATCCTGTGTTTGCAGGTACCATATCTTGTATTTAGCATGTTTGTCTTTCAATTATTGTATATTTTGACCTGTTTTGTTATTTGATGTATCGTTTCTTGTTTAGGCAATGATCGTTATTGCATGGAATGGATCCGGAGAGTTGAGCTCCATCTTTCAGGGTGATGTCTTCCTAAAGGTTTTGAGCGTTTTCATTACAGCAGCTATACTAAAGCTTGCACAAGGTGATGACTCATTAAACAATGACATTTTTGTGTAGCTTATGAATAACAAGCTGCAAATTTTCAGTTTTCTGACTGTTTGTCTTTATATATCAGCTTTCCTTGACATAGCCCTCAGCTGGAAGGCAAGACATAGCATGTCATTCTATGTGAAACTCAGATACGTCTTGAAGGCTGGTGCGGCTGCAGGATGGGTTATAGTGATGCCAGTTACTTACGCGTACAGCTGGAAAAACGCGTCTGGTTTTGCTCAGACCATAAAGAATTGGTTTGGAGGACACGGCCAGAGTTCACCGTCCCTTTTCATAGTGGCGATTCTCGTCTATTTATCCCCAAACATGCTTTCTGCGTTGCTGTTTTTGTTTCCATTCATTCGTCGTTATCTTGAAAGGTCTGACTTTAAGATAATGATGCTGATGATGTGGTGGTCTCAGGTACTTTGTCCATGTGCCTTTATCTTGATAAAATGTTGGTCCATTAATGATTGTTGAACCGAAAAGGTAGACTTATCATGATTCTTGGTGTTTACAGCCTCGCCTGTATATAGGAAGGGGTATGCATGAGAGCGCGTATTCACTTTTCAAGTAAGGAGCCTAAAACTTACACCCTTAGTGATGGCTGGTTTAATGATGAGGCGCAAATGTTTCTAGGTACACGATGTTCTGGATTGTTCTGCTGATTTCAAAGCTGGCATTCAGTTATTACGCTGAGGTACTTTTATTTGCAAGTTGGAAACATGATTATCCCTACTAACAGCCACTGAGACTTTAATGACGCTCATATCAGTCCACGAATATGTATTTCTCATGCTTTTCATCTTCTAAGCAGATAAAGCCCCTTGTTGGTCCAACCAAAGATATCATGCGAATCCACATATCCATCTACAGCTGGCATGAGTTTTTCCCTCATGGTAATGGATATAATGTCGAATATTTGCTTACTGCGTAATGCTGCTTTTGTTAATTAATCTCCCGTACTTTCTTTGGTTTCTGCAGCCAAGAATAATTTAGGCGTTGTCATTGCGCTCTGGTCACCAGTTATTCTCGTGAGTTTACACATATTGTTTGTTCCCATATCTTCTTTCCATTCTTACGGTTTCCCCTATTGTATGCTAACTTCTACTTGCAGGTTTATTTCATGGACACTCAAATATGGTATGCTATAGTTTCTACTCTTGTTGGAGGTTTAAATGGAGCTGTCCGCCGTCTTGGAGAGGTTTATTGAAAAGCAAATAGGAGTACTTATTTACACTCACTTTTTTAGTTTCCAAGTGAGATGGTGTCTTAAAAGAAGTTTGTTTCACTTTCAGATTCGTACACTTGGAATGTTGAGGTCGAGATTTCAGTCCATACCAGGGGCCTTTAATGATCGCTTAGTGCCACATGATAATCGTGAAGACACAAAGAAAAAAGGATTCAAGGCGACCTTCTCTCGCAAGTTTGATCAGGTCTGGTTACGGCTGTTATGTTTAGCTATTTTCACTATCATTTCTCTTTATCAGAACTCTTTTTAATGTTGTGTTCTCTTTTGGTATCCAGCTAAACGTATCACTCCCATCTAGTAAAGACAAGGAAGCAGCGCGGTTTGCTCAGATGTGGAACAAAATAATCAGTAGTTTCCGAGAAGAGGATTTGATTAGCGACAGGTTCTGTCTGGCTTTGAATCTTTTCATCCTTATCTCAGTCTGAAAATGAGAGCTAGCTACTTTTTCAAACATGAATAGAAACAAGGCAGAGGATTTCAGAGAGAGTAAAAGAGAAGAAGAATTGAATTTAACTCACTCTTCTCTGCCTAATCCTCTCTGGAATCTCCTCTCCGACTTCTTCGTCCAACTACTCTTCTTTCTATTCACGTTTGAGAAAGTAGTTACATATTTGGTAAGAGTTATGTGATAATGTTGGTTTGTTGAACAGGGAAATGGAACTTTTGCTTGTGCCATATTGGTCTGATCCTGATTTGGATCTTATCCGGTGGCCACCTTTTCTACTGGCTAGCAAGGTGAAGATTAATCTTTTGACTTATGCCTTGTGTTACATTTTCTGTTTTTGTATTCTAATTTTTGACGTACTCATGATTAGATCCCAATAGCTTTGGATATGGCTAAAGACAGCAATGGAAAAGACGGTGAACTGAAAAAGAGACTGAGTGTTGACAGCTACATGACTTGTGCAGTTAGAGAGTGCTATGCCTCTTTTAAGAATCTCATTAACTATCTGGTTGTCGGAGAACGAGAAAGACAGTAAGTTTTAAAATCCCTTGTCTGTGTTTCAACCCAGGAAATACATTGCGCTTTGCTAACTTATTTGTTCTTGTACATACAGGGTCATCAACGATATTTTCTTCAAGATTGATGAACATATCGAGAAAGAAACACTGATAACAGAACTGAACCTGAGTGCTCTTCCTGATCTGTACGGCCAGTTTGTTCGGCTAATCGAATATTTGGTACTGCTGTAGCATTGCGATGTTAAATATCTCTGTCAATCTTAACATGAATTTAAGGAAATAACCAAGCTTGGTGTCCACTTGCAACAGATACAAAACAACGAGGATGACAAGGATCAGATTGTAATTGTCTTGCTGAACATGTTAGAAGTGGTGACTAGAGACATAATGGAAGAAGAAGTTCCAAGGTAAGACCATTCGCATGAACCGTCTTCTGAATGATCGATCACTTTTTGTTTGAAGCACTCTGATATAGAGTTTCCATTCCATAGCTTGCTAGAGACTGCCCACAATGGATCTTATGTCAAGTACGACGTCATGACCCCTCTTCATCAACAGCGCAAATATTTCAGCCAGCTTCAGTTCCCTGTTTACTCTCAGAAGGAAGCCTGGAAAGAAAAAGCAAGTCTCTTCCTTAAAAAAAAATCTTCCCTATCTCATTCTTGTTTCCATTACAGTGCTACACATGATCTCTTTGGCCTGGGGAGCGTCTAAGTGTTTTGTCTGCTTTTCTTCTATTTTGCTCTTTTGCAGATCAAGAGGCTTCATCTTTTGCTAACTGTCAAGGAGTCAGCTATGGATGTTCCGTCCAACTTGGAAGCTCGAAGGCGCCTTACTTTCTTCTCAAATTCATTATTCATGGACATGCCTGATGCACCCAAGATCCGCAACATGCTTTCCTTCTCGTATGTTCCAGTTACTTTCTACTTAATTTATGCGTCTTTTACACCTCCATTTATGGATGCGTCCTCCATTGCAGAAGTAGCTTCATTGCAGACATATGATAACATCTCTTATTTGTTCTCTCAGTTTCATATTTCCTACAAGCAATGGATAAATGTGAAAGTTTATTAGCCTTACTATATCTTAACATCGCCCATTTTGCTCTTTTTTCCGTAGGGTCTTAACACCGTACTTTTCAGAGGATGTTCTTTTCTCGATAAATGGCTTAGAAAAGCAAAATGAAGATGGAGTCTCTATACTTTTCTACTTGCAGAAGATCTTCCCAGGTTTCACTTTTCCATCTGTTTAATTTTTTTTCATATAGCTCTATTATTGTGTTTGAGCTAGCTATCAGCTGAGTCCATGGCTTTCATCAGATGAATGGACAAACTTTCTGGAACGAGTTAAATGTGAAAGCGAAGAAGTACTAAGAGCAAGAGAAGAATTGGAAGAGGATCTTCGTCTATGGGCATCGTACAGAGGCCAAACTCTGACCAAAACTGGTACTGTATATAGACTTTAGCGTCCTCTCTTAATCTTTCATTGAGTGAAATCTGCTTCATTTTGCTAACTGGAAGAATTTTTCTTCTGAATGTGCCTGATTTCTTATTTGTTTCAACAAGTGCGAGGCATGATGTATTATCGAAAGGCTTTGGAACTTCAGGCCTTCCTTGATATGGCTAAGGATGAAGGTGCGTGAATAATCTTCACTGTGGTCTCTTTTGATTCTTAGAAAGCGTGAAAGCATTTCTTAAACTATCTTTGTTTTGTTCTAGAATTATTGAAAGGCTACAAGGCTCTGGAGCTAACCAGTGAGGAAGCATCAAAGAGTGGAGGGTCACTCTGGGCACAGTGTCAAGCACTTGCGGATATGAAATTCACATTTGTTGTTTCTTGCCAACAATACAGTATCCATAAGAGATCTGGTGACCAACGCGCCAAAGACATACTGAGACTTATGAAAACGTAACATCTTCATCCTTTTATCCTTTGGTCTTTATACTTGGTTTGTTATTCATTTCCTAGCCGCATTATTTAAGCTTTGCTATTTTCCTGTGACAGCTACCCATCTATTCGTGTTGCCTATATCGATGAGGTCGAGCAAACACATAAAGTCAGTTATAAGGGCACAGAGGAAAAGATCTATTACTCAGCTCTTGTAAAAGCTGCTCCGCAGACCAAACCAATGGATTCTTCTGAATCTGTTCAAACACTAGATCAGGTATATAAGTGAGAAAAAAACTAATTAAAAATATTTTTTCAGAGGATATTGATGATATTGTTCTATTTTCTGGAGAGACTGAGTTTATAATTTCTTTTTGTCAGCTCATTTATCGGATCAAGCTTCCGGGACCGGCAATACTAGGAGAGGGAAAGCCAGAAAATCAGAACCATGCTATCATTTTTACACGCGGAGAAGGATTGCAGACAATAGACATGAACCAGGTGCATTGCCTAATTTCTATTTTGTCTAGGATGTGTCGGCTAATGCAAATTAATTTATGCTTATGATTACTTAAAAGAATGATCGCCAACAGGAAACTCTTAATCTCTAAATATTTCATGAATAGGATAACTACATGGAGGAAGCTTTCAAAATGAGAAACTTACTGCAAGAGTTTCTTGTAAAGCATGGAGGCGTAAGATGTCCTACGATTCTTGGTCTTAGAGAGCATATTTTCACTGGAAGGTACTGACAGTATGAACTTATTTATGCTTTCTAAATTGTAGTGTCAATGCACTTATTGATCTTCTACGTACGTATGTGGTTTCTTGTGGCAAGTGTGTCTTCTCTTGCATGGTTTATGTCAAATCAGGAGAACAGCTTTGTAACGATTGGGCAAAGAGTGCTTGCTAGTCCCTTGAAGTAAGTTTCTTCCCTCTTCTAAAATCTTTTGATATTGTGATTGTCAAAGTTAATGTGTTCTTTCTATTCTTTTGCTGCTCCAGAGTACGATTCCATTACGGTCATCCAGATATTTTTGATCGTCTATTTCACCTTACCAGAGGTGGTATCTGCAAAGCTTCTAAAGTCATCAATCTTAGTGAAGACATTTTTGCCGGTACTTGCTTGATCTCCTCGTCTCTGGTGATACACATACGATGTTCCTCATATAGTTTTCATTTTTTCTCATAGCTGTTTACTGCTTTCAGGTTTTAACTCTACTCTGCGTGAAGGAAACGTGACTCACCATGAATATATACAAGTTGGTAAAGGGAGAGATGTGGGCCTCAACCAAATCTCAATGTTTGAGGCAAAAATCGCCAATGGAAATGGTGAGCAAACTTTGAGTCGCGACTTGTACAGACTGGGACACCGATTTGATTTCTTCCGGATGATGTCTTGTTATTTCACCACAATTGGGTTCTACTTTAGCACCATGGTAAGTTGAGACTTTCCCTTTCTCTATCTCTCGATCCCTAGATATATATATATACATGGCAGGTTCTTTTGTTTCTCAAATCTGAAGCCATTGTCTGTGTTTTTTGACAGTTGACTGTGCTTACGGTATATGTGTTTCTGTACGGCCGGCTATATCTAGTTCTTAGTGGTCTTGAAGAAGGATTGAGCAACCAAAAAGCTTTCCGTAACAACAAACCTCTTGAGGCAGCTCTTGCTTCTCAGTCATTTGTGCAGATTGGTTTCTTAATGGCTTTGCCTATGATGATGGAGATTGGACTTGAGAGAGGGTTTCATAACGCATTGATCGAGTTTGTGCTGATGCAGTTACAACTTGCATCCGTCTTCTTCACCTTTCAACTCGGAACGAAAACACATTACTTCGGAAGGACCTTGTTTCACGGAGGTGCGGAATACAGAGGAACCGGTCGCGGGTTTGTAGTGTTTCATGCCAAATTTGCTGAGAACTATAGGTTCTATTCACGCAGTCACTTCGTGAAGGGCATTGAGCTGATGATTCTCCTGCTTGTTTATCAACTATTTGGCCAATCATATAGGGGCGTGATTACGTATATCCTGATCACTGTTTCAATATGGTTCATGGTGGTGACTTGGCTGTTCGCTCCTTTCCTATTCAATCCGTCTGGTTTCGAGTGGCAGAAAATTGTTGATGACTGGACAGATTGGAACAAATGGATATACAACCGTGGAGGAATCGGTGTTCCTCCTGAGAAAAGCTGGGAGTCTTGGTGGGAGAAAGAGATGGAACATCTTCGACACTCGGGGATCCGTGGTATCATCCTTGAGATTTTCCTGGCGGTGCGCTTCTTCATCTTTCAGTACGGACTTGTGTATCACATCAGTACCTTTAAAGGGAAAAATCAAAGCGTTTGGGTAAGCTAAACTTATAACTACTTAACTCCTAATGGTGAAGCCCTTGGTTATTGAATGATAATGACTCTTGATAACATGGTTGTTTTCAGGTCTATGGAGCTTCATGGTTTGTGATCTTATTCATTCTGCTCATTGTGAAGGTATGAATCTTAATGCACATTCACCTTTTGATATTCTTGCAAGACTCTAAACTCTTTCATGGAACTATTATTGCAGGGTTTGGGTGTGGGAAGGCGAAGATTCAGCACGAATTTCCAGCTTCTGTTCAGAATGATAAAGGGTCTTGTGTTCATAACATTTGTTGCGATTCTCATAACTTTCCTCGCACTTCCTCTGATAACAATCAAAGACTTGTTCATCTGCATGCTTGCCTTCATGCCAACCGGATGGGGAATGCTTCTTGTAAGTCTTTCTTCTCCATCAAACTCCTCTTTTCTTTTGTCTCTAAGGTACTAGTTTTGTCTAGTTTTGTGACTCTTTAACTTCTTCGTTTTTGTCCTCCATTTTAGATTGCACAAGCTTGTAAGCCGCTGATCCAACGGCTAGGGATATGGTCATCGGTTAGGACGCTGGCTAGGGGTTATGAGATCGTGATGGGCTTGCTTCTGTTCACGCCGGTTGCGTTCTTGGCTTGGTTTCCTTTCGTGTCTGAGTTCCAGACAAGAATGCTCTTTAATCAAGCCTTCAGCAGAGGTCTGCAAATTTCTCGTATTCTTGGTGGTCAGAGAAAAGACCGGTCTTCCAAAAACAAGGAGTGACATATATATACATATATATACATGTAGATGGCGTTTTGGGTAAATCCCATGGTTTATCTGTAGTTGTTTGCTTTCCAAGTAATCTACATTTTAGAAGTTAGAAACCTTATGACTTCCATACATCCATGTTATTAATTGTTTTTGGCCGTCACAATCTCGAAAGACCAAACTTTTCCCCCTCAGATTTAAAAGACTCCAAGAAAATCATCTTTTGAAGTTTCTACATAGGATATATTGTCTTTTTGTCCACGTCATGATAACGACGCACTGACTAAATTATTGACGATGGTTTCTTTCTTCATTACTTGTTTGTCTTTATCGTATCATTTATTATATTCTCTGTTTTACTATAGTTACTACTACACTATACGTCTATCCGTCGTTTTAGATATTTATTTTGTTTGACGGAAATATTATTTTTTTGCCGACAGAAAATAAAACAAAAAATATTACAGTTTTATCCCTGTTATAGACTTTTATTTATGAAAAAGGATATGATTTTAAGAAAACGTATGATAAATTTGAGGGTAATTCTATGTGAGAACTAGCAAAACAAAACGGTGGGTCGCATCTCTTACTTCCGTATAAAACTACAAAACAATTTGTAAATCGTATACGGAAACAGAGAAAATGTTTGCATCTTCATTCGTATGTCGACGTCAAATCTGCAAAAAAACAAACGCGAATTTGGATCTTATACGAACGAGGCCAAAAGGCTTTTTAACTAGCTGGTGAGGGTCCCCACAGACGTCACAAAGTAAAGTGGTCAATTATGTTTGGTGAGGACGCATAAATGAATAAACCTAACCAGTATCGAAATCCAATTCCTCATCTGTAATTTATATATTTATTCTTACAAATACACACAATTCACTTCACTGGAGCAAAACAAACGAAAATGGCGCCACCACATTTTCTACTGGTAACGTTTCCGGCACAAGGTCACGTGAACCCATCTCTCCGTTTCGCTCGTCGGCTCATCAGAACTACCGGCGCACGTGTCACTTTCGTCACGTGTCTCTCCGTCTTCCACCGCTCTATGATTTCTCAACAAAGCAGCCTCAACAATCTCTCTTTCCTCACTTTCTCCGACGGCTTTGACGATGGAGGCGTTTCCACACCCGAAGACGGTCAGAAACGGTCGATGATTCTCAAGATTAACGGCGACAAAACCTTATCGGGTTTCATCGAAGATAATCGGAACGGTGACTCTCCGGTGACTTGCTTGCTCTACACGATTCTTCTCAATTGGGCTCCAATAGTGGCGCGTAGGTTTCAGCTTCCCTCTGCGCTTCTCTGGATCCAACCGGCTTTCGTTTTCGACATTTATTACAGTCATTTCACGGGCAACAAGTCCGGTTTCGAGTTCCCGAATCTTCCGCCTCTCGCAATCCGTGATCTTCCTTCTTTCCTCACGCCTGCCAATACGCACAAAGCCGCATACGCAGCGTTTCAAGAACTAATGGAGTTTCTCAAAGAAGAATCCAACCAGAAAATTCTCGTCAACACTTTCGATTCGCTGGAGCCAAAGGCGTTAACAGCTCTCCCGAATATCAGAATGGTGGCGGTTGGTCCTTTACTTCCTCCGGAGATATTCACAGGGAGCGAATCAGTTAAGGATTTACCAAGAGATCAAAGTGACTATACGCTTTGGCTAGACTCGAAAACAGAGTCCTCTGTTATTTACGTTTCTTTTGGAACAATGGTTGAGCTGTCGAGGAAACAGATAGAGGCACTGGCGAGGGCACTCATTGAAGGGAAAAGACCGTTTTTATGGGTTATAACTGATAAATCCAACAGAGAAGCGAAAATAGAAGGAGACGACGAGGCAGAGATTGAGAAGATAGCCGGTTTAAGACAAGAGCTCGAAAAGGTTGGGATGATTGTGTCTTGGTGTTCGCAAGTAGAGGTTTTGAGACACCCAGCCGTAGGATGTTTCGTCACTCATTGTGGATGGAACTCAACGCTGGAGAGTTTGGTTCTTGGCGTTCCGGTGGTGGCGTTTCCGATGTGGTCGGATCAACCGACGAACGCAAAGCTTCTGGAGGATTCATGGAGGACAGGTCTGAGGGTGAGAGAGAACGAGGAAGGGTTGGTTGACAAAGAAGAGATAAGGCGCTGTTTGGAAGCAGTGATGAAGGAGAAAGCTGAGGAGCTCAAGGAAAACGCTGAGAAATGGAAGCGTTTAGCGATTGAAGCCGGTAGAGAAGGAGGGTCATCGGATAAGAACATGAAAGCTTTTGTGGATGAGATTTGTGGAGACTCTGTTCACTGAAGCAGAGGAGGTTAAAGACAAAGATGATTGTTTGGAGAAATCTAACTTCTTCGGTTTGTGACAAAAAAAATTGCTAATCTCGTCATATTTTCCCTTTGTTTATCACTTTCATTATAGCAAAAAAAAGTACACTTATGTCTTTAAATATAAAATCCCGAATAAAATTTATATCATGTTGGGAATGCAATATGTATGAAATAGTGAAATGTGGTTGGTAAATAATATACTAGTCACGTGAATTTATTGTATTTATTAATTTTATTTGTCAACAAAAGTTATTGTAGACGTAACGAGTGGTCAATGATAGAAGTGAATATTGGGTAAATAAATAAACATAGCAAGTGAACAAAATATAGAAAAACGGAAAAGGTAAACTGGAAAAGAGAAGCCTCTTCCTGCAAGTAAACGAGTACTTTTTTTTTTTTTTTTTTTTTTTTTANTGGCTTGGAAAGATTCCATTTTGGGTTAATATTCCAAACATCAAGTGGAATTAGAAAAGCATTACTCTCTTTTCAATGGTGGACTGGTGAAATTAAGATTGTACTGTATATTTACTTTCCGATTCATCACAACATTTTTTTTTTCTTGCCAAAAAGGGCTTTCAAAACATTATTGCTTTGCGTTTTTTTATTCTATTTTATTTGATTTGGTGATATAATGTCTCAGCTTCTCTTCCGTCTCTCCGAACGATCTTTCCGGAGCAATGTTCTTGTACGTAAGCTTATCTTGGTTTAGATCTGTATTAGTTAGGTGTTGTTCAGATGGGCTTTTTAAGGAACAAAATTGAGTTTAAGTTTGTCTCTGAATAATGACACCGGGAAGATAAGGATCGGAGGGTAGATATTGCGCTAGGTTTGGTAAGAGACAAGACTGTTTATGTTCTACCTTTTGGTTCTGATATCTGAGTTACTTGGCAGATACACAAGAGCGTCCGTTTGTTCTCAACCAGTCCGTATTTGACACTTGGCATATTTGGGGAAGACAATACGGGAGAAGAAGGCGGCGGCGTCGGAGATGTCCTCTTGTTCGATGCGGCCACAGAAGCATTAGTCACATTCCGGCACAAAATAGTCCCCAAAGAGATCTATTCCTTGAAACTGATGGGAGCTTCAAATGGATGGCAATTTCACTCTGACCGGTTCACTGATAATTCTGTGCGGATCAGCGACCTTTTTAGTCCCCTGGCTTCCAAATCTAACACCAAGATAATTCCTCTGCCTCCGCTTACTAGTATGATGTATGGCCAGACCAATGTGGTCTGGAACGTGGCAATGTCGTCCTCTTCCCCTCACCAAGACAATGAGGAAGAAGACTGTGTGGTGGCTATCAAGTTCTTAGGTAGGCAACTGAGTATGTGCAGGCCCAATCGTGACCTTGAGTGGACTAACAAACTAATCCCTTTCGTCTGCTCACAAGACTCAAATCTCATGTATTCAAAGAGAGATAAAAGGTTCTATCTACCTGCTCCTGGAGGCAACTACTTGTGCTCTTGGGATCTCCATCTCAATAACGACCCTAAGTTCAATGAGTTGGTGTTTCCAAACCTTCCCGAGCTGCCACAGTCCGTGTGGGAGCTGTTGGATTCTTGTTTCAGGGAGGACCATTGGGTGGAGTCACCTTGCGGCCAAAGTTTCCTAGTCAAATGGTAACGAAACTAGCATGTTGACAGAAATTTTGGTCAATGCTAATTTGGGCCCTATGTGCGTGTGCAGGTACTCTCATGTCCCTCCTCTACAACGCCAAGATCCGATATTGATGGTGTTTAGAGAGGATAAAGTAACAGAAGATGGAACAAAAAACATGTGTTACACCGAGGACATTGGAGATCTTTGCATCTTCCTTTCAAAGAGCGAACCTTTCTGCGTGGCCGCGAGCTCTTGCCCTGGTCTCAAGCCCAGCTCCATCTACCTTATGGGCAGTTGCTTTGCTGTTTATGATATCACCACCGGAACCGCTCGTCACTTTCAACCTCCCGAAGGTTCACCAGTACCGGTTCCTTTCCTCCCTTACTGGCTTCCTCCATTTTCTGCCTAGTTCTGTGGTTGGTGGTTCGTTGTTTATGTTTCTTTTTTTTTTTTTTTTTT
>OVBJ01000019.1:103590-194268 GCA_900406535.1 Noccaea bulbosa
TTTTTTTTTTTTTTTTTTTTTTTGTCGATATCACATTTTATGTTAAGCACATAAATGCATAAGCTTTTTATACACAGTCACACACTGGGTGAATTAGTATGCCTATACAGTATATTGATTTACACCGCCTTGACCAAAGCTCATTTTTACAGTGAAGCATGTTTATCTATCACGGATGGCCGTGCCCAAAAAGATTTTACAATACTGAAAAATTGTCAATGCAAATTTGAGTCACATTCATATACTATAGTACCATCCAAAGATTCGAGTTTTAGACGGGATATCGGTTTGGGATGGTTAACCCAAACATAAAAAAAAGGACCAAACCGGTGGAAAGAAATTAGAAGGGACTAGACCGAACAGAGTGAGTAAATCTAGATAGAAAATGGAGGAAGCCAGTAAGGAAGGGCATGGGGAGTTAGAAAATGATGTGCTTCTCCTGTAGTGAGATGGTAAAAACCTAAGCCACGTCCCATAAAATAGATTGTGTTAGGCTTTAGGCCGGGGCTGGAACTAGCCGGGATGCAGAAAGCCTCGTTGCTTCCAAGGAAAATGCACATATCTCCAATGTCCTCTGTGTAACACATGATACTTCCCTCCGTCGTCTCCTCCTCTCTAAACACCATGAACCTCTTTGTTTTGTAGTCAATTCCTTTTAACACCGACGAGTAGAAACCATGTGCGTACCTGCACGTGCAACAACGATTATTCTCTCACCACATGCACTTTGTTTTTTTAATTTGTGAATAAATTAATTGATTAAGAGTCTAGGTACCATTTGACTAGGAAACGTTCACCATCAGAAGTTGACTCCACAAGGTATTCCGTCCTCGAGCAGGAACTCAGAAGCTCCCACTCGGACTGATCCAACTCTGGATGATCTCGAAAGGCCAACTCATGGAGCTTAGGGTTGTCTCCTGTTTTGGAGTTGAGATGATAGGAAAACAAGTAGTTGCCTCCAGGAGAAGGTAAGTAGAGTTTCTCGTCTCTTTTTGAGTACATGAGATTTGAGTATTCGCAGCTGTTGAAAGGGATTATTATGTTAGTCCACTCAAGGTCACGACATGGCCTGCACATACACAGTTGCCTACCCGAGAACTTGACAGCCACAACACAGTCTTCTTTCTCAGGGGAAGAGGACGACATTGCAACGTTGCGGACTTCTTCGGTTTGTTCAAAGGGCAGACCAGTAAGCCGAGGCAGAGGAATCACGGTAGGGTTTGATTTGGAGGCCAAAGGATTGAAAATGTCGCTGCTGATACGTACAGAGCGATCACGCCGGTCGCAGAAAAATCCCCATCCATGGGAAGCTCCCATCATTTCTTCGTCCGTGAGCTCTTTGGGAATAGTTTTGTCCGCGACTGTGACTAACTCTTCTTTGGCCGGGTCGAACAAGAGAACATCTCCAATGTTGCAATCGCCCGGCAAAACTTCCTTAACCCTAGTACCAAGTGTCAAATACGGGCTGCTTGAGAACAAACGAACCCTCCTGTGTATCTGCCAAGTACCTCAGGCATCAGAACCGAAAAGTAATACAAAAACACTCATCTCGGATCCTAATCTTCCTCGCCTTATCATTTAGAGACAAACTCGGACTCGATTTTTTTCCGTAAAAAAAACTATCTGAACAAAACCGATCTAAGCCTAGAGAGACAGAGAGAGAGAGGAGCTTACGTACAAGAACATTGCTCCGGGAATATTGTTTGGAGAGACGGAAGAGAAGCTGAGACATTATACCACCAAATCAGATGAAATAAAAAAACGCTCAAATGTTCTGATGAATCGAAACTGAGCCACTCAGGCTTGGTTACCAAGATTTTCTTATTCCATTTTCCTTTTTAAGGGAGCAAATTTATGGAATCTTGCCAAGCCAAACCAAGGTACTGGTTGTTTCCAAATTACCTTTTCCTTTTTTTTTGTTCACTCTCCATATTTTATTTATTTACCGAATATTTCATTTCACCATGACCACTCGTTTAGTCTAACTTTGTTGAAAGAAAATCGAGTACGTACCCTAAATTCATGTGAGTCGGTACGCTCAACCGGTCGAACCCGAAATTAATCCAAGTTCAATTAAAGGTCCTGGTAACACATTCTTATATAATGGTTGAAGGTTTAGGGTTTCCCTCGAAAGAATAGTGCAAAACAGGTAATTATTAAGATATATAAACAAAAAATTAAAATTCTGATGAATCTCATTACAAGAAATAAAACAAAAATACAGCTTGAATTTTTTTGGTATTTGAGATATCAAAATTCATTTGGTATAGCCTTTTAATTCAATCTCTCTGTTTCGTGACCAAATTTTAACAAGAAGGTGAAATTTTTTTTGTGAACAGTTATTACATTTTCAATTCATCGTTCGTAGGGAAAGGTTGAGTCTAGTAAAATCACCACAACTTTTGGCAAGATCAGTAACCTCAAGAGCAAGTTAAGGAAAACAAAACAAAACACAATAACATAACATTAGATCTTAAAATCAACAACAAACAAAGAGTCATACGACTCATAACAACAAACAACAAGAGAGATTAGCGGCCCATAGGGTTTAAGCTTTATTACAAACTTCATTAACTACTTAACTACTACCTCACAAATAGGTCCTCAGTTGCTGCTAGAGCTAGTCTCGCCTCCCCCTTCAACAGGAATTGGCATAGGCTCACAGAAAATTGTATCATAACTCTTCTTCCCTTCAGCGTCGGTACTCGCAATGACGTATTCCAGCAGAGCACTCTTCCTCACGAAGTAGTGAGTCTGGCTGTTCGCGATGGTGAAGTACGAAGCTTTGTTTCCCTCGTACTCCCCGTTGTGAACTTCCGTAATGGCGATTCCAGCTTCATGAGCACCGATGTTGCAGACCTGCCTCATGACTGACTGGCTCTTCCCGAAAGTGAGATTCTTGATTGCGTTTCTTGTTGCCTTTTCTATGGCCGATAAGACTTTGGAGCTCGCCATGAGGATGAAGGTGAAGATAAAGATGCAAAAAGGAAGATGAAGGTGAAGATAAAGATGAAAAAGGAAGATGAAGATGAAAGAGTAAGATGAATGTGAAGGAGAAAGTGAGACCTTAAATAGAAGAAGAGAAGAGGAAGAGTAAGAAAAGAAGAAGATGAAGGACTGATGAGAAAATATGTTCGAAGATGAAAACTCATTATCAGTTTTCTTCAAATGTTCTCTGTTTCCTTCTCTTTTCGTAAACAGCGCTATTACAAATTGGTTGAGTTTTCGTTTAAGAAGATGAAGGACGGATGAGAAAATATGTTCCAAGATGAAAACTCATTATCAGTTTTCTTCAAATGTTCTCTGTTTCCTTCTCTGTCTCGTAAACAGCGCTATCATATTAAAAAAAAAAAAGAAAAAAAAGAAAAGAAAAACAGCGCTATTACCAATTGGTTGAGTTTTTGTTTAAGAAGATTCAGAGATGTATATTGAAATAATGAATGATGGAGGATGACAATAGGTTAATTGGGGGGGAACTGAGAAACCTATATACGTTGTGACTTGTGAGTTTGTGACCCACGTTTTGTAATTAAAAATCGCTAATTAATTCAAAGACATCAACGATATTAAATGGGGCCCACAGTGGCTTCCAAAAACGGTAAACATAAAAATTAAGGAAAACAGAGTATACTTGATCTAAGAGATATATTAAGCAAATAAATAAAAATTAAGAAATTAAGGGCTTGTAAAGAAAAGGGAAACAAAAACATTAACGCGCGCGTATTTGTGCATTAATTAACTCAGTAACTGTAACAAGTCTTCGAGGCTCACACGAGCGTATCTATGAGATTCACTTTCGCCCCGCGTTTTAAGGGACCAGCTGTTGCATCTGTGTGACTGTATGCAACCCAACTTTCAAATGCTATGCCTTTCGTCAAAAGTTACCTTTTACTATGTTCTTAACAATTTTATTTACAGGTTTACAAAATAAAATAAAATAATATTTACACTGTATATATAGCCATTCATTTAATCATTTTTGTGAATCAGCCATTTTACTGAAAATCATTTTAGTTTTTCAAACACGGTAAATGCATTGTCTTTCCACTTTCTATTTAATGAGCTCCCTGTTTTTCTTTTTAATCTTATGATTTTGCACAAGTTATCAAAGACTTAAAATTGGCATAAAAGATGTACACGAACAAATTTAAAACTAAATTCGTTAGATTATTTTTCCAAATAACGTAAAAACAAGATATATTAAACTAGTGGATGATCCGCGCGAATTTGTCATTGTTATGATTGACGATATCAAGTTTTGAAGATATCAAGTTTTTCAATTTAATTTTGTGTTTCAAAAATATGCATAGTAATTAAATAAAAATTGTGGGTATAAGTTATGTTCTGTTATGTCCCGTCTCATCATGTTCGTTCCGTCTTGTTCCTATCTATTCTGTCTGTTCCGTTATGTCCCGTTCTTTTTCATCTCTTCTCGTTCCGTCATGTCGTGTCTCATTCCTTCTCATCCTATTTTTTCCCATTTCATCTTTTCTGTCCTGTCCCGTTTTATCCCACTTTATCATGTCCCATCATGTCTCGTTTCTTTCCATCATATCTCATTATTTTTTGTTTCTTCCCTTGCTGTTCTTTTCCGTCCTGTCCTGCTTCGCATATAATTTTACGTTGTTATTACTGACTTAGTTAGAAGAAAATTATAAGATATCAAATTTCGTAATTTAGTTTTGTATTCTAAAAATTTCATACACATATTTATCTATATATATAAATTTAAATCTTATTTTTCTCGGTTAGGCAAAATTCTCATCCCATCACATCCGGTTCCATCTCATCCCATTATTTTCATTCTTGTTCCGTCCCGTCTCATTCCATTCCTTATGTCCTTTCCCGTCTCTATATCGTACAATTTCCCTCCCATCCCATTTTGTTCATTCTCGTTCACCATGTCCGGTCTTTTCTCATTTAATTCCATAATTTAAAAGTAAATGTTTTTTCTATAATATATTGACATGAGTTGATGTATTTATTTAAAGATAAATATTATAAACTATATAATCAAATCTGACAAAACTAAAATTTATAAATAGTAGATTTTGTAGATCGATACATAAGTTTTTTATTATAAAAAATGATTTTTCAAATTCTTGCTAAAATTATTATATTAATTAATAATCATATTAATGAATTATCATAAATAATTAAAATATAAGAAGAAAAAATATAATAAATCAAAGAAATAAATTCAAATAAATAAATTGATTGATGATGTGTCACAATATTATAGTAAGAGTTTGATGATGTGGCATCATGAGAAAAGATAATGTTTAACTTTATATATATAGATATATATACTGTATTAAATAAAAAAGATCTGAAAATTTTGAAAGCATCTTGAGGCTATTTTTAAATTTACATTTGCTTTATGTAAAAACCCTGGCCAAGTCTAAGTCATAATATGTTACTATTAACTATTTGCATTATATATGTTGACTTGTAGGTTTTTTTTTAATAACTTTCGAAGACTCTTAGCAAAATGTAATCAATGTATGTTCCTTGATTTGTACACTCTCTAATGACCATCTGTTATTACATTTTGTAAAGGGCTGAATGTGGAGCTATTCTTTTACATTTTAATAATTACTATGAGTTTTGAGTCTTTTGACCCATCACAATTCACAAGCTTGCTTCGGGCGTCTCAAAAGAAATTGACCATGCATATGTATGAAATTCAAATACTTTTTTGGTTAAAACTGAATGTGAATTTGTACGTCACTAATGGATTTGTATGAAATACTGAATGTGAATTTTTTTAATATTTAATAAAACAGACTAACAAAGTGTAGGCTACAACTCGAGACCAAACATATATATGTATGAGATGTAATTTTAATTTACTTTTTAGAATTATGAGAAGAAAAAAATAGAGAAAGAGACGTACAATAATGCGTCGCAGAGAAGATGGTTTGAAACTTTGAATTAACTTAGAGAAAGAGACGTACAATAATAGAGAGAGAAACGAGGCATGGTGCAATACTATAGTAATGAAAAATGAGAATGGGACGCACGTCGCTCTCAAAAACCGTAAACATAAATTAATGACGTTTCTCAATAGATTTTTTTTTTTTTTTTTTGAACAAAACGTTTCTCAATAGATTAAGCGGTTAAAAATGTAAAAAATAGGAGTATATTCTGTAACTTGTAAGTAACTGAATAGGAAAACCACATTAATCTCAGAAGTATCAGGACTGTAAACATAACAAAGTAAGATTGAGATATTTTGAAACTCTTGAAACAAAAATTAGTTGTTACACAAGTGACAAAATTTACGCTTATCAGCTAACCTTGGACATTCTTATGGGACCACGATTTTTTCTTTCCGTTTAATTGATTTTTGTTTATTTTTAAAAACTAAACCCAATCATTGTCTCAAGTTTTCGAGGCCTACGATTCACGAGGGGGAATCTCTAAGTTTGATATTCACTTTCATAGGTTTCGGAGATGCATACCAACACCATGCATGCCGTTTAATCATTTTTCAAGGTGCACACTGTCTGTCGTTTATAAACTCACAAACAGCATGAAGTTCGGTAGCTCCTCAGGAATCTGTGAATACTAGGCGCCACATTAAACCGGTTCAACTCCGCAATTTCCCTAACCTGGTTCGTCTACGATTGTGGAAATCGGTTTCGGTTTTATTTTCTGACGATTCTGTTTTTGAATCTTTGGAGATTCCTTCATGGATCTTACTCAGTAGATAAGATTCGCGATTTTATAGTTCGTCAATGAAACCAAACTTGATCAAAACTATGGACTAGGAAAGATCAAAGAAGGGGTCCAGGCGTCTGAAAAACGGGTTTGATCAAAACCAATTTGAAAATTTTGGTTCACACTTTCAATTCGCTGTAGCGAGGACGTTTTTACCTTTTCACTTAATTTAACAAGGAAACTAAAGTCTAGCATTATGAATTATGATATCTATCATGGCGTACATCGTGGATCACGATAAAAGCGGTAACACATGTTATGTCATGCGTGGTTCATGTCATATAACCCATAATCAAATCCCACTTATCATTTATATATGTTTATTACAAATACATACACAGAATATAACACACACTAATCCACAAAAGGAGACGCACACAACACACATTCTCGTACTAGACTTAAAAATGGCGCCACCGCATTTTCTACTAGTAACGTTTCCAGCTCAAGGTCACGTGAACCCAGCTCTCCGTTTCGCTCGTCGGCTCCTCAGATCCACCGGTGCACGTGTCACTTTCGCCACGTGTCTCTCCGTCTTCAATCGCTCGATGATCCCAAACCAGGACAACGTGTACAATCTCTCTTTCCTCAGCTTCTCCGACGGATTCGACGACGGTGTCATCTCCAACACAGAAGACGTCCAAAACCGGTTGATAAACCTCGAACGTAACGGCGCTAAAACGTTATCAGAGTTCATCGAAGCAAATCGAGACGGAGTCTCTCCCGTGACTTGCTTGATCTACACGATTCTTCCCAACTGGGTTCCAAAACTGGCGCGTAGGTTTCACCTTCCCGCTGTTCTTCTCTGGATCCAACCCGCTTTAGCTTTCCACGTTTATTACAATCATTCCTCCATAAACAGCTCTGGTCTCGAGCTCCCGAATCTTCCGTCTCTCGCAGTCCGTGATCTTCCTTCTTTCCTCTCACCTTCCAACACGAACAAAGCCGCACAAGCAGTCTATCAAGAACTGATGGAGTTTCTTAGAGAAGAATCCAACCTGAAAATTCTCGTCAACACATTCGACTCGCTGGAGCCAGAGGCCTTAACCGCTAACCCGAATATCAAAATGGTGGCGGTTGGTCCTTTACTTCTTCCGGAAGTTTTCTCAGGAAGCGAATCACTAAAGGATTTAGCAAGAGATCAAAGTGACTATACGCTTTGGCTAGACTCGAAAACAGAGTCCTCTGTTATTTACGTTTCTTTTGGAACAATGGTAGAGCTGTCGAGGAAACAGATTGAGGAACTGGCGAGAGCACTCATTGAAGGGACAAGACCGTTCTTGTGGGTTATTACTGATAAACCCAACAGAGAAGCGAAGGCAGAAGGAGAGGACGAGACAGAGACTGAGAAGATAGCTGGTTTAAGACACGAGCTCGAAGAGGTTGGGATGATTGTGTCTTGGTGTTCGCAAGTGGAGGTTTTAAGACACCGAGCCGTAGGTTGCTTTCTGACACATTGTGGGTGGAGCTCAACGCTTGAGAGTTTGGTTCTAGGCGTTCCGGTGGTGGCGTTTCCGATGTGGTCGGATCAACCTACGAATGCGAAGCTTCTGGAGGATTCATGGAAGACAGGTGTGAGGGTGAGAGAGAACGAGGAAGGTTTGGTGGAGAGAGAAGAGATAAGGCGGTGTTTGGAGGATAAAGCTGATGAGCTGAAGGAAAACGCTGAGAAATGGAAGCGATTAGCTGTTGAAGCGGGTAGAGAAGGAGGCTCTTCGGATAAGAACATAGAAGCTTTTGTGGAGACTCTGTTCTGAGGTTGTGTGAAACAGAGGAGCCTACATAATATAACCAGTCAATAAATCTAGTTTTCATAAAGTCCATATATGATATTTCTTCACTAAATGTGAAAGAAATATTTTTCCTCTGTTTCTCTTTCGATTCGTATAAACCAAAGATAAGTTTTTTTTTTTTTACTTTGCTCAACTACGCTAATTACAGTAAGTTAAAATGCGAAACTCGCCATTATTATTCTTCCTTTGAATGATTATTTCTGATTAAATTGCCACATGTCACAGTACTATTGCGGAGATGATTTGTGCTTTATGAATTAAAGGATTTGGTCAAATGTTACAAAACTCAGATAAAATAAAACAGTTGCCAAAAAAGTAACCTGAAAATGAATATTCACGGTTCTAGCATTTACCATTACTGTCTTTTTTAACCCTAACAAGGTAATGAATACACACGACTGCATCTGATCAAATAATCTCCATTAAAAAAGATCCCTTTCGTCTCTCTCGCCCAGTGATCACCTCAGTTTTCTTCTGGGCTCGCCTCATTTTACAGAATCTGCAGATCACAAAATTCATAATCCGAGGAACAATTTTGATTCATTGAGCTAAATCCTGTTTTCTTCCAATCTCGGCGGAAATTCTTCCTCGATCTGTAATTTGAAACCATGTCGGAGATGGCGAGTATGGATCCGGAAGGAATCGACGGAGTCCGTATGACGTGGAACGTCTGGCCACGTACCAAGGTTGAAGCCAGCAAGTGTGTGATCCCTGTCGCTGCTTGTATCTCTCCGATCCGTTACCACCGTGATATCCAATCCGTTCCTTATGCTCCTCTCCGTTGCCGCACTTGCTCCGCCGCTCTCAATCCTTTCGCTCGTGTTGATTTCACCGTCAAGATCTGGATCTGCCCAATCTGTTTCCAGCGCAACACCTTCCCTCCTCACTACCACGTTATCTCCGAGACCAATCTCCCCTGCGAGCTGTATCCGCAGTACACTACCGTCGAATACACTCTGCCTAACCCTTCCCAGCCCACTGGTGTCGGGAATTTCGATCAGAGCGGTGCTGTTGCCGGCCAGCCATCGCCGTCGGTTTTCGTTTTTGTTCTGGACACGTGCATGATCGAGGAGGAGTTTGGTTACGCCAAATCTGCGCTCAAGCAAGCGATCGGCTTGCTTCCGGAGAATTCACTGGTTGGGTTCGTCTCATTTGGGACGCAGGCGCATGTCCACGAGCTGGGGTTTTCTGATTTGACCAAAGTCTTTGTCTTCAGGGGAGATAAGGAGATCTCCAAGGATCAAATTTTGGAGCAGTTAGGCCTCGGTGCTTCTGGGAGGCGAACCCCTGTTGGTGGGTTTCCGATGGGGAGGGACAATCCCGGCAATTCAGGTGTGAATAGATTCTTGTTGCCAGCTTCCGAGTGTGAATTCACGATTGATTCGGTAGGTTTGATGAACCTTATGATTTGCTTCTTCTTATGATCAAAATTAATATTGCATAAGTTTATCAAAATTGACGAGAAACTCTGTTGATGTTTTGTTTTGGAGTTTAGCTGTTGGATGAGCTGCAGACAGATCAGTGGACTGTCAAGCCTGGAAGTCGTCAGTCGCGGTGCACTGGAGTGGCTTTGAGTGTGGCCACTGGACTGCTTGGAGCTTGTTTTCCTGGAACTGGGGCTAGAATTGTTGCTTTAATTGGAGGACCATGCTCTGAGGGACCAGGCACGGTAACTCCATTTGTTTATTGCCCTTCTTTCTAAAGCCGCTTTTACAGTTTGCTTGAGGAATTGGGGCGAAATTTTTGGCTTATTAACTATTGAATTGGTCTATATCGGGTGTATTATTATCTATGAACCTGTTGAAATGGTAATGGTGACAATTGGGCAAGATAGTTAGGAGAAGATGAGACATATGTGCTTTTTTTTTTGTCGACTAAATAGGAAGAAGTTATTAGTATGATGATTAAAATTGTTTGATTTTTTTCGTCACATATCTGTTGGGCTGCAACTATGATCGATTTTGGATTCATGTTCTGTTGAGCTACGTGTGGGGTATGCATCTCCATATGATATGATCGTTTTTCTTGCAAGTATAATGGTCATCAAAGTGTTTAGGAGAAGAGCACCACACTTGAAAATTATTTGGCCTCTGAGACAAAGTTTACTACCTTCTGGCTTCTGCAGATTGTGTCGAAGGATCAATCAGAACCATTGCGTTCACATAAAGACCTTGACAAAGATGCGGCTCCTTTCTATAAGAAAGCGGAGAAATTTTATGATGGTCTCGCTAACCAGTTGGTTAACCAAGGACATGTACTGGACCTTTTTGCATCCGCACTTGACCAGGTATTTCTTTTCCCTGATTGTTAGGATCATGTTAAGGTAATATCTTATGAAGAAAATATGGTGTAAAACATTTTCTCTCAATTGCAAGTCACAACTAACTTTGTTGCTTGAAGAAGTAGATTGTTTTGATTATTTCTTTGCTTTTTATTCTAACTTTACTCACAGACATCAAACTCTGTTCAGCTCTGATTTAATCTGGATGATAATTATTTGTTCTGTGTTTTAAATATTAGGTTGGTGTTGCTGAAATGAAAGCTGCTGTTGAAAGAACTGGAGGACTTGTTGTTTTATCTGAAAGTTTCGGCCACTCTGTATTCAAGGATTCCTTTAAGCGAGTATTCGAAGATGGCGAACAGTCTCTTGGCCTTTGTTTCAAGTGAGCTACTGCTATAGCTTGATGCTCTTCTTTCTGTTTCATTTGTTCATGCATGCTAATTGAAATTTCTGAGCTATATAATCGCCGCTTGTGTTGCATCAAAGTCATCTTCAGCTAGTGGCATTATCACTAATTTTTTCAAATTACCATTTCAGTGGTGCTCTTGAGATCATTTGTTCAAAGGACATAAAAATCCAAGGAATTATTGGACCTTGCGCATCATTACAAAAGGTTGAAGCTACGCATACTCGGAAGTTTATCTTTTGTCTTTAAAAATTATGGGAGATAACTTAACCCTTATTTTTTTTTATTTGGGAACAATTGCAGAAAGGCCCTAGCGTTGCTGATACAGTTATCGGGGAGGGAAATACTACGGCATGGAAGATGTGTGGCCTCGACAAAAGTACTTGTTTGACAGTCTTCTTTGATATTTCTTCTAGCGATCAATCAAGTAATCCTGGTGGTAATACCCAGCTATATTTACAGTTTATGACAAGGTATCCTCTTCATGCAATTCTAGGTTTGAGCATGTTCACCAAAGTAATAGAAATATGATCTTAAATATATGATTGCAGCTACCAAAACCCAGAAGGCAAAACATTACTTCGAGTTACTACTGTTACCAGACAATGGGTAGATACTGCTCTTAGCACAGAGGTTAGTACTTTTCCACATTATATTTGGAAAATTCTTGGATACTGCTACTTTATAATGGGTTTTAAAAATCATGATTCTAATGTGTTTTCTTACCCCAAGGATTGTCGGATATATCCTGGTCCATTGCCTATGCAATTTTTTTTTTTTGTCTTTGATGCTGCTTTGGCCTTCTAGAAACACTCCTTAGTCTCTTAAGCTGTTTAAATGGTCAGTATATGGACTACACGGGGAAAATGATCCATTTGACCAGTCTCTAAATCGGCAAGAATTATTTATTTGACCAGTTAGAACTGGGACTTCATCAACTTGGAGAAAAGAGTTTTCTAAGTTACTCAACTTTGTTTAGAATTTTAAGTATGCACCCACATTTCGTTATGTTTGCCTTCTCAGCGCTTGGTTATGGTCCAAATCTGGTCCTGCATCTTCGTCTTCCACATTCTGTTTTTTTTTTGCTTTGCTTTTTGTGCATATTCTCATGGTCTTATCAACCTACATATTTTCTTCTTTATACGTGGACATGGATGCTAATGAGGTGTGTAATATCTTCAGGAACTGGTGCAAGGTTTTGATCAAGAAACTGCTGCTGTGGTGGTGGCTAGATTAGCTTCCTTGAAAATGGAGACAGAGGTAATTATGAAATTCAGGCACTCTCAAACTTAGATTCGGAATCTCAATCCTTAGTGCCTTCTCCTGACTTGCGTTTATGCTAAGTCTCATAGATGGCCTTGGGAACTCTCTTCATCATTGTTTAACCCAGTCTTTTTTTTTGATTATCGAACTTATTTATTGCTTCGGTTATGTTTTTCTCAGGAGGGATTTGATGCTACGCGATGGCTAGACAGGAACCTTATTCGTCTTTGTTCTAAATTTGGTGATTACCGGAAGGACGATCCTGCTTCATTTACTCTAAATCCAAACTTTTCACTATTTCCTCAGTTTACATTTAACCTCCGACGTTCACAGTTTGTGCAGGTACGTTTGAAATATAGGAAGCTGTGAATTTATCTCTGTAATAAGTGGTCCGCCAATCCGTAATGTTCTTTTTCTCTTTTCATATATGGTGATATTGGCAGGTGTTCAACAATAGTCCAGACGAAACTGCCTACAACCGCATGCTTTTGAACCGAGAAAATATTTCAAATGCAGCTGTTATGATTCAGCCATCTCTAACAACATATTCATTTAACTCACTACCTCAGCCTGCATTGTTGGATGTTGCTTCCATCGCTGCAGACCGTATCCTCTTGTTGGATTCTTACATTTGTGTCGTCATTTTCCATGGAATGACCATAGCGCAGTGGCGCAACATGGGATACCAAGATCAGCCTGAACACCAGGTAATGGCTATGCAAGTTGCAATTGGCTTGAATGGACCTTTGGTTTCAACCTTACATGTTTCATTTGATCTCTTAATTTGTAAAGGCATTTGCGCAACTTTTGGAAGCCCCTCAAGAAGATGCTCAGATGATCATCCGTGAACGTTTCCCTGTACCGAGATTAGTTGTATGTGATCAACATGGATCCCAGGTTAGTGTTTTTATTTTTATCGTGGAATGCTTTAGGTTGCTAGTATCTGTTGACTTTAAGTAATACGTTTTGTAAATAATGGACAGGCAAGGTTTTTGTTAGCCAAGCTAAATCCGTCAGCAACATACAACAACTCGAGCGAGATGAGTGTAGGTACCGACATAATCTTCACGGATGATGTTAGTCTTCAAGTTTTCTTCCAACATCTTCAGAAATTGGCTGTTCAATCTTGAAAACACAGAGGTCTCTCTCTCGCTCTTCATTGTGGATTTGCTTCTATCTAGTATTTGTCATTTTGAGCTCTTCGCCGTAAAACTTAATGACAGATTGAGAGAAGTCTGAGACCGAATCCCACATTGAAATAAAGAAGATGCAGCCATTATCGCTCACCAGAATAGAATGTCTCAGTATTTTAGTTTTTTTATACAGACATGACAAGACTATGCTTTTGTTTTCTTTTTAATCCAACAAATTTTGTATTTTCTTCATTTGGTCGTTTATGAGGTCTTTTCTTCAAGGTTGTACCCTAAGATAATATGTTATAATTGTTAGTCCTTCATATCTATTGATTACTAGTCATTTCTTCTTTTAATTTAGATAATGCATTTCTGAACAAATTCCAACAAGATATAAACAAGATTCTTATAGGAGTTGTGAGAAAATGCAAAAACCATTAGACGCCATGTACTAGTTGACAACTTACACACATGATCGAGGGCTATAACAAAAGCAAAGCTCGATCGCTTCTTTTATTCTTAAGGGTCACTCTATTACAACTTAAAATGCTAAACGAAGACTCTTGGAACGGAGTCGACCGGCTTGATGTCGACCTCTCGCACCTCCAACTTGAGCCCTTTGCCGCCTCCATTTGCCAACGGATGGATCCCGTGGTCTGGTCCGGTCATATAAGCCCTTGACTTTCTCTCCTTCTCTATAGATACCCCAAACCGCTTCTCCGTCTCTGCATGCACCAACCAAACATCCATAACACGTAAAGTTTCAATTCCAAAAGCACTACTAAAAAGAACACACAAATGACGGATTTACCCTCGATCATTTCCGGATAAAGTTGACCGTCTCGAGTAACCGCCATCATGATATTAGGCAAGCCAATGGGAAGCTCGTGCCCCAAATCGACTTGCCAGAAATGGTAAACTTTTCCGTAAGTCTTAGCAACTTTTTCAAGATCTTGGCGCTGAATTGTTTCGGGAACACCCGGCATGAACAATAAGCCTCCTTTGACTTCCCACTCGTGAGTGTGCCAAAGCTTCTTCTCATCATCAGGCAATGTCATGAAGAGCTTCTCCGTCACAATGTACTCCAAACCGATCAGACGAGCGTTGGCATCAGGACCGTCATAGATCAGACACTGACGCATGTCCTCGTTGATGTGACCGCAGAAATGGTGCGCTACCACTTGCCGGGTCATGTCATATGCATAAAAATGGAACCTAGGACAAACCGGGGGAAAAAGGATTTATATTCATCAAAATGGCTTTTACTACAACAACAACAAAAACAAAAAAAAAACAAAGAACTGGAAAGATTTGATTTTGACAAACAAAAAAAGTGGTTATCGATTTCATGAGAAGCGTACGCGCAGAGATGTTGGTGGATTTGGTTAACCGGAGCGAAGCTTTGTACGGCTGAAGCTGCGGTGTCAACCATGGAGGTTCCGGTCTTCGTTGGCTCTCCTGGAACCTCCGGTCCAGCTTTCGTCGACAGATGGACTGCCTTCTCCATTAAATTAAACCAACTGGTTCTACTTTCTCTCTCTCTCTCCAAATTATGCCTGATTCTATCTAACTAAGCGGCAAGTGAAGAAGATGGTTCTTGTTGGTCGTCTGGTCATAATATAAAGAAGTGGGGCATGTGCATGGACTTTGACACGTGCCAAACATTGAAGGTGTCACCGAGTGTGCGTGGCTTATTTGGCTTCAATTTGAGATATGTACAAGAAACTTAGTCAAAATGTTGTCTGATCGTTAAGATGTGTCAAAAGGCTGCTTATGAGAGTGAAACAAATATGGTGATACGTGTAGAGTGATGCGCCTTACACAAGGAAGTTCATGATAAAAGGTAGAAATTTTATTTAAGGAGTTTCTTTTGATGCAAGCAAAATCCTTAATGAGTTGAGACATGTTTGCTCACGAAGCATTGTCTAGGGTTTTCAGAAAACAGGGAAAACTCAAATTCGAGTCCACAGACTCGTTTTTTTGGCAAAAACAAATCCCTTTGTGGCTACTAGACAAAATGTACATTCGAAGTTGAGAATCTTCTAACAAAGATCAGGAATCGCGATATATTGATTGAGCCATCCACTTGAGATGCAGCTGAAGCTTGCCCGTTTTGGATTCGTCTAATGGGAACCAGTCTTTGTATTCCTCTTCCATTATAACTCTTGTCAACGTCAAGATGCATCTCCCAATGTAGTCCTGCACATAAACCAACCGAGAGGATAAAACATCCATCGTCTGATGCAATGCAGCGGGATAAAGATATTTAGGTAAACAGTGTGTCGCGGTTTGGTTTTACCTTTCCAAAGGTGTCGTGGTCCCAGACTTCAAGGACTAGCATATCGTGTAACCCGTCTTCAACTACAAAATCAAAAGTCTGGTTCCAAACCGGGTTTAAGCTGTCATTGACGACCTGGTGAACCGACATAAGAATCAGTTAGAATATGAGGAGGATGAAACATCAACGACTTGGATAAATAACTCTTTAGACATCTTACCCGAGTTTTGCTCTTGGCACCTGACTTCTTCATCGAGAGAACGACATATGGATCAGCTTTCCCCATCAGGTCTTGTATTGGTATCTCTTCCGCAGATATCACCGTCACAGAGAGAACTCCTCTTACGATAATGTCTTTTCTCTTACGCGATGTTGCATTTTCTTCGTCTGTCGTGTCATTCTTGAGCACCCTTTCTAAGGATGTCATCGACGAAGAAGAGGCAAATGGATTTACAATGCCGTTTCCCGAACCGAAAGGAACGTATAGTAGCTCAAGGTGAACCTAATTTACAGAGAATCAACAATAACGTGTATTCATTAGCCATCTACAGATATATAATCTGAGGGAGGAGAATTTATCGGGGAGCTAACCTCTCCACGGTTCTTGGTATCTCTCTGGATCTCTAAATCTTTGACCAGCTTCAACCAGACGTCTTTCACTTTACCAGGTTCAAGTTCACAGAGCCGGACTTGGGCACAGCCAATAAGCTCAGATGCCTGTACACCCTCGTCATCATATACTCTGACCACTAAATGTTGAGTTGAGGCGTCTTCGACAACAAACTCAAAATGCTCATTCCAGATGGGATTCAGGTCATTGTTCTGATGGGAATAAATTAGAAATCAGATCATTCTGGCAGGTTCAGCACAAAAAGAGAGAATAAACAAACAATGGACTGCTTACAATTGTTTTGCTTCTTTTAGTCTTTTCTCGCAAAGGGCGTATAAACAATTTAGCAAAGGGGTCTGATTTTCCAACTAGATCTTTGTTGGTCAAGTTCTTTGCCTGCACAAGCTTCACCTCCAACATTCCAACAGGCTTTAGCTCCAGATCGCTGGGAAACAAAGCACAAAAAGCTGTAATCGAAATCCAAAACAAGAGAGAAAAGCACCATCATTTTGTAATGACATTTTGATAGTGCTATAAAGCAATTGTAAGTGTCAGAGGTTCAACTATGTATTTAATCTGAAGTGTACCTATAATCACCAGGCAAAATTGGGATGACCTTACGAACAGGCCATGTGATAGAATCTTCCACGGCATCCCGTATTGTTTCCTGTTACATATCAACTTACTGGTAAGCGTCATATGCACCAGAGCTTAAAGGAGCATCTAAAAGAGTACAGCATTGAGTCATATGGAACGCTGGCTAACAAAATGAATAGTTGGCCAAACCTCAATAGCTTCAGAAAGTCCAGGGATTGCTGAAATGTCCCCTCCAATAACCTTAAGTGTGAAGTCCAGTTTTTTCTGCAACACAAAATTGGAGAGTTTAAGCAAAGCAACAGCTTTCTTAAACCAAACTAACTAAGCACAAACACGTGCATGCACACAACAAAATTTAGCAGAAGTAAGGAAAAATTATAAACTCTCATAGGCAATTGCAACTAGAGGTTCAAAAGCTTCAGAGGGCACCCACCTTTTCTCTAAGAGAGACGCTGACAGCTCCAAAGCAAGGAAATTCATCAACTAGTGGCCTAAAAATCAGCCTGAAAACACCAGTGAATCCAATATTTTTCACCTAGAAATCAAAGAATTAAGAAATCAGTTGTAGTCAGCTTATCACTGATCAAAGGTATTCAGTCTTTCCTTCAAAAGGTCCGCTAGACAGAAAAATTAAACAAATAATAAAAGTCTATCTACTGCCACATAAATGATTTCCCAAAATGAACTTGTGCAGAAATACATATCTCGCAGGAGTTAAATAATCAGTATCCATTTCTGCCTTGGTTCTTTATCTCAATTTGGCACCAAAATTATCCCAGACTCTTTACCGTTTAGTTAAAGCATAAGGAAACACCATTTCAACTAGACGCCAAAAGGCATCTCCAAGAGGATATGGTGTCAATTCAGATCGCAAGCATCAATCTCTCACATTATCTGAAAATAAGCAATCATGTACCTGGACTGGAAGAGACACACCAACTAAGGTCTTGATGCCAAGTACTATACTTGGATTTCCATCCCATTGCATATCAAGCTCCATGGTCATCCCATTTTTATCACCATCGACAACGGAAACACCTAAATAACACCAAAGAGCAAAAGCAGACTCATAAGTTCCATGGTCACCCCGTTACCCAAAAAGTTCAAAAGCAAAGGGATTTCACCGACATGATTCAATTGCACAAGACAAAGTTAGTAAACATTTCCCAACAGGAATGAAGGAAACAAACCTGTAAATTGAGGCGCCACGGTACCGAGGGTAAGCTTAGAGAACGTTAAGGAGGCCACAATGGCAGGCCTATATTGCTCGAGAATAGGCTCCACGGATGCCCTTATAAGGTCAGAGGCTGCCTAAACGCCAATGAACAGAAACACTCGATTATAAACAATATATACAAAAATCACACCTTTCTCACTCAACTAACATACCTCATTAACATAAGGCCAGATCTTTGTCAAGTGATGGTTTAGCCAAGTCAACTGAAGTAGACAAAAAAATGCCAAAAGCAACTGGGATCAGTCCCGAGACCAAAAGTCTACAACTTTTTTTTTTTATCTACCAATTCAAGCAAGTAGGTAACTTAACTTCTGACGCTCGGAGAAGACGACCCAGGAAGGGTAAAATTCAGCAGGCAAAAGCTTCCTGGAATCCTCCACCGTCATCCTCGCGAAAGCAGCCACCGTATTCGCCTGGTAAAGAAAGAAACAAATCCCGATGACCAAATCGGGAAAGCGAATCGTTCAAAGAAAGGGTAAAGCAAAACAGCGGGGACACTCACGAGCTCAGAGCGAAGCTTGGATCGATAATTCTCGGCCTTGACAAAGCCGATGATGATGGCGATTCCGACGGCGAGTCCGACCACAAGGCCGACTATGAACCCCATTTCGTCGCCGGATTCCGAATTGCAATGTCCGTACTATTTTAGTACTCCGCCAGATTCAGACCGAACAGAATGAGAGAAGTACTGTAATTATTTATTTTTTCTAAAGAAAGAAATCTCCAAACAAAAAAAATATTGTTTGATTCAAATTGGGATTACTGAAAGACTCTCAATTAATTAAGAGATTAATTAGTGTACTCCGACGAGATTGAAGATTAAAAAAAATAAAAAAATGAGACGCATTAAAATTAAAAAAAAGGTAGCAGACGAAAAGGTTAAGCTATCGTTAGCACCAATAAATAATCGCCACGTCATACAATTGGTAAATTACGGGGTGAGATTTGACTTGGGCGTAGAACACAATCTTTAAAGATAATAAAATGCCGACATTTTTTTGAATCAAGCTCAGAAGGGCTTAATCCCACAAGAGAAGAGTGATTCACACCAACTTCTTAGCTTAGGTTATAATTGCCGTAACTCAGCTGATATAGCACCTAAATAAACCCCAATTTGTTTCCTCAGCAATAATCTCTTAGACCCGTTAAAGGGTTTTAGATCGGCTGATTTCAGGCCCATGACTTTTATAGCCTATTGGACTGGCCCATAAGGCTATTTATTTCAAAGTTGTAAAAAAACACTAAACTGATCGAGAGAACTTGCGTCTGTATATCTCTCTCCGTCGGCTGTTTGAGATAATTAGAGTTTTTTTTTTTTTTTGGTGCAAATGTGAAGAATTAGAGATAATATATCATACTCACATCTGCTACAAGTGAGATAATTTGAGCTATTTGTTTTAATGTTTTCCTTGTGATTTTGAGCTCATCTTTAACCTTCTAATAACATCTCTCTGGCTACATTAACACCTAAAACATAGGAGCTTATAACGTCTGACATAAAGAAAAAGAAAAAGAAATAACATAAAACAAAAGTGAAGTTATTGAGAGATCACATCGGCAAGTGATTTCTTTTGACTTATTTGCTAAACCCTTTGTAGTGATGATGGTGACCAAGTACCAAGATCATTTACTATGAGAGGACAAATTCTTCATTACCTCAAGGTCAATAACTTTAACTACAAGGGAAAAAATTACTATAAAGAACAGTTATAAACCTAGAGACTACAGTTAATAAGAGAAATAGTCTTATATGCTTGATGTTGGTAATATTCTAATAATTTATGAATATTGAGAAATGAAATTGTTTTAGCCAAAGATATTAGATACAATTACAAAACCTTGGTTTGTAATATATGCAGTAATCGTGATTTTTGTTGGTTTGTTTTTCTGTAATCACCTAATATCTCTTTATATAGTTTAGTTTACGTTAAAACTTAAAACTGTAATATCTTGTTTATAATGTCGGTTTCATAAATCAGCACTTATCATATTTTCTTAGATAATTTATTAACCTATAGTATTGAAATTAAACTCCAGCAGAGTACTCGATTTCAGTACTTTGTTCTATTGTTTAATTTTTGTTTTTAAGAAAATGATTCGAAATCTCTATAACAAATCTCTTTTAGGTAAAGTAATGATTTAGATCGAAACAAATACGGAGTACTAGTGAACAGTCACATCAAAAAGATAACTAGAAGCAAGAAAACATTTATTACACGATTTTTTTTTTTTTGTAAAAAATTTATCTCACGAATTATGTTTCGTATGAGGGACGATTTGTATTCTTTTAAATATAAAAGTAACGAAAAGAAAATAATACAACTAATTGTGATGATGATGTCGATGTCAGAGTGGTAAAAAAGTAATTACAAATTAAAGAAAACAAATAAACCTTGAAATGGAAACTGATTAATGAGGTGATGGTTAGAAAAGTAAGAAAAATGAACGAAAGAAGAAAGCGAGTGTTGAAAATGGTACGTTTTGGGTCAAACTTTTGGCGGTATGAGTCCTGAAATAGCAGTCTATGGCTTTGTCATCACGCTTTCTTCCTGCCCTCTCTCTCTTTCTCTTTCCCCCCATCACTCTCTCTCCATTTCCTGAAACTAGCAATAACCTAATTTCTTCCTAAAAAGCAAAATCAAATTCATACATTGGCTGTGACTGAAGCAGATTTTTAGGTTTTCGATCCTTGGAATCAGATCTGAAGCCATTCCGATAGTCTCATACACGAGTTTGAAGTTCTTCTTGCGTTTGAGTGGATCCACTGTTTCCCTTCTCTCTGACTCTCTCCCTTTACACAGCATCGTCTTCTCTACAGATTTAAGGTTTTTAACCCTTCTCTTTCTGTGTTTCTTGACCGCTGTGTCTTCCTTTTTTAGCTTCATAGTTTGCTTAAAGTCTCTCTCTTTACTCACTCTGTTTCTTTCAGATCTATTTCTCTGCTTTGGTTTCTAATGGATTGCACGATTGGGACAAGAATTAAATCACGGAACCGGGAGCGTCTTGAAGTGGTGAATAAGCGGAAGAAGATGGAGGAAAAAACCACTTCTGTCCAGAAACGTAAGCGGAGAAGAAGAAGACCAAGAGACTATGACTCTGATGTTGAAGACATCACAGAGGTTTACAAGAACAATCTCCCTGCTGCTGCTCAAGTAAGTGACACCTTTATGGTTATGGATGTGGATGTAGATAAATCACTTCCGGGCTCCTCTGGGTTAAGTATTCAGGAGAAGTTATCTGATCAGATTTTGGATTTGGATGTGGACAAATCAGTTGTTCCAAGCTCCTCTGGGTTAAGGCAAGGGTCAGAACAGAACACATGTGTGAAGGAGAGTTTGCTTGGAGTTACGGATTTAACTCTGGAGAAATCAGTCGTTCCAAGCTCCTCTGGGTCAAGGCATGGGTCTGAACACAACACATGTGTGAAGGAGAGTTTGCTTGGAGTTACGGATTTGGATGTGGACAAATCACTTGTTCCAAACTCCTCTGGGTCAAGACATGAGCCTGAACAGAAGACAACATGTGCGGAGGAGAGTTTGCTTGGAGTTACGGGTTTGGATGTGGACAAATCAGTTGTTCCAAGCTCCTCTGGGTTAAGGCAAGGGTCAGAAGAGAACACATGTGTGAAGGAGAGCCTGCTTGGAGTTACGGATTTAACTGTGGAGAAATCAGTTGATTCAAACTCCTCCTCTGGGTCAAGGCATGGGTTTGAACAGAAGACAACATGTGGGGAGGAGAGTTTGTTTGGAGTTACGGGTTTGGATGTGGAGAAATCAGTACCAAGCTCCTCTGGGTTAAGACAAGGGTCAGAAGAGAACACATGTGTGAAGGAGAGCTTGTTTGGAGGTACGGATTTGGATGTGGAGAAATCTGTTCCGAGCTCCTCTGGGTTAAGACAAGGGTCAGAACAGAACACATGTGTGAAGGAGAGTTTGCTTGGAGTTGCAAATTTGGATGTGGACAATTCAGTTCCAAGCTCCTCTGGGTCAAGAGATGGGTCTGAACAGAACACATGTGTGAAGGAGAGCTTGTTTGGAGATATGGATTTGGATGTGGAGAAATCAGTTGTTCCAAGCTCCTCTGGGTCGAGACATGGGTCTGAAGAGAAGACAACATGTGAGGAGGAGAAGTGTTCCTCTGAGGTTAGAGGTTTGGCCGTCGAGAATTCAGTTCCTCACGAAATAGAGATTATTTCAGATTCTGCCTCTGACACGGAAGCGAGAGGTTCAGCCAAGAAGAAGCTTTTTCAGGACTGTAGCAGAGTCTTAGACAAAACCAGTGGTGGCGAAGATAGCACAAGTGAAACCAAGGGAGAGGAAGAAAAAAATCAAGATAGTGTAATGGTGCACTCTTTGTCTTCTGATGATCCATCTTCATCGTCATCGTCATCATCATCATCATCATCGTCATCACCACCATCATCATCTTCATCTTCATCTTCATCCTCATCCTCATCCTCGAGTGAAGATGGGATCAATTCTAAGGAGGTAGTTGGAGACACAGATGATGATGATGATGATTTAAGAAAGGCCACTTCACCAATCAGAAGAGTCTCTAGAGCGGGAAGGAAGCCTTTGGGAAGGTACAAAAGGACTGCTTCTTACTCAACCAAGCCTAGAAAACAGAACATGAAGTTTCAGAATTTAAAGCGGCGAGACGAAGAAGATAAATTTCAAAAGAAGCCTACAAAAAAGGAGGACAAGAAAATTCAGAAGTTAAACCACCGAGAAGAAGAAGTTGAAAGAGTGAGAAAACAGCAGAGCAATGTGGTGTTTATCTGTACTCACTGTGGCAAAGAGAACACAGGAATCCCTGAGTCTCACAACTCTCTCATCAGAAGACCACATGCTGCTACAGCAAGAGCGGAAGATTATGATATGAACAACCTTGCTGATGAAGATTCTGTTTCTATCAACTCTGGGAAATCGCCTGACAAGTCATCCACATCCAGACCTGAAATACATAATCAAGGCACAGGAAAAGAAGTGAATACACCAGAAAAGCCATCCACGTTCAGACCTGAGACTGTGATTTCAGAGAAAGCAAAAGAGGTTCAAGCACCAGAAAAGCCATCCACATCCAGACCTGAACTTGTGAATTCAGAGAAAGCAAAAGAGGTCCAAGCCAACAACAGCTTGTGGTCGAGGATGCCTGAACCTGCAGTTAAAGTTGCAGAAGGATTAAGTATGCCTGATTTGGCTAATGAAGCAGTTGATAACGAGTCTGCTTTGTCTATCAGCTCTGGAGATGAATCTGGATATGAATCTGAGCCTACGCTGAAAGACAAAGAGGTCGTCAGGTCTGTTAACAACGCGGGATGGAGAATGATGGATGGAAGCCGTAGTAAAGAAGTCGATCTTTTCAGCCTTCTTGTGAACTCAGTATGGGAGAAAGATCGATTAGGGGAAGAAGAGGAAGAAGGAGAAGACAAACTGGTTTCTTCACCTGAAGACCAATCTGAAGAAGAAGATGAGAGAAGATATGATGATGATGGACTTTTAATCATTAGGCCACCACCATTGATAGAGAGATTTGGTGTGGAGGAACCTGAAACACCACCTTCGGTTTCTGAGTGGGAGGTAGAGGAAGGTAAGCTGTGGGAAGAAATGGCGTTTTGCAATAAATCAAACGACGTTAGCATCCAGATTCCTTCGGAGGTAATTTCTTGTTTTCTCCTTCAAACCAGTTTTGTTAAGAACATGGCAAAACTAAGTTGAAGACTTTGCAGATTGTTACTAATGAAACTCCAGCAGCAAGGTGTAAAAGAGGGTATCATGATCTGTGTATAGATCTTGAGATCGGTTTGAAGTGTATACACTGCGGCTATGTGGAGAGAGAGATCCGAGGCATGGATGTGTCTGAGTGGGTAAGGATTTCAGTTTCTTTTTTCCTTAAATGATTGGAACGTTTAACTAAAACATTTGATGGTAAACTCTAATGTATATATGTTTCTTCTTGTAGGGAGAGAAGAACACAAGTGGGAGGAGAAAGGTTGATAGATGGGAAGAGGTAGGAGGAAGCAGCTTCGTTGAGAAACTTGGGGTTGAAGCTCCTAACAAGAACAGCTCAGATGGTGGACTTGTTTCTACTGAAGGAACTGTTTGGGATAAGATCCCAGGGGTCAAATCTGAAATGTATCCTCACCAGCAAGAAGGTTTTGAGTTTATCTGGAGGAACTTAGCCGGTACTATTGAGCTGAACAAGCTCAAGGACTTTGAGAACAGCGATGAAACCGGAGGTTGCATCATGTCACACGCTCCCGGGACAGGGAAAACTCGCCTGACCATCATTTTCCTTGAGGCCTACTTGGCCTGCTTCCCAAATTGCAAACCGGTGATCATTGCTCCTGCAAGCTTGCTTCTCACTTGGGCAGACGAGTTCAAGAAATGGAACATAAGCATTCCTTTTCACAACCTTAGCAGTCTTGATTTCACTGGGAAAGAGAACTCTGCGGCGTCAAGACTTTTGATGCAGAAGAATTCGAGTGCTAGAACCAATAACGAGATAAGGATGGTGAAGATTTACTCTTGGATCAAATCAAAGAGCATACTGGGGATCAGCTACAACCTCTATGAGAAGCTTGCAGGAGTTAAAGACGAGGACAAAAAGACAAAGACAGCGAGAGAAGCGAAACCAGACAAAGAGCTAGAAGATATCAGAGAGATACTTATGGGGATGCCTGGATTGCTGGTTCTTGACGAAGCACACACGCCTCGGAACCAGAGAAGCTGTATATGGAAGACACTGTCCAAAGTGGAAACACAGAAACGTATCTTGCTCTCTGGAACTCCTTTCCAGAACAACTTCCAGGAGCTCTGCAATGTTTTGGGGCTTGCAAGACCAAAGTATCTGGAGAGGCTCACATCCACACTGAAGAAGAGTGGTATGACTGTAACGAAGAGAGGCAAAA
Organism: Noccaea bulbosa; assembly: GCA_900406535.1. Classification (NCBI taxonomy): domain Eukaryota; kingdom Viridiplantae; phylum Streptophyta; class Magnoliopsida; order Brassicales; family Brassicaceae; genus Noccaea; species Noccaea bulbosa. The sequence goes on from OVBJ01000019.1 coordinate 128,822, forward strand.
GAGCTTTTGGGGACGAAATCAACAACCGTGGGATCGAAGAGCTTAAGACTGTTATGCTTCCGTTTGTTCATGTTCATAAAGGAAGCATCCTTCAGAAGAGCCTCCCTGGTTTGAGAGAATGCGTAGTGGTGTTAAACCCGCCTGAGCTGCAGAAGAGAGTCCTGGAATCCATAGAAGTCACTCATAACCAGAAAACCAAAAACGTTTTCGAGACAGAACACAAGCTGTCTTTGGTCTCAGTCCATCCTTCTCTTGTCTCTCACTGCAAACTGACTGAGAAAGAACGTCTGACCATTGACGATGCTTTGCTTGCACAGCTGAAGAAGGTCAGGTTCGATCCAAACCAAAGCGTGAAAACGAGGTTCCTCATGGAGTTCATCAAGCTATGCGAAGTGATCAAGGAGAAAGTTTTAGTCTTCAGCCAATACATCGACCCGTTGAAACTGATAATGAAGCATCTGGTGTCTCGGTTTAACTGGAGTGAAGGGGAGCAAGTGTTGTACATGCACGGCAAGCTCGAGCAGAAACAGAGACAAACCTTGATCAACGAGTTCAACGATCCCAAGTCCAAGGCTAAAGTGCTCTTAGCTTCAACAAAAGCATGCTCTGAAGGGATCAATCTGGTGGGAGCATCGAGAGTGATTCTCTTGGATGTGGTGTGGAATCCAGCAGTGGAAAGACAAGCGATAAGCCGAGCTTACAGGATAGGACAGCAGAGGATCGTCTACACTTATCACTTGGTCGCCAAGGGAACGCCTGAGGGACCAAAGTACTGTAAGCAAGCACGAAAGGATCGAATCTCAGAGCTGGTCTTTGCGTGCTCTTCGAGGCATGACAAGGGGAAAGAGAAGATTGCTGAAGCTGTGACAGAAGACAAAGTGTTGGACACTATGGTGCAGCATCTGAAGCTCGGAGACATGTTTGACAACCTCATTGTCCAACCAAAGGAAGCTGATTTGGTTGATGGTTTCAGCATACTTATGCCGTGAAATCATCATCATCTCTTCCTATAATATCATATGCTTATTTCTATTTTCAGAGACTTGTGTTTTGCTTTTGTGGAATACTGTTTAGGTATCTTCGTTCTCGGAAAAAACTTTGCTTTTGTTTCCATTTTGCTTCGTCTGCTATGAACTTTTGACTTATATAGCCAAATGTTTTTCTGCTGCAAAGAGTTAATTGAAGCGATGGAATCAACAACTGTGAATCAACTGTGCGACGTCACTAACTAAACAGCTCAAGAACTAAAGATGAGATAAAAATCCATTCACAAACTGGCTGAGAAATAACAAATGCAGAATAAAGCTGCTGCCTTTAGATGCAAAATACAGTTTCCTATACATACTCAACTAGTGTTTACCCAATCCAAGAAACTTCGTAACCATCAAACCCAGTCCACCTCATAAATCTCCTCTAACCAAAGGGTTTCGGCGGAGGGTCTCGCCGGGTGTTCAGGCCGGCGGCATAACAGAGATGGAGAGAGGGCATCTTTAACCGGACCGATTTATCGAAACCGGCTTGCAGGAACATTCTTAGCGACCCATTCATTACCAAAGATTTCGGGCCTGATAGAAGCCCAATATGTTTGTTTGTTTCTTCACACTTCACGCGGAATTTTATACCGGTATTACTAACGTGTTTAAAAAAAAATTTGAAGATATCAAGTTTTGTAATTTAATTTTGTATTTCAAAAATATCATATACTTAGTAATTAAATAAAAATTGTAGGAATAAGTCCCATTTATGTTCTTTCCTATTCGGTTTCGTTCTATCCTTTCCCAACCCCTCTCGTCCTGTCTCGTTCCTTCCGTCCTGTCCCGTTCTGTGTCATTCCTTTCCATCTTATTCCGTCATGTCCCGTTTCATCCCATTTCGTCATGTCGTCTCTCGTTCCTTTCCGTCTCATCTCATTACTTCTTGTCCCACTCTATCTCATCCCACTCATTCCCATCTTGTCCCGTTTTATCTCTTTCCTTTCCATCATGTCCCATCCTATATCGTTTCATAAATACTATAAAATTATCTAATTTAATTTAACAAAAGTAAATCGTTAAATTTTAGTTTTTGTAGATCACTGCAAAAGTAAATCGTTAAATTTTAGTTTTTGTAGATCACTGCATAAGATTTTTGTTTTATAAAAAAAATCTTTAATTCTTGTTAAAACTAATATATTAATACATCTTAATCATTATGACAATTAAAGTATAATAAAAAGAATAAAATATGTCAAATAAATATGAAATATTAATATTCTAATGAATGATCAGCGTCATATACTTTAATGGATTTTGATTGATAAGGAATTAATATTTTTTCTTCCCAACTACACTAATACATTACAAACAATATTGATATTTTTCATAAGATTTTATTCATTTTTTACATGAATATTATATTGCATCTTATCCAATTTTTACTTTACCCATTTGAGGTAAATAATTTTTTTGATAAATTTGTATAAATAGAAGTCTATAACTAAAATTATGAAAGTATAATTTTTTAAAAAATAAATAAATATATAGGTTATCTTTTATAAAAAAGTGTCTTTTCAAATTCTAGTTTAACCTATTAATGTATGATAGAGTAGTTATTATGAAAATTAAAGGTTAATAATAAAAACGTAATAAATTAATTAAATAATTTAAAAATTAACAAATAACATGATGATGTGTCAATTTTTTAGAGCTCCTATTTGCTGAGGTGGCAACCTAATAATAGAGGAAGTTTAACTTTATTTATATAGATATTTGAGGTTGCTTTAATCAAAACAGCTTTTCTTGTTTCGGAAATTAGTAAACATTATCTAAAATAATGTCTATATTTTGAGATTTTAAGCTTTGTTCAAAAAATTTCTGCAAAATGCTATGTGACCCGACTCTAGATACAAACGGGCATTACATAGCCTACAAGCAAACATAAAGAAGGAGTGGGGGCCTCCCCAAAATAAAAGCAAAAGAACAGATGCATATACGATATAATTCTTTTTAGAGAAAATTGCCAAAATAGTCTAAAAAAAAAAAGTTCTCTTGTTCCATTACTCTTTCACGTTTGGACTTTGTCCCATTACACTTTTTTTTTTGGCAATTTTTCTTTTTTTGACATTGAATTTGAGTGGATAATATTTTTTCAAAACTAAAACATTTTCGAATTAAAAAGTAAATGGAATAAAATCTCTAAAAATAAATAGAATAAAAATAAATGGTTTATTTTTGGATAGTTAGAGAAAAAAAGGCAACACAGATTTGAAAAATATTCAGTTGAAATATTTTCTCGATTTTGGTAGAAGACGAATTATACGAAAGGTAGATGACACTTATTTTGGTAGAACATCTGGTAAAAACACAAATACTACGGGTTGTAACAACTTGTTTTTCGTAGAACACTAGTTCTGCGGGTGGTAGAATGGCTTGTAATATGTAGAACACGAAAATTACGAAAGATAGATGTTAGTATTTATCGTATAACTTGAAATCTACGATTAGCAGAATATAGTGTATTCTGTAGAATATATTGAGAGCAAATTCTGCCAAATGGTAGAGCCTATAGTATATGGTAGAAATCGAATTCTGCATGCCGTAGAGGTATGACTTATCTGAAGATTACGAGATCTACAACCGTTAGACGACATAGTAACTAGTAGAATACGTATTCTACTTTAACTTTTAGAAATTGGTAGAACTAAACTTCAAATAATTTTCTGAACATGAAAAACAATTTTAAAAATGTTCAAATTTTTTATATAGTCTGTAGATCATTTTTATGAATTTCAGAAATATTGTTCACTTGTAAAAGAGTTTAGTATAAGTTTTTAATTAAATTGAAGGGCAATCTTGGCAAAAATGACCAAAATCAAAAAAAGAGTAAAAGGACAAGAAGAGTTTTTTTTTGGGGTAAATTCACAATTCTCCCTTCTTTTTATATATATGAATAAAATTTAGGTGAATCTTTGCTCTGGCTGCCTCGTAAAACTTGAAATTTAAGAGATGGGATTTGTACTAAAAAGAGAAAGTAAAAGCAACATCTTCCTTGTGTTTTCTTTTTTAATGAATTTAAGCTTTGGTGGTTAGATGTAATTACCATGTGAAAACATGCAACAATCTACTTTTGTCCACTTCATTTCGTTAACCCGTGAGTATGAAACAAAAGCCTCTTACTACGTTTTCAACGGATGTCATTTCATGGTTATCATAAACTATGGATTCATATACATTAGTGAAAATGTCTTTGGCATAATGATTAAGAGTTTATAAGTACCATCAAACTATAGATTAAAGTAAAGAGATGCTATGGGGGAAACTAAAGTGATTACGACACATGATATACAGTATACTAAGTATGTGAAGAAAAATACACATGTAAGTTATCTCTAGGATGTTTTCTACAAAACAAAAATTAGGTTCTCGACTTAATTTTTCGGAGAAGTTTGACATCTTCCGTCGTCGGTCATCAAATTGAATCAAGCGCTCTTGAAAACCAGTGACAGTGCATCTGCATCCTTTCACTTCGTGTTGGATTAGTATCATGTTTATTAAGCATATAATGAAGCTAAAAGGCTATAGATTGAGTTAAAGAGTTTTAAAACATTAACTAAATTAAGGAATATCCCTTTTGTATTGGAGATTTTTTTTGATAAAGATCCCTTTTGTATTGGAGATGACAAATATAGAGTAGCATTTTTAACCAAATGCGCTTCCATTTGACACCACTTGGTCATGTCCCTTGTTCTTTCGCCTATTAACCAAATTGGCACATATAATACGTACAAAAAAAAAGTTTTCATTAATAATTCGATCTTTTGATTTTTAATTTTTTTATTGTTTTTTCTTTTTGGTAACACAAAGATTTGCGATATAGTTTGATGTTTGAATCCCGAATTTCCGGATGTGGAAATTTGCTTAGCAAGAAAAAAACTAATAGATAACTTTATTAGAAAAATATGTGTTGCATGCCCTCTATTGTTTCTTCTTTCGAAATAATTGGCTCACACTGTACGTTTTGCCTGTTTCCCCTTCTTCTTTCACATATAAATAAAATTCTGAATAGTAACTATATTTGACAAATATGTTATTTTTGTAAAAGAGGAAGATGCATTGCCTAGTGTTCATCTAATGCGAAAGTATGCGTCATCTACTAGTTCGTGGAGACAAATTAATGATAATATTCCTGCTGATTAGATACCAATAAAATCAAAGTCCACTCATATAATTCATAGGTCGTTACACAAAAAGAAAGAGAACTTCTAGCGTACATGCAACTAACAACAAAATAAGTCCATTTGCATATCATAAATGCGACACAATAAAAGTGTGTATATTCATCTGCTTAGTGTTTACCACTCCTTCACTGGTCAGGGACAAATAATTGTGTTTGCGATATATATAGCATGTGTTGATAATTAGAAGTCATCAATAAACACTAATTGAATAACACGGGGAATTTATTGTTTTAAAACGTGTCTAAAGAATACTCAAACAATGTTGAAAATGGTTTAAATCATATACTTTATGCGTATATGATTAATCATCTATACATTGGATCAAATATATATATATAAAACTGTTATTGTTCACATATATGTTCGATATTGCGTTTCCCATTGTTTGTAAACAAATACGGACGTATCTTGATGGGGCAAAGCAATTAGCAAAACGAATTAATGATGTAGATGCTAATCATGACTAGCATTCATGAGTGTTCGATGTATGGTGGAGCTAATCTTGGTATTTTATACTATTTTGTATCAGTTTATTTGATAAGTTTATGCAGATTTTATTTTATACAATAATTTAAATTTCCCAATATCAAAAATCTATTTGATTAAGGATAGTTTTAATCATATGGGGCATTGGACTGCCCCAGCATGGAATTCTCCGCCGTCAGGCCATTGCGAATTTCTTAATTAATTTCCGTATTTCTTTTAGTTAAGTTAGGTATATAATTTTTTTACATGAATAATTTATATACACATAAGGTTTGTGGGATCTCAACAATCGATAGTGGAGTTGTCATGGATTTAATGAGATTGAATAACAATTTTTTTTTGGTTAGCGACATTACAATCAAAATGTGAAATATTACATTGAATTTCTAAATTTATTGACTGGATAATATCATATCAATATAGTTTTTTTTTTTTTTTTTTTCTGGTTTTAGTATCAATATAGTTCATGTTCAATCTGGAGGCTTTCTTTATAAAGTTTTCGAAGTGTCTCTGTCTATAAGTCTAATAGCGAATCATTATATAGCTTGATCGAGATATTATAAGTTATAAGCATTCATTTGTCGATTGTTTTACGTACACTTAACCCTGATGTCTAGTGAGTTACTAATTTTAATCCATAAAAAGGTGGTTACAAAAATATTTTTATATACGATTGGTAACATCTTTCTTTAGATAAAACATGCAAGTGAAAGAGATGAAACCTGAAAGATGCCGAAAATTGGGAGTCTCAAGAAAAATACAGAAAAAGGAGCGCAGACTCCTGATATCAGTGGTGAGTGGACTTGAATACAGTATCTTGTGTCCAACATTTGAGCTACAAGGAAAGAATAAATCTAAACCCCATAAAATAATCATCCAAATTTAGCAACTTCAGAAACTCAGAATTAAAATAAAGATGAATAGCGGATACAAATAAAAGAAAACGAGCAAAAAAAATAAACAAAAAATGAAAGTGAAAGGTGAGATATACTGAGATGGCAAGTATAACAATGGAAGAACCGAAGAAGACACACAGTAGCCCTCTTTATCTCTTTCTCTTTTTCCTATCTACCTCTCTCTCTCTATCTCTCTCCTTTTTAGGGTTTAATAGTATCATTTTTTTTGCTTTTTCTACTTTCTTTGATAGGCCAAAATCTTGGAGAGAAAATGTGATACTTTACTACAGTCTACAAGTATAAGTATATAACTACTATACTTTCTTTTAATTAATTAATGGTAGGTTCATAAGCGTCATATTTAGATCATATTCATCATCTAACAACGATGTACATCCGCTCTTACGATTTCGGGTAACGTGGTTTAAAATATTAGAGATCAAAGTTTTAAACACTCACTTTCCCATACCTTACTGTTCGAGTTTCACCAATAACAAATAAAAATGGAAACAGATTCAGTTGGTTTATTTTATCTCGATGCAAGAGTCGAACCAATTTGGGCAAAAAATGTTATTGTAATTCACTGAGCTGCAATACACTGCATAACTGAATTTAATTGTCAATGTGCTAAGGTCAACCAAAATATACATAATACATTAGTACACAATTTCAATGCAATCCTTTACCGGCCAAAAAAAGTGTGTTGCTCTTCTATAGTTTGCTTATTATGTAATCTTTGCTATCTATTGCATATAACTTTGTGGGTAATTGGATCCTTCTAACTTTATATGCTTTCTTTCGTGCTTTATCAGTCAATACACAACTTTCGCATGCACCTCTGTGAAAAAATTGCAATTTTTTCTCTATTAGTTCTGTTATTACTCTTGGTTCATTAGTTTCAAATGAATCAATCAGAAATATATTTGACACGATATATTGGCTAAATGATTGTGATAACAAGAAAAGCCTCGACTTTTTCTTTTATCATTTTCTTTTTTACTGTATTATTATTACAAGATGTGATGATAATTGTTTTACTAGAGTTGACAAAATCACTCGGTATGTTTTATATCAATCATAGATTCATAGATTTCCGTAGAATCATGATTATTACATTCATTTTTTTTTCCTATAATTTACAAGATTAATAATAAATTATTTTGTTCATTCCACAGTATTTTTCAGTTAAAACTTTTATCACTTTGTTTCACAGATTCCTTTTAAATTATGAATCGAGCCCCTAAATAAAAAAAATGAGCTCTCTAACAACAAAAAATTCTGATGGTTAACGACTTCATCAATTTTTAAGAGTAGAGATTAAATGTGTTGAAAATAAAAGAGTATAGATAAGAATTATTGGCAAAACTTCCAATATACTTGGCAAACAAAAATTCAAATTAACGAGAGAGATTTGAATTAAAACGACGTTGAAAAATATTAAATTTTGGTTTTGGAAATCTAATTGATGGTATCGTCGTATTAAATTAAATAACTATAAAGTTGCCAAAAAAAAAAATACACACATTGATACGTAATTATAAGAAGAAAACAAAAAAGTAGAGGCAGAGCAAAGACTCGCTAGTCTCTGCACTTTATTTTCGTTCAAAATCAGCTGCTTTAACTTTGCCGTTTCATTGTGGACTTAAGCTCTCTCTCTCTCTCTCTACACATTCACTTTAACTTTCTCCCTCTAAAATTAAAATCTGCCCTCATTGTCTCGCCTCTGTCTACTTGAAGAATTGATGTCTCTTCAACACTTTCTCTTATTTTAAGTACCTCTCTCTCTCTCTCTCTCTCTCTCTTCTCTTTGCTCAATTCCTTTTTCCCTAGCGCCATTAAAAACCTTCTCTCGATATCAAAAAGAAAAAGCACACCATTTGTGTTCATTGCTTTGTCACTGTGAGAGAAAGAGAGTCTAGTAATCTAATCTAAACTCATTTCTTAGGGAGAAACCCAGATTCTGTTTTTCTAGCTTACTTTTGTTTTAAGTTTCTGTCTGTTCCAGAGGTACATAAAAATCCCAGTTCTAGTCAATTTTCACCAATTTTGGCAGATTCAAACAGAACTCAATCTCTTTTGACGATTTCTTTTTTGTTTTTGGGTAATTTGGGAAACATTTCCAATCTTTTTTTGGTTTATGGATGGGTTGAGTTTCTGTTAAAGAGAAAAACAAAACAAAAAAAGAGCCACACACACAGTAGTAAAGAAGCAAAAGGAGTAACAATGAGAGAAGACAAATCCAAGACAAATAAGGTTTTTTCCATTTTCTGTGTATCTTCTCTTAATCCGTGACCTTAATTATTTTTTCTTTTTTGGCTCATCTAAATTCGTAAATATGTATTCTTTTTTTTCTTTTGAATTTCTGAAATGAAGCTGGCCTGGTCCAAGAAGATGGTCAGGAAATGGTTTAATATAAAGAGCAAAACAGAGGAGTTTCAAGCTGATGATCCTACTTCTGCTTCTGCTGGTAATTTTGTTTACTTGTTCTTTTTTTTTTTTTCCCTTGGAGCGTTATGTTTTTTTTTTTTTTTTTTTTTTTTTTTTGNAATCTTAAAATTCATTTGGTTCTGATATTGATTTGCTAAACAATGATTGAAGGTGTTGAAGCAGAGCGCAGAAGTAGCTTCTCAGCAGAGAAAGCTCCCTCCACAATCAAGAAGACCAATACTGGTAAAATCACACATATAGTCTCATCAAATTACAAAATTTACTATTTTTACTGACGATTTCTGGGTTTCACAGAGAAACTCAGCAAGAACTGGGAGCAGCAAGCTCGTCAGAGGAGAATGAATTATGAAAATCCTAGGATCATTGATGTCCAAAACTACAGGTACATATCCACACACACACACCTATATATATATATATATATATATATATATATGTCTGTAAAATGTCATAATAATGATCCATTGCTACTGAATTACATTGAGCAGCATCTTTACTGCTACCTGGAACGTAGCTGGACGCTCTCCTCCTTCTGACTTAAACCTTGATGATTGGCTTCATTCATCAGCTCCTGCAGATATCTACGTACTCGGGTATGTTTCAAAAGATGTTTTCCTTTTTAATGAACTTCGTTTACTCTGTTCCTCAACTCTTGTGTTTTTTTCTCCTTTCTGGTCACTTTCAGATTCCAAGAAATTGTTCCTCTGAATGCTGGCAATGTCCTTGGAGCTGAAGACAATGGACCTGCTCAGAAATGGCTCTCCCTTATCCGGAAAACTCTCAATAACCGACCAGGAACTAGCGGAACCAGCGGTTATCACACGCCTTCCCCTATCCCTGTGCCTATTGCAGAGATTGATGCTGACTTCTCTGGATCCACAAGGCAAAAGAACTCGACTTTCTTCCACAGACGGTCTTTCCAGACTCCAAGTAGTACATGGAACGACCCTTCAATGCCTCAGCCAGGTCTTGACCGTCGTTTCAGCGTCTGTGACCGTGTCTTCTTCACCCACAGGCCAAGTGACTTCGATCCTAGCTTCCGTGGTAGCAGCAGCAGCAGTCACAGGCCTAGTGATTACTCAAGAAGGCCCAGTGACTACTCAAGAAGACCTAGTGATTACTCAAGAAGGCCTAGTGATTACTCAAGACCGAGTGATTACTCTAGACCAAGTGATTACTACTCTAGACCGAGTGACTATTCACGGCCAAGTGACTTCTCAAGGTCTTCAGATGATGATAATGGTACTGGAGACTCTCCAAGCACTGTCTTGTACTCACCAGGCTCTGCAGCAAACGACAACGGGTATAGGATCCCGTGGAACTCTTCGCAGTATTGTTTAGTTGCTAGCAAACAAATGGTTGGTGTGTTCTTGACCATTTGGGTGAAAAGCGAGCTAAGGGAACACGTCAAGAACATGAAAGTGTCTTGTGTTGGCAGAGGACTAATGGGCTATCTTGGGAACAAGGTTTGACATTACTCTTTCACTACAAAATGCTCTGTTTTGTGAGTGAGGTAGTTATATGTCTTTGCCCTCTTTGGTTCTTTTGTAGGGATCGATCTCAATAAGCATGTTGCTCCATCAAACAAGCTTTTGCTTTGTTTGCACTCACTTGACCTCGGGACAAAAAGAAGGTGACGAGCTTAAAAGAAACTCTGATGTCATGGAGATACTCAAGAAGACGAGGTTTCCTCGCGTCAAGAGCTCAGAGGATGAAAAATCCCCTGAGAATATCCTTCAGCATGAGTAAGCTTGATGCACTTGCTTCAACAAACACTTTGTTGCCTTTTCTTTCACCAGTCTCTTGACTCAATTCATCATGTCTTTTTTGACCAGCCGGATAATATGGCTTGGCGATCTCAACTACCGGATAGCATTGTCTTACCGATCTGCCAAAGCGCTCGTTGAGATGCAGAATTGGAGAGCTTTACTAGAAAACGACCAGGTACGTTTGTAAGGCATATCAAGAAGTTACATCCTAATAAGGGCAACAAGTTCTGATCCAGAGAATGTTTTTAATTACTTGCAGTTAAGAATCGAGCAGAAACGAGGGCATGTGTTTAAGGGATGGAACGAAGGAAAGATCTACTTCCCACCAACGTACAAGTACTCAAGAAACTCAGATAGATACTCTGGAGACGATTTGCATCCCAAGGAGAAACGTCGCACTCCTGCTTGGTAAGTTAAGAGCAAGAAGACAGATATGTAACTTCTTGTCATATACGTATGAAATCTTTCATCATCTGACGATTGTTTTTCTTTCTTTATAAAAGGTGCGATAGGATATTGTGGTACGGTGAAGGACTGCATCAGCTATCTTACGTAAGAGGAGAGTCACGGTTCTCGGATCATAGACCGGTGTATGGCATTTTCTGTGCAGAGGTTGAGTCAGCTCATAATAGGTTAAAACGAACCACGAGCTACTCAACTTCGCGAGTCCAAGCTGAAGAGCTCTTACCTTATTCTCGTGGATACACTGAGCTCAGCTTCTTCTAGAAATAGAATCACAAAGGTTTTCATTTTTTCCGCTCTTTACGGTAACTTTTCTTTCTTATCTCTCTCTCTACTTTTGCATCCAAGGTTATAGTTTATAAATAGATAAAGAATGAGTCACTATGTCAGTGACATGAGTTGTCCAAAACTAAAGAAGTCCACAAGTAACTGTGGTCCTGAGATTCATATGGAGGAAGGAAGTCTATGTAGAGAGTGGAGACCAGTCTATCATTCTCTGCATTTATGTTCAAAGGTGCAATATCAGCCAAGAACTGAGCCACCTCTTTCTTTGAGATCATTTAAGATCAACCAATTGATTTTGATTTTGCATCCGGATTAGGATAAGGAACCCAAACATTGATAGCTTGATAAGGTTGTCGTCCTCTGCATATTAGCAAGTCTTTGTCTTCGTAATTCAACAAAGATTTATACTTTCTTGAACACAGGATTTGTTTTTTTTTTTGTGCTATCTTGAGGAAATTATGAATATCTTCCACTCATGACATATAATTGGGTTGGCTCTTTTCAGGTGAACGAAAGTGTTTTTGGATCTTTGAGATTGATGGAGACATTCCAATGCCTCTTTAACTCAAAGGGAACAGGTTGGTCAAATTATTTAAAGTACTTTTTTTTTTTTTACATTTTCAGTTTCCGGTTTGGGTTTTTAACTTATCGTACCGTGTCATTTTTCGGTTTTCAGGTGTAGAAAGTGTTTTATAGTGTAATTTTGGCCTCGGTTAACCAATTTTCACATACCTGCGGTTCTGTGATCTATCTGATTCATAGTATTGATGGTTTTTGGATTTGAATTTTACAGCAACGTTATAAGGTAACAATTTCAGTTGATTATCATCTAATGACCACTCTTTTTTTCCCACCAGTAATTATGTCATGGAAACACTTTTTTTTAACACAACTTGTGTTTTGCTTTGTGCAGGCAATCAACTAACCTAATCAGAAACTGCCAAGTGGACAGATGGAAGTTCTTTTGATATTTTTTTGTTCTTCTGATATTTTTTTATAGCACAATTAGGGAAAATATAGTTTTCTTGTCAGGTGTAGTAGTGAGTCCCCAAGATAATCATATTGTAATGCTTATTATGTAAGATTTTAGGACCTTTAGGTCAAATTGTAACGAAAATTATACAAACAGATTTCTATTTACTATAAAAATTGCAAAAAGCAAAAGTGAACTGAGGCCGTCTCGTAATGATCGTTGGACTAAAAATAGTTTGGTTTTCTGAGTGTTCCTGTTCGTTTTTACTATTTATAAATTAATTTTACCTTTTAATATAAATACAGCTATGGAAATTAAATTACGTTAGAGGTGCTTACTATCAAACATATAAAACTAAACAGTAACTATATTAAATCTCTATGTAATTATCAATCTAAATTTGGATATAAGTTTTTTTTTTTTTTTTTTTCGGGANTTTTTCATTTCAAGAACTATATAACTCCAGTGATAGCAAAAAATGATAAAGGGTGCCTAAACTAATCCAGATGAAATGTTGTTTTCACTAAACTCAAAGATTTTGTTTTCCAACAAATTCAAAGATTCTTAGGAGGTACACATTTTCGTTTATAAACTTTTTCCAAGACCGAGATATCGATTTGTGTAGATAACTTTTATAAAATATATTGGGATATTTGTGAGAGATAGAGTCTGGACCAGTTAATGTAAAAGGGAATGATTAAAAACTAAAAAAAGAGAGCCTGAAAGTGAAGAGAGTGTTTTGTGTAAATCATGCTTTGTCTTTTTCCTGTTTCCTCATGCTTTGTCTTCTTTCAGCTTTTGTTGATCACATTCACAAACAACGCTTGTCAAGTATTTTATTAACCGGAGATTCTTGTAAAATTTGGAGCCATATGATTAATTACACAGACAATCATCACTTGTGGTTTTCCCAAGATAATTACTGTTCAGAACATTAACACTAGAATTAAAAAAGGGAAAGAAAGTGTTGTTCAGAAGGCCAGAAGGGTATAGTTATCTCGTATAAACAACATATTCGTCCTAGTGATTTTTCATATGAATTAACAAAGAAAATACGAACCGACAAATTAAAAAAATAGGAAAATACGAAAACAAAATCAACTATTTTAAGAAAAAGTTTATGCTTCTCATTTTTCAAAATTGTATTTAACTTTGTTGTGTGAACTCTTACAACATGTCTAGCAGTCAAAACTTAAGTAAATTAGCTTATGTTATGTCAAAATTACTTCATATTGCTGGGTGATATCTCCGTTCTAACTAGCCATACTGAAACGAAACGTCTTTAATTATTAAGGAAAAATATTGATCTATATATAGTGTGATTTGTGATGTATACGAGTCAATATAAAGTAAAATTATGATTTTATCTTTACAAGGTATATATAGTGTTTCTTCTGCAAAAGAAGGTCAAAGCATATTGTAAAACTTAGAATTAAAACAAGGTTGCATAAGGAACACGGATTTGATTGCTATAGGCTTTTGAGACTGGGAAAGGATAGGCTAGCGGACTAACCAAAACAGCATGCCTCTTATATTCTCTTTTTACCACCAATAAATATTTGGAAAATTATATTAAATTTATTTGTGTGTTTAGGGATTTTTTTTTGTTTTTGTATGCTTTACAAGAACAAAAGCCATTGGCTTTGAAAAAGACACTCAAGGGAGGCAACATATTGTCACTTCACTCAGAAGTCAGAAAAGAAACAAAAATAATTAAATTTACAATACTAATATATAAGATTCCTCTTGTTACCTATCTAGTTAGCAATTAGTACCAACTTCTTTCTTTTGGTGTAGGGTTTAAGTGTTTAACTCATAAGTTTTTTAGATTTTGATTCACACATCTCTCGTACCGAATAACAAATTAAAAAACAAATGCAAAATAATACAGTTGATACACCACCTGGCTATTGAATTGATTCTTACGACTGTCAGTGTAACAAAATGTCAATATCTAAGGTTACTAGCTGTTTAAGATATATAAATACTATATATACTACATAATATAAACACGTATCTGTTGTATTATCAATTCATCATCTTAACTTTAGATATCCATAAAATAAAAAACCACCGATGATGAACCCTTCCTTAAGACGCTGAATTTTCCATTAAACCAAAAGGGCTAAAGCCAATCATCTAAATCAGTAGATTTTATAACTCTGTAATTATAGGTTCCAATAATGATTTATAGTGTTTCGACGCGGATTAACATCGTATGATCACATTTACTTTACATGCATGAGCCCAATTATTAGGTCTCCCAAGATCAATGCTTAGAACATAAGCGATGATCAGCGTAGGAATAACAAGATAAAACGGGAAAATTGCACAAACTATGACGAACAAAATTGGATCCACATCAACTACAAAAACTTCTTTAACAGCTGTAAGCTACATAGAATTTTTAAAAAATCAGTTTAAATTAAATGTGCCGTTGAACCCAAACGATAATTCCCTTTAACAAAAAAAAAAAAACCAAACGATAATGTTGTTACTTTTAAATTTACATACATATACACACCTTATCTATGTTGGTCTTAAAAAACCAGCTTCACGTGTCGCGTTGGTCTTTGTCATGGAGATATCATGGGCTTAACAATCGAAGAAGATACTGGACTCTGAATGCTTTTGAAGCCCATGAAATATGCAAAACCCAAAGAGCCCAATTGTCAATCCACGTGCTTCTTAGGTGAACACATTCCAGTTTTAGCAATTTTGCGACTCTTCATCAGTCCACTCACACTTTTCATAATTTTGGTCTGGCATCAAAAGCTTCTCCCATTTCTTCGGTGTGATCGGAGCAAAGAGTTTTCGCCAATTTGTTACAGACTCAGTACGTATGATCTAAACTCAGCATTCTATCAAATTCGTTTGATCATCTCATGCTCAATTTCATTTCAATGTTAGGGTTTTTTATTATGCTCTAATTCCTGCTACTCAAAATCCAGTAGAACTCTCTAGGATTTTTCTGATTTCGGAAGCTTAGAAACCTTTCGATGTGCATTTGAATGTAGAGGAACTTAGTGTCGTAAAACCCAATCTCTGAGAATTTTGGTTAGTCATCATCAAACTGTTTCTGGGTTTTTTTGTTTCTCGCATATCTCTCTACCAAATCATTGCTGATGGCATGCGCTAGAAATGTGTAGTTTTGTTTTTTTCAAAGAGACTAGGAAGAAAACTGTGTTTCTCAATTTCGTTAACCTGTTTCAGAGCAATGAGTGTGGCTGGAGACAAGTCGGATGACGAATATTCAGAAATTGGGGACAAGGGAGAGATTGGGTTTATAGATTACCAGAACGATGGATCTGCAGGTTGCTACAATCCGTTTGACGAAGGTCCAGTTGTCATCTCTGCACCTTTCCCGTTCAAGAACGAAAAGCCTCGCTCTGTAACCGTTGGAGAGACTTCTTATGATTCCTTCACCATCAAGAACAATTCGGATGAGCCTGTTGATCTGTGGCTCAAAATCTATGCTTCAAACCCAAAGGATTCGTTCACGCTGTCCATCTTGAAACCACCGTCGAAAGATTCCAACATCAGAGAGATACAGGGGTTTTGTGAAGCTTTTACTTTGGAAGACAGGATGCTTGAACCTGGTGATACGTTAACAATTTGGGTCTCTTGTAAGCCCAAGGACATTGGTTTACACACCACTGTTGTTAGCATTGTCTGGGGAGAGGATAGCGTTGAGCGTGTTGTTTTCCTTTTGGCCGAGGATAAGATATCGAGCTCTCTGGCTACTACGAGGCCTTACTCCAGAAACAGAAGGGCTCCAAAGAAAGATTTTGCTGTGGATAGTTACGTGACGGGCTCGCGTCCTTCCAAGGTGGTGCAGCGTAGTTATAAAAACAGGCTTCCTCGGTATGAAATCCCAAAGGAGATTAGAGAGATGATTGAGAGAAAGGAAGTCCCTGATGATTTTGATGAAGGTCTTACGGTTAAGAATTATTCAAACTACTTCAAGACTTTGCTCGTTATGGAGGAAATACAACTCGAGGTATGCTCATTGTGTCCAACTTTTTGTTTCGGGCAGGAACTTATCACCTTGACAAGCCTCTTGTATTTTACCCTGAATCATGTTTCTTGTGATTTTTTCTGGTGGTTTAGGAAGACATGCGAGCTTATGATATGGAGAATGTTTCTATGAGGAGAAGAGGACTCTATTTGTCCCTTGAGGTTCCTGGCCTTGCTGAGAGAAGACCTTCCCTTGTCCATGGAGACTATATCTTTGTTAGACATGCCTATGGTGATGGAACTGACCAAGCTTATCAGGTTTTGCTCTTGATTTACCTTTTCATAGTTTCAGATCAATATCAGCCTCATGACTGCATTTATCTTCTGGTGAATATAAATTTGAAAACAATTTTCTCACAGGGCTATGTACACCGAGTAGAGGCTGATGAAGTGTATTTGAAGTTTGCCTCTGAGTTTCACCTACGCCACACAACCGGGAGTGTCTATAATGTGAGGTTCACATACAACAGAATAAACACTAGAAGGTTGTATCAGGCTGTTGATGCTGCAGACAAGTTAGATCCAAAGTTCCTTTTTCCATCTTTTAACTCCGGGAAAAGGATGATAGAGACAAAGCGCATCGTGCCCATTTCACCAGCTCTTAATGCGGAGCAGATTTGTTCAGTTGAAATGATTCTTGGCTGCAAAGGAGCACCACCATATGTGATCCATGGACCTCCTGGTACTGGGAAAACCATGACACTGGTGGAGGCCATAGTTCAACTCTATACAACTCAGAGAAATGCTCGGATTCTTGTCTGTGCTCCTTCTAATAGTGCAGCTGATCACATTTTAGAGAAGCTCCTTTCTCTGGAGGGAGTTCGCATCAAGGACCATGAGATTTTCAGGCTGAATGCCGCTACTCGTGCATATGAAGAAATCAAGCCTGAGATTATCCGCTTTTGCTTCTTTGATGAGCTCATTTTCAAGTGCCCTCCTCTCAAAGCTTTGAATCGTTACAAACTCGTTGTGTCAACATATATGAGTGCGTCCCTTCTTAACGCAGAAGGTGTTAACCGTGGTCACTTCACTCATGTTTTCTTAGATGAGGCTGGTCAAGCTTCAGAGCCAGAAAACATGATCGCTATCTCAAATCTCTGCTTGTCAGAAACTGTGGTTGTGCTTGCTGGAGATCCAAGGCAGTTGGGTCCGGTTATATACTCCAGAGATGCTGAGTCACTCGGCTTGGGGAAATCGTACTTGGAAAGATTGTTTGAGTGCGATTATTACTGCGAAGAGGATGAGAACTATGTGACAAAGCTAGTCAAGAACTACAGATGCCACCCTGAGATTCTTGATCTCCCGTCGAAGCTGTTCTACGATGGAGAATTGGTAGCTTCCAAAGAAGACACAGACTCTGTACTTGCCTCGTTAAAATTCCTTCCAAACAAAGAATTCCCAATGGTTTTCTATGGGATCCAAGGATGCGATGAGAGGGAAGGTAACAATCCGTCGTGGTTCAACCGGATTGAGATCAGTAAAGTGATAGAGACAATCAAGAGATTAACAGCGAATGACTGTGTGCAAGAAGAGGATATCGGAGTTATAACTCCTTACAGGCAGCAAGTAATGAAGATCAAGGAGGTTCTCGATAGGTTAGAGATGACTGAAGTGAAAGTCGGTAGCGTGGAGCAATTTCAAGGGCAAGAGAAACAAGTGATCATTATCTCAACTGTGAGATCTACAATCAAACACGACAAGTTTGATAGAGCCTATTGTCTGGGATTCTTGAGCAATCCAAGGAGGTTTAATGTTGCTATCACCCGTGCAATCTCTCTGCTAGTGATCGTCGGAAACCCACATATCATATGCAAAGTACTACTCGCTTTGCTTCTTCTTGACAGAAACATAATGCAGTGTCTTTATTCACAACCCCTCAGCTAATATTAAACTGTTGTATGAAACAGGACATGAATTGGAATCAGCTTTTGTGGCGATGCGTGGATAACAATGCTTATCAAGGATGCGATTTACCAGAGCGGGAAGAATATGTGGAGGAACCGTTCAATCAAGAAGGAAGCAACAATGCTCCTCAATACTCTGCAGATGACGCGTGGAATCGCAGTGGTGAGATCATTAATGGCGGCGCTAAGGAGAAAGAAGAATGGTCTGATGGTTGGAACAACAATGGTGGCGGCTCAAAGGAGAAAGAAGAATGGTCTGATGGTTGGAACAACGATGGTGGCGGGACTAAGGAAAAGGAAGAATGGTCTGATGGTTGGAACAGCGATGTTGTTGTTAGCGCTAAGGAGAAAGAAGAAAGTTCTGATGGTTGGAACAACGATGTTGTTAGGACTAAGGAGAAAGAAGAATGTTCTGCTGGTGGTGAAGAGATGAAGAATGGTGGTGATTTGGTAGCCGAGAAGGAAGATGAATGGTCTGATGGGTGGAAGTAAACCGATAAAAAAAGAGTCTGTTTATTGCGGGAATATAAAATAATGTTGGTGAATGAACAAAGGCTCTATTGGATTTGTTCACATGCATGTTCTTTGTCTATTTTCTGAACCTTTAGTTTTTAGAGTCTTGCAGCGGCTCATATTAAATGCATCACGTTTAATTTGGCGTGGATAAATTGTGGAAACTCTTTATTAATAGGTTACGGGTAACATCAAATACAAATAAATTTAGGACATCCTTTTTTTAACCAGAAACAGGTAAATAAGACAGTAAAGAACATTAATAATATGTATTTGGTCTGGTCTTTTGATTAGAAGAAATTGATAAGCTTAAAGACGAAAGCCAATAGAAGAAGTGAAAGCATGGGAGAGTGCGAGGAGGAAGGCAACGAGGCTGAAGGAGCTAACGCCGTCGGGTCTTCTCTGTTGCCCGATTCAGAATAACCCTGGCCTACTTAATGTCAATAAATTTCGAGAATATCAGAAACTAATTATGAGAAAATGTTTGCAACTAAAACACCTTTTTAAGTATTTAAAATAGTTTCTCTTTACCTTCAGGAGTTGGCCAATCCGTAGGAGAAGTGGTCGGACCAAAATCAAAAGAAGCAGGTCCTGTGAGTTGGGAATACATATATTAATGAATTATGAGCTTCTAACAAAGTATTTGTGCCGGTTCGAGAGCACCCGGTCTACGTGATGTAAAAAAACTCGAAAAATATTACTAGTAATAAATTATGACAAAATGTTTAAGAGTTCGAACTAAAACACTTCAAAAAATTTAAGAATTGTTTTACTGTATACCTTCAGGATTTTGCGTATCTGTAGGAAAAGTGGTCGGACCGAGAGACGCAGGGCCTGTGAGTTTATGAACCATGAGCTTTTGTTAACAAAAAGATACACTACCATATAAAACCTCAAAATAAATTCAATAAAATAATCCGATACAAAAACAATTTACCTGGAGCAGGAAGAGGTGCCGCAGAAGCTGGAAATTTTCACAAATATTTACACAGTAAAAAATAATAATTAGAAATGAAAAGATATCGATACGGATGTATATAGATACAACAACAGAAGAAAAATAAACTCAATATTAAAATTAAGTATACCAAAAAAAAAAAAAAAGTTAGAAACCTTTGCATTTAACGGGGACACCAGGCATGCCACAAGCACGAGGAAGGGAGATGGCTAGAGTTCGGTTCATAGGAAGATTGAGTGGCACACTCGCGGTTACAATCAGACACAGACAGTCTATACCGGTTCCGGTTAACGATTTAAGGGCCTCACAACAATCTGAGGTCGGAGAGTTACCACCTCCCGTAAGAAAATTAATGCATCCTGTCACGCTAGAGAGCATAGTTGGAGAACATGGAGTATTGATTTGAGCAAGAATCAATACTGGAGAACTCGAGAGTAGAGAGAAGACTAGAGCTGCGAACAGGAAATTTTGGTGGTCCATTTGTGTGAGTGTTATGGATTTCTTGTGTATGAGATGATATATATGTTGATATATATAGCGGAGAGAGAAGGGTGATAAGGTATTTTTTGGAAGTTGGTTTTGATTTTGACTTTTTTGATGCTCTCAACTACCTTAACTAACTTCTACTAGAGAAATGCCGCAAATCTCATGTTACTCAAAGTTTGTCTAGTTAAAAGGGGTTTTGAGTTTGACCAACCTTCTGCGTTTGGGATTGACTTCTTACGTGGCAAAAAGAAAGAAAAAAACCAACTACAATAATTAGCATCCATATTAGGAAGTATTTGAAATTTGGATCAAGATAAATTGGGACGTGACGGTAAAGAAAAGGATTAGACCGTAACGAGATATCAGATGACATGTTACTTAATTTCCTAGTTTGTTATTGTTGAGTGTCACCAGAATCTAGTTTCATAATTATTTGCCCAAAAAAGTATTTTTTTTTTTTTTTTCAAAAAAGTAATTTGTTCAACTATAAATACAATATACTTGTTTTTTTTTGGTCGTGCAACACAATATACTTGTTATTGGGTGTAGAAGAAGCCGCGTGTTTTACGTATTTGGGTTGGTTGGTGTTTCCAAAGAAAGTCTGATTGTTTTTTTGGAACTCGCTACAAAGATTCACAAAGTTAGGCTACTTACTTTACATAGGATGAATATTCATGAAACGAAAAAGAAAAGTACTTAGTATTTTTTTTTTTTTTTTTTTTTTTAAAAAANTTTTACTATATCAATAAAAAGGAATCAGAGAACTAGTATTATGTTAAGTGCTTCATTTTCCAAAAACAGTTTGCTAAGAAAACAAAAAAAATACGCAGACTAAAAATGTGAATTCTAATGTTTTTTTGTTTTTTTTTCGATCATTAAATAGAAAACAATTCACATTAATGATTAAAGTATGTACTACAGTTTTATCATTTGGAGTTGAGTTTGCTAGTTAATATTCAATGGGTGATTAATTCTTGTTATGGTATTAAGAAGCAGTTCCTCGAATAAATTGATAATATTACTTGTTGTTGCAAATTGAGAAGGAACTTTGTGATGTGTTTTAAATTAGTCGTAGGGAATCATTTAATAGCATTTGACTTTTCGTTAAAACGATATCGATGCACTTATTTATTGTTCAGTTTTAGTCTTGCACATTTTTAGTTATAATTAATTTATATTTTATACTAATTGAAGAACTCAAGGTGTTCAAAAAGTATTAGTATACGATTAAGATATTACACGGAGCACCATTGGAAAACAGGTACGTATTTTGTTGTGTCTTCATTTATAGAAATCCCCTGAAAAAGAAAAAGACTTTGAGATTTTCTATTATCATCATCTCTAAAATTTATTAAATTTCGTTTTGGTATATTACTATAAGAAGAATTATTTGTGGTTTCAATTGTTCAACATGAATTTAATATACATCATATATATGAATGTCTCATATATATCTCTCTTTGTTTGTTTGCTAAAAGTTTCGTATATATCTTCTTAAACTAATTAGATTTTGTAGATTTTATTCTTCTATTATATTATAAACTTTTTCATATATACGTGTATCTCATAATGAGTTTTACAATTTTAATGATTATGTTTTTATTTACTTATTAGTGAAAGTCTGAAAATAGTTAGACGTTAGATTTCAAATATTTTTTAGAACACATTTTTCACAAGTAACTCAAAATTTGGATGAATTCAGTTTTCAACAAGATTTTGTATTAGATTATATGTAATTATGTAAGATAAAATCATAAAAGTAATCAACTAATCAACACATAACAATCAAAGTAGTACGGAGTAACATGTACCATAAGGGTATCCATAAGGAAAGAGATAAACACGTGTTAATTAAGGGTATATTTGTCAGTAACTGAAACGAAACTGCCGAAAAAAGAGGACCGTTGGGACTTGACATTTAAATTTCAAAATCAAAGGAAAAATAAATAAGTTAAGACGAAATCTGGGGAAAGAATCCAAAAAACAGAAAAAGGTTCTAAAATCACACAACGAAAATCAGATAGACAAAGAAGCCATGAAAGGAAAGATTTCAGTCTCATCCTCGGAGAAATCAATGGCATCGAGCACGACGACGACTACTAACACTCTGTCTACGGAAGAAGATTCAGAGAGAAGAGACAGTAGCTGTTACTTCCCAGATTGTCGCAAAGACGCGAATTGCAGCTGCAAGTTTTGTCTCGACAGTCTCAACGCAATGCTCGATCTCATGCCTCCGAGCGTACAGAAAAGCTCGCTCACCAAGCTCTCTTCCGCCTCGAATTTCAAATCCACCGTTGAATCCACTCCGACTTCGTTTGACCCGAGTGTGGTCACCACGCCCGCTTCCGTTTCTCGCCCGATCTCGAAGCTGATCTCTCCGCCGAAGAAGAAATCAAAAGTTTCCGAGGATGAAAAACCGAGGAAGAGGACTAAGAAAGAGAGAAGGCCACTGATTTGTGTTATTCGGAAAGTTGTTTTGGTAATTGGTTTGGTTCTGGGTTTGGAATTAGGGTTTGGTTGGATGCGAAAAGGGATTTTAAAACCCGAATTTACAGAGGAGATAGTTAGGAGCGCTGGTGAGAGATCTCAGTCTGCTCTTGATCTGGGTGCGAAGTTGAGAATCACGGAAGACGAATTAAAAGTTTTTGCTAACAATGGAAAGTTTTCGAGCTGCAGAGGTTCCAATTCCAAATGGAAAATCAGTCAGGTAAGTTTTACAGTTTACAATCTTTCAATATTATCCCAAAGTAGTCTAATTTTTAATTTTGACTGATTTGAAAAAAAAATTACGTATTCAAGGATGGTCCAATGTTGAGCTCAAAGTGTGTTGTGTACAAGTCCGCCATTGAAGAGGTGAGTATATGGGGATGGCCTTTGCAGACTTCCGGTTTGTTCCGTACCGGATTCTCCTCAAGTTCAATCACCGTATTATCCGGTCGAGTAACCGAGGTAACCAAATCAAACATTTGTTCTTCCACAATCAAAATGCCAATGCTTTTTTCATAACCGAGGTATGTGGTTGTGTAGATCTATGGCTTGAATTAACTTAGGAAATGTATAGGTATAGCAAAAGACTGGCTTGAGTTGTCCAGATAAATTGAATTTGAAATTGAGTCATCGTTCTCTTTCTTTGGTTTTGTCAAAAACGTGTGTATTGTGATTAGTGTGATACTGAAGTTTCTTGTCTTCTCCTTGAAGTGGTCAGAAGGGAGATTTGGTTACTCGATACGTGAAGCCAACGCTTCGTGGGGGAAAACCAAATGGAGCACGTCGGTTCTGCAACTAGATCCCAACACATGGATTCTTGAGTACAAACAAAGCTCGGTGACAGAGAGTTCGAGTTTGTTGTCACTGACAATCGATCTACTGAGACACATGATGTTCAAGGCAGCAAAGAATGTCAGTCGGGAGCTTTTATGGGTGTTTTCAGCCTCGGGGAATATGTATAGAGAATCCTTGTCAGAGGCTAGCACAATGACACCAACTTAGAAACTTATGATATGTGGAAAAAAAAAAAAACGTAAATCTTTTGTTGCTTGTTCATTTCAAGCATTGACGACATCTTGTCATTTTTTGGGCATAGTTATGAAAAAACAAGTGATTGTGACTGTTATTTTACAAGGATTGGCATTTATTCAAACCAAATCCCTTGTTAAATCTTTCATTTCATTTTAGTTTTGTTTGGCTGTGGCTTGTAGGAGAGCTCTAAAACGCTGTCGGTTTTGTTAAACAACGATCCTAACCTGGTTAACTTAAACGCTGTCGTTTTTCTGTCGTTTTTCGGTATAATTTAATTAGATTAAACCCAACTTGACCGGATTCAAACCGGTTCTTTCGTGGTCCAGTGAGCGTGCTTTGTCTTGTAATGAGAGAGAGTCACTGATTTAGTTTTTGAACTTTTGATCAGGAGGAGAGAAGCGCTTCTCGATTCGTTTGTTTCTGGGAATTGATTTTCGAGGATCGACTATGGCTTTGGCCGCGTTGAATGATCTCTATAATGTCCTCGCCGCAAAACCCGAGAAGGTACTGTATTTTTTCTCTCCATTTAAACCCTTGATAATCCCTAAAATTAGCTCCTTTTCACGATGATTCCCCTAATTTTTTATCGATACAGGTTTAAATAAGTAGACTTGTTTCTCCGTTGGATTATTTTTCCTCCATTGTGTTTGACAATTTTCATAAAATGCTAGTGGTTTTTGTTGGATTTGAAATTGAGAATGTGTGTGATTCTGTGGATTGAATTGTTGAAATTTTGGCTTCTTTACCACTGTTATAGGAGAAGATCACTCCGGAAGAGGCTAGTATCATTGTCTCGTGCCACCTCAAAGTTTTGTGGACTGCTGGGTTTGCCTCTGGTGTAGGAGGAGGTTTAGGTTGGCAAGGTTCGTTTGTATTCCTCCACCAAGTTTATTAAATTATCTCTTTTAATGGGTATCTATCATGAATCAGCTCCATGAAGCACTAAAAACAAAATGAGAAAAAATCTGAGTTTGCTTATCTTGTGTCACTCAAATCTGTAAAAAGTTCATAGCTTTTCGATTTCTCTTCTGATTTTGTAAGCTTCTCTGGTGGTTTCTTTCAGTGGCAAAAAGGTTGAAAAAGCTGAGGCTTTCTCTTACAGCTGGTTAGTATTTGAGAAATATAATGGTTTCTCACTTCTGTGACTTTGATTACATTGTTTCATTATCACCTTTATTTTGAATGCTACATCCCCACGTAGGAATGGCTACTGCGGCTTTTGCTGTTGCTTGGAATCGGGCAAGCGCTACTACTGCAGTTTCATGCCTTGATCATATCCTTAGGCAAGATGCAACACGGATTCAGAAAGAGCTTGTCAATGTGTAAGCAGAGAGATTCTGAACTTTGATGGATCTTTATATGTATATACGATGCAACAGTATCCTTCCTAGCTTGATTCTTCTGTTCTTGATTTGGCGGAAACTACAGGTTAGTGAGGTCCAATAGAGGCGAAGGTTGGAGATGGCAACTAATGTCCAAGCATTTCTACCCTGAAGCTGTTTACAGCGATGAAGGAGACAAACCTCAAATGCGTTGGCGTAGACGAAGCACTTTCACTGAAATTGCCGCTTCTTATGATGAAGCCACCAAACCTCAGAGAACCTCCAATGGCTTACCAAACCCTCATAGTCGAAGCACTTCACATGGATCTGATACTTCGAAGACTAAACCAGTGCTACAGAATAGCTCTGTGAGTAGTACTATAGCATCTTCGTTGTTAAATTCTAAAACCGCATCAGTTTGGTAATTGAGATTCTTGGTTTCAGGGAAATCCGGATGGCGAAATGGCGGAAGAAGAAGATGCTCTTGACATGATATTTGGTGGTGGTTCAGAATCAACAGAGCACATTCCTGCTCCGTCGGTTGATCCCAAGGTCTCAGGCAAAACGCAAACTCGGAAACAGAAAAGAGCTCAACGAAGACAAAGACGTAAAAACCGTGAAGCTTCCTCCATTGATACTCCTCAGTACGAACTTGCATAGACGAGACGTGACAAAATCAATAATGCTTGTTCTACTTTATGATTATCACGATCAATTTGTCAAGTTTCAATTCCAAATTATCATTTTGAATCCCATTTTTAGGAAGGATTATTCTGTAAGAAAAATGCTATTGAAGCTTTCAAAATCTTGATTATGTATAA
Source organism: Noccaea bulbosa (assembly GCA_900406535.1). Classification (NCBI taxonomy): domain Eukaryota; kingdom Viridiplantae; phylum Streptophyta; class Magnoliopsida; order Brassicales; family Brassicaceae; genus Noccaea; species Noccaea bulbosa. Next base: position 154,896 of record OVBJ01000019.1, read on the forward strand.
TAAGGGTCAGACAAAACTCGGATACACGAAGAATGATTCGAAGGAAAATTGGCAGACAAATATAATAACGAAATGTACATTTGTGATTGTTTTGCTGTGCTTATAATATATGATCTTTTTTTACTCCTCGACTCTTAGATGAAAATACTCTTCAAGAATCCCTCTAGGCGTCCTGCCAAATCCCTTAGATACTTCTTCCATTTCCTTAAGCTTTGTGACTTCTTTTCTAATCTGATCCAATCTCTTCAACACATTATCCACCAAGCTATCTCCATCTGTACCTGATACACGCCTCGATAGCTCTGACTTCCCCTTCTCGAGTTGCCTATACAGACCATAGAGACATTCTTTCTGAGCATGAAGCTTGCCTTCTGCAATTTGATACTCAGATTCCTGAGCCTCTCTCAGCGCTTTTAGAACATCGCGGATTTCTTCATCCAGTTTATGCATCTCAGCCTCGTGATTGAATGGTATGGGCTCGATCGGTGTCACGTCTTGTAGACTCTGCAATGTATCATTGTCTTTAGCTTCTCCAATGTCAGACAGATCTACAACCAAACGAAGATAATATGTTATGATGAGCATTACATCATCTTCAACACAACGAAAAGGATCATGATGAGGGATTTACCTGACCATAGCGTTGGTGTATCAACATTCCAAACATCTTCCAAGCTCCAGCCGCATTTAAGCTTCAAAAGATTAGGCTTATAAGTCTCAGGAAAATCCAGTAAATATCAACATTTTACACTGTATATTGTACCTTGACAAGCGTTGATTCGATACAGTTCAGTAGTGCCTTAGCATTGTCTCTTTGTGAGCCTCGCAGGATACAAATACCGAGATTCAGGATCTTCTCCACGTCGCCTTGAAACTGTACAGTCTGACATATTTCAAGGAACCTGTGAACATGTGGAACTAAGTCCGTTTTAGCGTCACATCGCCTGCAGTAGTATTCAGCATCCAACCCAATGCAGCCTCCAAAGGTTCCAGCCATGTAAGCTCGAAGAGCACAGTTCACATGAGCAACATGTCCACATATAAGACCCTCAGAAACCACAGCTTCGCATTTGATATAGCTGTAACTTTGATGCTCCAAAGTTATCGATTTGCAGCAAAGGATGCAACAGCAGTCAGTGCAGAAATTAGGTTCACTACAGCAGATGTCACAAGGCATTGCGTGTAGAGGCTCGGTTTCACTAGGTGGTGGTGGCATCAGGCTCCTGCATTTGTCATTACCAGCCCTACAAACCGGAATATCCGATACGCTCTCATGCAATGGATCTTCATCTGAGCTATACACTGGCAATAGACACTGCTTCTGAGCCATGCCTGTCAAACAAGAAAACAGCCAACTGTTCAGAATGATGAAAAGTTAATTCATATTAGCATATAACGTAGGTGTAGAGTTGATTGAAGCTGACCATCTGTGCTAGGTATTGACCAGCTGAAAGAAGCAAAGAATTTGGCAACATCTGCTTTAGGGAATACTCGACGAATGTAGCGTTCGAGTGAGAGCCTGCTCCTGAATGCGTTACCTTTCCGCAGTATCTCAGTACTAAACTCTGGAAGATGCTTAGGAGGATATAGGTACCTATCCACAAAGGTGCCTTTGCCGTTTACTCTGGGTCCGACTCTCCAACGCCATGTATCTCCGGGCTTAGGCCAATTCTCAGGAGCATAAGGTAAACCAACACCAGATTCCATTGGCCTTACTCCTCTCAGCACAAGGCGTAGCGCTGCATCTCTGTTACTTTGATAAGGACTATCAGTGTTCATGGACTCCATAGTCTGAGACCTGCAATCAATCACACTATTCAATTTAATTGCCATAATGAAACCCAATAGATATGATCTCCAAATCCAAACGCATGCGTTGTGCTTGTTTAAAAGAAGACGAGTTTCGATTTCTCAGTGACACAGAAACTGTACATCGGCGATTCCGACTTTGAGGAAATAAGGGGAGGGAAGGGAAGAGAGGACGTACAATCTAGAGCGAATTCGACACCGATCAATATCGGAGGATCTCAACGATGGTTAATTATGTCTTCCTCTTGAAATCTCCGATAAGGCCGTCCTCACACTGGAAGGAGCGGCAATTTGGATGAAACGACGGCGAAAGAGACAGCAGCAAAAAGGTAATCTCCGGAGGAAGACAACTACTAATAATATACAAAATTGGATCAAAATTTATAAAAAAATATCACAATACCAAATCTTGGGCCGCTCTTGGACCTGTCTTTTTTTTTAATTCCGGTCTGATTTGTTTCCTTTCTGAATTGTCCGAGCTTTTCTGTATAGTTGACCCAAATCTTCATACGGTTTGGTTGAGATAAGTTTTTTTGCTTGCAAAATAGTATTACGACAATTTTGCTAGTGTAAGCAATGGGGATGTAGCTCAGATGGTAGAGCGCTCGCTTAGCATGCGAGAGGTACGGGGATCGATACCCCGCATCTCCACTTTTTGAATTATCATTATCGTTCCAAAAAAGATTATGCAGTTGCCTTTAATCTATTTAATACATTTTGCATGTAGATGTGTTTCATAGTTTACTAAACGCAAGGTATTTAAATTTATACATTTTGTATTTCAATTAAGCTAAATAAAATGATCGTTTATATCTACAAACCTCATCATTTTAGTATGGGAAAAATCCGGTCATTTTCAATCGAAATAAACAATTGGACCTTAACCAGCTTGCTTCACAGGGATTGGTGGGTCCATCACAAAATTGTTAGATTGCAATCAGGCACTATGTAGAGAGTTTGAAAAAGATTTTGAATCGGACTGTGTCTTATGACAAGATCTACTACGGATTTTTATGGCGAGTCTGATGTTCACACTCGACAGCTTTCACAGCTTCAATAATCATGTGATTTGAATCTTGCTATGTCTCCCACTAATGGAGCTTTTGTCGATAAGTTTTTGACATGTCCCTACAATAGCAACAACACCAAGTGACAGAGATTGAAAGAGAGATAGATACCCCCAACGAAAACAACCACCCATTCGCATTTTATGAGATTCCTCTTGTGATAAATCCAATAAAACTATATGATAGAATTCAAAATAATACAAAAATAGAAATTGATCCCAAAGTAAGTTCCAAGGAAAATGACAACTTGTGGGGCTAAAAGTTGTTGTACAGTATATCTGATAGACTGATACCTTGATACCTTTATTTATTTATCCACCAAACAATCATGAGGCGTAAAGGCCTTTAGTATTACAAACATTTATACACTCTTAACAAAAAAATATAAACTTCCCATATAATTTAGAGCTAGTATGCGAATCAATGTCCTGGGTAATGTTAAGTGACATGTCACTCATCAATCCCCACTTTTGGCGGGTTCTTATCGATTGAGATTGATCAAATCTAAGTATCATTGTTGATCAAAGAAAGTTGCCATTCATAGATTTCTCAAGCAAATGTTCCAGTGATATTGGATTTTCTGTGTAACCTTTACTACAAAACATTATATTCACATACTCGATCACAATTTTCGGTCTAGTGATTTGTTTTATGATAGATTTGCGGGATGATTCTTGTCCAAGAGCATATTCATCCGAAAATTGATAGGACATTATATCATTCTGTAGATTTGTTCGTTGCTTAGGAAAATATCAAATGTAAAAAAGGAAAGAACAAGGATTAGTTAAAATGAGAAATGAGTCAGTGTAGTTTGCATAAACAATTAAACATCGATCTCGTCTTTGAGTCATGAGATTGGCCACTTTAGGTAGTCCATGACATTGCCTTCTCGTGAGTTCTTGTTGCATTTGCAAGGACAATGGTTCTTTTTTTCTTTTGCAATTTTTATACGGCGGTTTAGTATTTCTTGATTCTTATTTGCTGCTTTTGATAAAAGTATTTTCTTGAGTTTTTAAGTATGAAATAAAGACAATTACATCTACGAGTTTTTTTTGTCGTTAGACTTAGGTAAGTGGAAATACAAAAAGATAAATGGTTCACTATTTTGGATTCTGATTATTGTAGGACATGTATTCTTTTCCACAGTATTGAACTTCTTTATAAAAATTTCGAAAAAAAGAAAAATAGTAAAGAAATTTAAACTGAACAGAAATGAAGCATATGGACTGATTTTTTAAATAATTTTATTATAAAATCCAAAATAGTATGCTATTATAGAATCTGAAATCATTATTATAAATTTATATAATAATAGAAACCAATAGATAGACCATATATGTTTAAAACATATAGATATATTGCCTGCTTTTTAAAAAAAAAAACATATATAAAAATATCTTACCCTCAGTATTTAAATCTATTTCCTTCTATCTAAAAACAAACAAATAAACAAATAGTTGTCGTCTTTTAGTTTAACAGGTCACATTTTCAGAAAAACTATAGACAAAAAGAAAATATAACATCTCCTTAGAACAAAATAATTTAAAAAGGTTAAATTAAAATTTATAATTTACGTTTAGATTGTCTGTTGCAATAATGTTACAGTTTATATTTTTATTTTATTACCATATCATTCATAATTTATTGTCAGTAACAAACTAACAATATGATATATATGGATTTAATATTTTAACTGATAAGCTAGAATGATTTTAGAATACTTTTGTCCAAATGATTACTAGTTTGCTGATCTCGAGTGTATTGAATCTCATACTATAAAATCATAAAATTGTTTTTCATCTAATCCCAAAGGCCAAAACCCAAAATAATTAGCTAGGCATTATATAGAGTAGAGTAAAATTAATTTGGTCTTAACATTTACAGCTGAGCGCGATGCATGGTGTAAACATATATAAATCAATACATGGTGGTATGCTTTATATAAAAACAAAAAATACGTGGTGGTACATAATATATAAAGACTTACTATCAAACAAATTAAGCCACCTAGCTAATCCACTTGCTCAATACATTTACTTTCTTCTCTCTACAAAAAAATGCCAAGAATCATGTGGAAAAGCTTCCATCTTTGCTTCCCATCAAATCTCATCAAATCCTCCTTATCTCCCTCCGATGCCACCGCCTCCGACGATCCCAACCGTCCTTCCATTCTTCTCATCAACAAGTTTAACCTCCTCTACGACGACGCCGGTCGTCACATATCTAAGCGTCTCATCGACGCCGCACCTTCCTCCTCCACCACATTCACCGCCTCTACCTCCACGCCCGCTAATTCTTCTTCATCCTCCGTGTCCTACGGTGAATCAGATAATTACGGTTTTCCCCCCGAAGACTCTCCCCCTCCGGACTTAACGGCCGTTCTAGCCTCACGCCGCTTCTTCTTCTCTTCTCCGGGTCGCTCCAACTCAATCACCGACTCGCCGGATCTCCGACCCCGCGATAGTTACGAAACTGCCACTGCCACTAGTACTGCTACTACTGCTAGGCTTCTCATCGGAGGAACCGCCGTGAAACAATACGTGCAATCTCCTGACCCTTACAACGACTTCCGGAGATCAATGCAGGAGATGCTCGACGCCGTTACAAACACCGGTGATCTTCGCCGTTTCGAATTCTTGCACGAGCTATTACTCAGTTATCTCTCACTGAATGCAGCAGATACACATAAGTTCATCATCAAAGCTTTTGCCGACATTCTCGTCTCTCTCTTATCGGACGGTCACCGGACAAGCTAACGTGGAATTTTCATGTAAAAGTAGTAGTTGATGTTATGTTGGGATTAACGCTTTAGGACAAAAACAAAAAAACAGTTTAATGTAATTACTGTGTAATGATACGAGATAATCGAGAAAGGCGTGGGGTTTTGTCTCGATCGCATGCAGTTAGATTGCTTTTGTTTTGTTTGTACCTTTTTAATAAATTATGAACGTCCGGACTCCGGAGTATGTAGTTGTGTTAAAATTATATTTTTGGGGGAATATTTCTTTAGTATTACTTTCGAAGTTGCATTTCCATCAAAAATACCAGTCTAATTTTTTCGTAATTAGTAAAAGCGGAATTGTAATAACCTTCAACTTCTAGCGAATTACCAAACAACAAAACTAAAAACCTAAAAAGTTTGATATGATTGCAAAAATTAGCTAATTGGCATGATATGATTGTTAAAAGAGTTTGTCTTTTGGAGAGAGTACCAAAAAAACGTCTGATTTAGTGCCATGACAAACAATGAAAGCTAAGTCGACTGCCAAATGGTACTATTTCTATTTTAACGTAACGTATCAAATTATAGAATCTAAAAATAATAGATTGACTTTTTTCTGCTTTTCTTGCAAAATCCACGTCGAAACAAATGATATGGAATCTAGAAGTTGTATATGATAAAAGTTATACATCGAGTCATTATATAGGCGGGTTCAAAAATTTCCCTGGCCAGTCACATAAATCATTTGTAAGTATATCTGTATATATCTATCTATGTGTGTGTATTTTGATTGATAAATACCCGTATCGTATATGAATAGTGTATATCTCACTGTAATTGGTGAAAGTTTATTAATAACAATAAATTATACGATATGCAGTCCTGTCTAAATCCTTAATTTGATATTAGTGACGTTTATTTGAACGTGTTAAGTCAGATAGATACGTATCTTAAAACAAAAGGCTGGAATAGCTCAGTTGGTTAGAGCGTGTGGCTGTTAACCACAAGGTCGGAGGTTCGACCCCTCCTTCTAGCGTTTTATTATTTTGTTTTTTTTTCATTTAATCCTACAGAGCTTGGAGGGCATATTCGTCATTTAGCAGAGAAGACGAACCATCCATTTCCATTTCCATTTCTCTCTCACCACTCTCTCTCCTCCTTCACGACGCCTACCTCCGGTAAATCCCTCGCCGTCAAGGTGACGATTAACGAAGTTGAGTTTGCTCTTGTTGTCATCACACTGGAAAAACATTCATGGGTTTCGTTCTAGCCGCCACTAATTTCGCTCCTACCTTGATGCGTCAACAATTGAAATCGAAGCATGGATGTAAAAGTATCACTTTTTTTTCCTTTGGTTTCTTCCCATGAATAAGTGTTTTTGGGGGTTCAAATTGACGGGAAAATCTCTTCTTTTTTTTTTTTATGATATTGAATCAATTTTACTCTCCGGAATTAATCAATTTTACTCTCTAAACGATGGATTCTTTTCTAAGATTACGAAATTTTTGGTTGATTTATGTGTGGCTCTGTCTTTGAATTGAACTGTTTTGGAATTTTGCAATTTGAACAGACGAAAAGCTTCAAGAGAGATCTCATGGCTACGTACAATGCCAGTCATTTCTGTTTGCTCGACGTGGATTCTTGTACTGTGTTGTCGGAGCTTCGTTTCTGGCGACAGTTGGTTTTCCGGGACTAGAAGCTGCTCAAGCAGAGGAGAAGGAAGAAGGTGAAGAAGGAGTCGTTGGTGCCTTGAAGTCTTTGTTTGATCCAAACGAGAGAACGAAAGCAGGCAAAGAGCTACCAAAAGCTTACTTGAAATCTGCAAGAGAGGTTGTGAAAACGATGAGAGAGTCGCTGAAAGAGAACCCTAAAGACAATGCCAAGTTTAGGAGAAGCGCTGATGCCGCCAAGGAATCGATTCGTGACTATTTGAGCAACTGGAGAGGACAAAAGAGTGTAGCTGGAGAAGTAGGTTGCTTGCTTCCTGTTTTGTTCATCTCTTTTGACTATTTGTTGATTTGATTGAACGAATTGGTTATGTTTGCAGGAGTCTTACGTGGAGCTGGAGAAAGTAATCAGGGCTTTGGCGACATTTTACTCAAAGGCAGGTCCTTCTGCACCTCTTCCTGATGAAGTTAAGACTGAGATTTTGGATGATCTTATTAAGGCTGAAGAGTTTTTGTGACAGCATTGTGGTCGGATCTTACGGGTTCTAGCCTCCAAAAATCGATATCAAAAGAGGACATAGAACAGAACACCTCGGGCACCATTTTGATCCTGCAGCTACAAGTTTTGCTATAACATATTTGTATGCATTACTCATTGAAGTTTATATATGCAAGTTTTGGAAGTTGAAAGAGAAGGTCTATGAGGTATAAAGTGCTCTGATATTCAAAACTGAATGGCCCTAAATTACTAGTATTGCAAACTTTATACTAAAACATTGTGTTCAATAAAATCTACGAGACTGAGAAGCAAGAGAGAAAGAATCTCTAAATAAGAAAATCTATCAACTCAAACGGAGAAACTTTGGCAGCAGATTTGATCTTCTCAGCCGACAAAGCCAATTCCAGATTCTTGACCCGTTCCTCGAGCTGTTGGACACAAGATCAATCACTGACCCGTGCTTTCTTCCTCTCCGAGTACATCTCCTCAAGCTTTGACTCCAACCAGTCGAGCCTGAAGCCTGCTTCCGTAAGCTCCGTCAATTTGCTTTGAGCATTGCTTAACTCAGTCCTAGACAAGCTCTTTGGAGACTTGTTGAGAGTCTGGATGAGGCCAAGGAGGAGATTCATGTACGCTGTTTTCAGCCCTCTCTTCTTTGGTATGACATGTAATGCAAAGTCTGGGTGCTCTGCAAAAATAAGTTCCACCGAAGGAGACTGCAAATGTTATTATGCTATAACCAGGATGGTGTTTAGTTTATGAAATGGGATTAAAGGGAAACCGGTCGTTAGCTTACTTGAGAAGCAAGGACATGGAAACCATTGCAATCAAACACATCATTCGCAGTTGGTTTCATGTAGACTTGAACGGTTAGTTTGTTCTTCTCCAGAAACCCTTGTTCATGGAGCTTCGTAAGAGGCAACGTCCTAACGAAACCCCAGCTTGGGGACTCAGTGCAGAACAAGGTAAAAAGTCATCAAGTTTTCTTCTTCATCAATCAGAATACACAATCAACAGAGAAATTCGATAATATGATACCAGGTGACCTGTAGAGCTCTTTTCCGGATTGATTCAACAAAACGAAGCAATAGCTAGCTCTCCTTTTCCATCCAGGTCTCAGTGATTTAAGATTCCCAACGTGCAGAAACAGGGACAAGTGATCATGAAAACGGTGTCCCTTGGGAGAAATAAACCTTCGCATACCTAAGAAAAAACACCTCAGAATTTTTACTTACCATATAAAAATATAGACAAGCAAAGTCGTCTATTAATTTAAAGCTAAAAGATATGATTATGTTTCTCTTTTTTCTCTGATTTACCATTTGCAGCCGCCGCTTGAGAAGGATTCCGAGATCATCACATTCTTCCTTTGGGAGAAGTTGTCTATCTCCCAACTCAACAGGGCCTTCTTCTTCATCACTTCCTTCCCCATTCTAGTAAGGCTTGTTTAGATTCCTTGCGTGATGGCACAAGACACAAAACTTAACAGCTCCCACGCCAAATCGCGAATGATGGTAAATTAACTAAACAAACATCCAAAACACACAGATTTATTTAACAGCCCAAGTAAGAGTAAAATATAAAGCATTTACTATGTTTTACGATTGCTTTATGTCAATTTTTTACAAGGAACAAAAGTTAAATCCAACAGCTGAAATTACTTGGCGAAGACTGATGAGGAAAAAAAAATTACATTTGACTTTGTAGCCTAATTTCTTCATCAGAAACCCAAATATTCTTGTGGCAGTCTTCACCACCAGCGACATATCCACTGGAGTATAGACCAATTTCAGCAGAAGACGCAAAATTTATTGTTTTTTTCTGCCTCTGTAAAATGAAATGGCCGTAAATTAGTAGTATTGCAAATTTATACTACTTAATTTGCAGGTAGATATCATCATTTCGCTCTGTGATTCAATTGCAGCTTTTTTTTCTAGTGCAAACTGTAATCGAATTTCTCTGATTGATCGTGTAAACTGTAATCGAATTTCACTCACATATTTCTGTTAATCAGAGAAATTAAAAAATTTTCGTCTGATATCATCGAATTTCTCTGTTTGATCGTGTAAACTACTAAACTGTAATCGAATTTCTCTGAATTAACGGAAACCCTCCATGTAACGATATTTTTAATTTAATCATGCTAATCATTAAAGCGAAGATACGTATGTGCGTGACTGAGTGGGAATTTTACCACGTGTCCCAATTACCTTTTTTTACTTGCGCACCAATATGATGATATGGGACACGAATTGTACTAGTTTTATTGTACCCTAATATATATTTCTAAAACAATGACATGGATTTTAATATGTTATGCTATTCAGCTCTAAACCAAAACAAGACAAAAAAAAAAAAAAAAATATTCGTCCAAATACTCACACATATATGTAGGAAGAATACACAGCCGATTATTACTTGATACGTCGAACTTCGCATAGTCGATGANTAGAATACACAGCCGATTATTACTTGATACGTCGAACTTCGCATAGTCGATGAATTAAAATCACACACAACTTATGTTTCTGATGTTTAACCAAAAGATACTGCCCCCTTGACAAAGCATGTACATTGACTAGTAAAAACAGTGTTGATTGTTTTATTTTTGCAACTAATAATCGATTGAATATTCACATACATAGGTCGTGAATATACAATTTGAAATAGTAAAGTAAAAGTTAAGAAAAGAATAAAATAGTAAAGTAGAATTAAATATTTGTTAACGTTAACGAATAGTTAAATATTTGTAAAGTAGAATTAAATATTTTGTTAAATAGTTAAGTAAAGGGTTTTGTGAGAAAAAAACCTGCGAACTAATTTTTTGTTTGCAAATTAAACCCTCAATTATATTACGTGCAAGTCAATCCCCTGAACTCCAAAGTCATCCGCTATATAGTCTCTGTCTATATTTGTCACAAATTTTAAAATATTTTATGCAAAAAAACCCGTAAACTATTTTTTTTTTGTAAATTTAACCATCAACTTAAAAAACATACAAATCAAATATACAAATAATTAAATATTTTTTGTAATTTTTACTTGTTACATAAAATATTAATTTTTTGCCATTTAAAATATTTTAACTATAATTATTGAAAATAATTTAAACAAAGAAAAATCATCAATCTCACTTATTTCTTTGGCCTCTATCATTAGGAGTCTTTTTCTCGATTAATTTTATCGTGAGTAAGTTAATTTTCTTCTGGATCTCATTAGGTTTAAAATAAGTTATTTTATTTGTTGATATTTATGTTTATCTTTTGGTGTATATACAAAAAGAATTTGTGCGATTTTGAAATTAATTTAAGGGGTATATTTGTTCATGTATTTTGATGGATTTATAAAATTAGATTAATGAATTTAAAATCTTTGTTAAACCCCCTATTTATTTAATGATTTCTAAATACTAAATGAAATCATTGATGATTTTCGTATAACTAATATATTTCGAGCAATTTGAAAAACAATGAGTGAAATATGTCCAAATTAAGCCGACTCTAAACTTTTTTGAACATTTGGCGTTTTAAAAGGATTATAAGAAGGTTTTATTCCAAAATTCTCAAAGTTTTGGAATTTTGGAATAATGCTTTATAATGGGTCAAGACAATGAGAATTTTTACCCATTATAATGTCTTCTTATTAAATTAATAATGAATTTTTTATGAAAATTAATAATGAAAATTCTTATAATATTTAGAAATCATTGATTAAATAGGGGGAATTTAACAAAGATTTTAAATTCATTCGTTAATCTAATAAAAGTGGATTTTAGCTAGAATTTGTAAATCCATCAAAATACATAAACTAATAAACCCTTCTAAATTAATTTCAAAATCACACAAATTCTTTTGTACATACACCAAAATATAAACATAAATATCAATAAACAAAACAACTTATTTTAAACCTAATGAGATCAAGAAGAAAATCAACTTACTCTCGATAAAATTAATCGAGAGAAAGACTCTTAATGGTAGAGGCCAAAAAAATAAAGTGAGATTGATAGTTAAAATATTTTAAATGGCAAAAAAAAATTACATAATATTTTATGTAACGAGTAAAAATTACAAAAATGACATTTTATTATTTATATGTTTGATTTGTGACAAATATAGCCAGGGGCTATATAGTGAGTGACTTTGGAGTCCAGGAAATTGACTTGCACGTAATATAATTGAGGGTTTAATTTGCAAAAAAAAAAATTAGTTTTCGGGTTTTTTTCACAAAATCCTTTAAGTAAAAGTAAAAGTCCTGAATATACAATTTTGAATTAACTGTTAACGAATCGCTTATTAAAACGATGGCATACTTGTAGATAATATTTCTTCTGTGAGGGGCTTTTTAAGTTATGATTTATATAATATATAAAATGATGCGAGCCTCCTCTCTCTCTTTCTCCCTCTCTCACACTGTCACTTTTCCAAAACTCGAGAAATGAGACGAAATGAGACGAATAAGAGAGAGAGAGAAACAATGTCTTCTAATGTTGACAATGGAACAGTCGCCGGCGGTGATCCCATGCAGAGCCGTGACTACGTCAAAACGAAAAAAATATTTGCTTAGGGCATTTTTTTTTTTCTTTATCTTAGGGCAGCAATATTTTAGTAAATTGATAGGGCATTAGTTAAATAAATTAGTTATACATCTACTGGTATGGGATTCGATTACTTAAAAAAAATTATAAACTATATTTAAATTTAGAGAATTTTACAATAAATCAATAATTCTAAGTAACTAAATAAAAAAATAGTAACAATTATTATTAGCAAAAGATTATGGTAAGAAAACAATTAGCCAATTAATACTTTATTATTCTTTCTGTGCTTAATAAGTGCATTAGTAACATAGCCTCCCCTACGTCGGTGACCGTCCCTGCTTCCGCCGGATCAAGTTTCTTCCACAGGCTCAAGGGTTTCTTCTGCCACCGTGACGGACATGTCGAGATGTGGAGGCTGGCGTCGGCAACAGTAGACTAACGCAATGCTGCTGCCGGAGTGGAAGTTGGTCGTTGGATTTTGTTAAGGAAGCATATAAGTATATCAAATGGTTGATCATGCAGGTTTTTCTGTTTGTCCCAACGAGATTTTATTTTATTAAGGCTTGTTTAGATTTCTTGAGTCATGGCACAAGAAACAAAACTTAACAGCTCCCACGCCAAATCATGAATGATGGTAAATTAACTAAACAAACATCCAAAACACACAGATTTATTTAAAATATATACTAAATTATATCAGCTATTTGAGAACTCTCAGAGTATTCTTTTCTTTTTTTTAACACTGGATATAAAAAGTTTGGTACAATAGCAAAGGAGCCCGGTTAAAACGGAAAGCAAAAATGAAAACAAAGGGGCAAATAAAATATAAAAACATCAAAATAGACTCTCAGGGTATTCATCTCAGCAGTTTTATACTTTTTCTCCACTTGCCACTTGGCACAAGGTCAAAACTTATTACTCCTTCTACTTCTGTTTCAGAAAACTTAATGTTTTACAAAAATGTATCTGCAATTATTTGGATATATCTGGATATGTTTTGAGTCCGGAAACATTCAAATAATTACAGATACATTTTTCTAAAACATCAAGTTTTCTGAAACAAAGGAAGTATTAATTTTGCTCTGACGATGAGAAACACTATTTGGCTTCCCTACTTGGTGAATTCAATTATCCGATTCCGATACCTCTTTTTCGGAGTTCTTTATAAATTGTCAGTGATACCTTAAATTAGATATTAGATAAACCTTTTCATTTGTCCTCTTCCACTCCACTTCTCCTCTCGCCTCCAATGCCTTCTCTGAAAAACACTTTCTTTTTATTTTTATTTTCTCAGAATAAATTACACGGATTGGGAATTCTGCTCTGAATAATCTTTAGCTTTGTTTCTTTGTAGACAAAGTAATGTTCGGGTTCGGCTGGTGTACAATCTTTTCTTACAAAGTTTTGAACTCTTGTGCAAATGAAAATTAACTAGTTCAAGTATTACCGCTCATCATGATCCGCACATTAGGCTTTAATCTAAAAAAGAAGCACAAGATGTTATCAAGCAAAACCCATGCATGATAATCCAAAGAATTTAGAAAAATCAATGGAGATTTCTTTATAGATTTCAAACTGTGACACATATAAAAAGATAAAGCAAACTAATTTTAGTTCTCCTAAGCAAAAAAAGATAAAAGAAAAACTAATTTATTTTACTTCTCAGTAATTCCGAAAAAACATTAATGATTTAAACAGTCATCTTTCCAAAACGCAGACATAGCTAAATTTCTTCTTCCTAGCTTTTACATACTATCTAACCGTTGTGGAACACAAATGTTAAACTTTGAGTTAACTACAGCCTAATATGCATGTTCTCATGAACTACACTCATCACCTTTCACAATATTTCAAAATGTGTGTTTTTAAAAATAAATTATCTCACAATGTGTTGAAATGCATTTTTTTAAGAATCCAAATATTAAAAATAGGCATACCACGCGCATTCATCTAGTACTGATATAAAGTGTTTATAATATTAACTGTAGCAGGTTCCGCTGTATAGTACATTAAATATTATATTATAACCATGTTTTACGATTGCTTATGTCAATTTTTTACAAGGAACAAAAGTTAAATCCAACAGCTGAAATTACTTGGTGAAGATTGATGAGGGAAAAAAATTACATTTGACTATGTAGCCTAGAAATAATAAAAATTTCTTCATCAGAAACACAAATATTCTTGTGGCAGTCTCCACCACCAGCGACATATCCACTGGAGTGTAGACCAATTTCAGCAGAAGACGCAAAATTTGATTTCTTTTCTGTCTCTGTCTCCGAAGTCATGGCATCCTTATGCACGACAACAGAGTCACCTGCAGCTGCAGCGGCTATAACGTTTCCTTGAGGGACAAGTGGTTTCTGTAACATGTTTATTCCAGGGAATGCTAATGTGTTGAGAGACCTCATCTCTTTCCGAACTGTTTCGTCAAGAGGACTGAATCCAAAGTTACCAGTCCACGCTTGCAAGAAGTCTGGAATCGCAGGAATCACCAATTTCTCAACCTTGAGACAACGCATAGCCTTCATTAACAAAGACAAACCAAAAAAAGTCAAAATTTTTGAAAGCAACTTGCAGCAAACAATGATTGTATAGTTCAACCAGCTTTTACCGATTCGACTGCATCAAAAAGCCGACGACACATTCCTTGACGCCTATATATATGCCTGGTTCCAATAAATGGCATCTCTGCCAGTTGCATTCCATGGAACCTAACAAGGAAACAAAACATTCAAACTCTACAAGATCCTCGGAACTCAACATCCATGAAACAGATAGTACATAAAAATGTATGAACATAAGCACTCGTTATATCTACAAGTCTAAGCAACTGAATTATTTAAAGCTGATGAATAGCATATCGTAATCACTAATCACAAGCTGGTTCAATGACCAACCAATGTGAGCAGGCAGAAGATAGACAGATTGAAAACCAGAGGACTCACAGTTGCAACAAAGAATCAGTACAAACAAAGGACTTAAGTAGTTAAAAGACTACAAGCGAAAGGAAAATGCAAAAGTTCCAAATGAGTGACAATCAATTTCCAATGAATTCCAGATAATAAGTTTGATAGAATATAATAAGCGGGGAAGATTATGTGATTCCATCACTTGTTATTTACAAGTGTTGGACAGCGGTTATAGACAATACCTGAGAGATGCCGCGGATATAATTTCATCTCCTCTCTCTAGGATAGCAGTGTAGAAGCCAGTATAATTAATCCGGTTGAAATTGGATCTGCACAGAGATCGAAGGCAGTCAAAATATGGAATCAAGCTGGTATATAAGTTTGTTAAAGACTTCATACTTTTTCAGCATCGGTAATAAAAGACAGACTAAAACACAAAGCTTACCCACAGTTATAAAGGACATTGCGAATCAGATTTACCCCACTCCTTCTGTCAATTATAGGCAAAAAACATTCATCCATGATAGCCAGCCCTACAGCGAGCTTTGAATTAGTTTCAATCCTTTGTGCCGACAATTGAGAGTTTGAGTTCGAATCAGCATCCATCCTATGTATAAGAGACCATGAGTAGCCGCCTTCTATTTCATTTTTGACACCAAGATACTTCTGTAGCTTTTCGAAAAGCTGTGGAACAATGATAATTAAATTTTAACGATATGGCTATACAACGATAAAACGGATCAAGAAAGACCAAAAGACACACATTTATATATAAGATTACTTAGCAAATAGATAAAAAGCTCAAGCAAATCAGCAAAGGTCTTAAAATAAAGACAACAAAATTGCTGAGGAAAGTAAAGACGGCAATATACCTCTAAGCACTTAGGCCCACAAAACGAAGAAGCTGAACCAAAGGATTGAACATTATGAGCTTCCAGCTCATTCATGCACGATTGGTGATCTATAGAAAAGGGTCATAAAACTTAAGTGAGAATGCCGTTGTTACCAAAGGAAGCTCAAAAGGATAATCAAGCTGAATGAAGGAAACATCTCACATCTTCTCTCACACATGTTGCAGAAAAGTAATGATAGAGGGTCTCTTTCCTCGCCACCAGAATACACAGCAGCATCACAAAATTTGCATGTGCAATTTGGACAGTGCCAATCACCCCGAGGAAGCACCTACAATCAAAGCATTATACAAGTACATAGAATGTTGAATTTCAAAAACAGAAAATGGAAACAAATATTAAGAAGGCCTTAACAGGCAAAACTTCGCATTAATTCATACCTCGATACCTAGGCAGGTTTGATGGTATGTTGATGGACAACCATCACAGCAAATCAAATCTCCACCATCGCCGCAGATACCACAAGCGTCATCATTTGGATCATCACCATCCGTGTCCACGTGATGGAAACCCAGATTCTTAGCATCTTTTTGCATATTCCACGCTTTGATTTGGCAATGATGAAGCGAGCTGCCAGATTCCAGATAAATATTTTGGAAAGGCTGACATAACTTGCTCCCAGCATGGATCTCAAACTTGGAAACTGTGAGGATTTTACTGCAGCAAACACAATGAATCCCCGCTCTAGTTATCCATCCCTCCAGCATCACCTTTGTGCATTGATGGTTCATATATTGTACCTTTTGTCTTAATCGAACAACTCCACATTCAATCAACCAAGAAAGCAATGTTCTTTCTCCAGAGTATGGATTGAATCCATCGATCGCTGGATTTCTTTTATCCTCAGAACTACGCACCTTCAAAGTACACCTTCCAATTTTTTTGCTTTTTATTCCATGTAGGTAATGTGAATCTGATCCAGAGGATGGCCTTGCATCTTTATAGTACGAAAAACTTTTACTTTTCGAGTGTAAATCATCCCGATCGGTATCATTTCTTCCTCTCATTACGAATGAACCCATCCTCTCTCTGCGGGAATCACTGTCCACTCCTCCTTCATCGCTTTCCTTCTCACTCTCGCTACCACTGAAATCTTTTTTCCATTTCTTAGCCATCTCAGTCTGTGTCTTCTTGACCTTCCTTGCTAACTTGTTCACGACATCCTCTGATACTGAAGCAACTGCAGCAGCATCCTTCATGAACCTAGCGTCAATTTCTTCGTCTTTGAACTGCTTCCGAAGTGCCTCATATGCTTTAATTATTGACCAGTATGCTATTCCTGAGGGGCTTACATATACAGCATCCATGTAACTTCGGTTCCTCCTAGGTCTATAGTCCACCGTCCATCCTGCATCAATAAGCATTCCCTTAATTTTCTCACGTAATCTTTGCTTTTCTGTTCCACCACCACGCCTCACAGCAGGTTTCACCGGTTCAGAAAAGTTCGACTTGGATTTGGTATTCATTTCCTTGTTGGATTTCTGGCATTCTGGTTTCTTCCTTTTCGACATGTCGCTCTCTTCTGCCTCTGAATTGTAGTCTACATTATTTGATCTCCTAAAGGTTGGTTTTACTGCAACATTCTCACGCTTTTGTACCTTCCTAGAGGAAGCCGGTCTCTCATATAATTCCGCTTCCTGGTGATTGATTGAAGCAGCAAGAGTGCTCGTCTTATTAGTTACCTTCACCTTCAGAACACCGTTTCTCCCCTGCACCCTTATTGGTCCATCGGAATCAGAATCAGATTCACTACTACTCAGCTTCTCCTGCGAACTCATACTAGTTGCGCCATTTACGTATGGTTTTTCCCTCCTAACAAATACACCGCCCCTCCCTGATCCAGACCCTCCCACACTGCCATTATCAACCCTTCTGGGTGCAAAAGAGCTTCTTCCGCTAACACCAACACTGCCATTATCAAAACGTTTCCTCATCAGATTTGCGCTATCAAACCCATCGTATTCGTCAAACTCAAATACGTCTACTTTGTCCATCTTCATCTCTTCTGACTCTGACTTATCGTCTACATTATCTGATCCCCTAAAAGTTGGTTTTACCACAACATTCTCACGCTTTTGTACCTTCCTAGAAGAAGACGGCCTCTCATATATTTCCGCTTCCTGGTGACTGACTGAAGCAGCAAGAGTGCTCGTCTTATTAGCCACCTTCACCTTCAGAACACCGTTTCTCCCCTGCAACCTTATTGGTTCATCACAATCAGATTCACTATTCCACTTCTCTTTCGCTCCAAGGGTTTTGCGGTCAACGCTCCTAGGTGGAGGTTTCATAAACTCATCACTTGATTCGGAATCACTAACAATTACTTTGGATCTCTTCTTTTGAAAATTAGAAGACACAGTCCTGCAAAGCCCGTCGCGCTTTTCTTTAAAGCTCAAGCAACCCGAAGAGCTCCGAGGAGTCTTCGCAGCAATCCGTGAGCGCTCACCCGAACCACCACCTCGTTCCATAAACGATCACTACACAAAAAAATCGAAAGTAGGGACCTTTACTTCGAGTCCCGTTTATAAATCCGATACCAGATTAATATAATATACCTAAATCGATAAAACCTCGACTCGATAAACATCAAAAAGCGGCCTCGATCACCGGATCCGGGGGTGAGAGAAAAGGAAGAGTCCCGATCCTATCGGGAAACAGGAGAAATGAGAGTAACGGCGAGAAAATTCCTTTATGAAATCGAATGCAACAAGCTTGTGAGCTTCGGGTTTCCCCTGTCGCCGGTCCTCGGCGGCTGACAATGCAACTCCGCCGCTATCGGGAGGAACGAGAGGGGCGAAACGGAGCTGTACAAAAGATAGGAAACGAAAACGAAACTTTTATTTCTATCCCCGTTATATCTGTATTTATAGTTATCCACCATTATTAAAAAATGCACCCGATTAGTTTGTGATTTGATCAATTAGCCCCTCTTGTGAGAAACCGATCTCTCGATAAAGCGAATTTCTTCTAACTGCTCGACCCTTGCAAATAATATGTCGAAGAATTAATATGTTCTTGGGCCAAAGGCCCAACAATATATTCAATCAAAGCCCCAAAGTGTTTATGTTTATAGAAAAAAGGCTACGGCTATAAATTATCAAATTCGTTTCGTGTATTTGTTTTCCTTTTAAGGTTGGTCCCGAATCAAAGAGAGATTATTAAACTTTAAAAGCTCAAATATACGCGGTTTTTAGAAATACAGTAACTATGATTTTGGGAAAATATATAATTTTTTCTGTAAATTCTATAAACAGATAAAATTTGTTTTTATTACTAAATACTCACATAATTTTTGTGGTATTTTGTGTATCTCTCTTTTAATATAAATGTGACTTTATATGTTACTTTTAAAAACATATTTAGTTTTTATTTGTTTCCATTTGGTATTTGCTATAACTGAAACATATATTTAGAAGATAATCTGAATTCTATTATAAATAAATCAAATTTCATTTATGTTTTGTATCAACTACATTTTTTTTATAAAAGAAAAATAAAGAGAAGGGAGTGAGTAGCTTATAATATTATCTTCTATGTATTTATAATAATAATAGTAATAATAATAAAAAGCTAAAACACTTGATTATGATAATAATAATAATTTATACTATAATAAGAGAATAACTCTTTCAATGGTTGTGACAAGTCAGCAATTTCAGTTGTTGTGAGCAAGACACGTGGCATCTTGAAAAATAAAATAAAAATTCAAATGTTTCATGTTTTTCAGTTTCTACATTTAAGGTAAGTATTCACATTATCTTGTAATAATAATAATAATAATAAAAAGCTAAAACACTTGATTATATATCCCTAATTATGTTTGATCAAGCAAAGAGATATAAAAAAGTGATGAAATGATGAAAAACTTGGATGTTTATCAAACGCCACCAACTCTGTGAAGATATCATTGTTTCTTGTCATAGCCCCCCGGTTTCAAAATTTGAAATAGAAGACAACCAGAAAGGAGAAGATGAAATCGAGTTTCTATGAGGTTTGGTAACATATGAAAGAAATGTTTAGTAAGAAGAATAAGAATAAGAATAAGTAAGATACTTGGGGGGTCACGTGAGTTGTTGTTGACATATTGCGTCAGACCAACGAAATTATAGTATTTCCAAAAGTCGCGAAGTCAATTATTACTGTAATAATAATGTCACCACTGTTTCTTATCTATATAAACTCTTTTGTCAATTTCTTCTCAGAAAATCAGAAATGAGGAATATATGTCGGACTTCATTACAAAAAACATATACTTATATTAAGACACTGATTTTATGTGCCGATCTCCAACGTTCAGTTTTGAATTATGTTTATCATGGGTACATTGTTTAACTTTTCGCTGTCACTTTTTTAAGTTATAGAGTTTCTTTGTAAGTATTAACTACTAAGTGATGACCGATTTGAAACCGACTCTGAAGTATATGGTTTGACAAAAAAAAGGAAATGTATTGTTTGTATGCGGATGAAATCGAAATCTACAAAATTAGAGGTTACGATCAGAAAGGGTTTGTCAACCACGCATGTAAGTTTGTTTGAATTAAAGGTTGCTAACTTACCATCGTCAAATCGATCTTAATGTTTATTTAAATACAATGAGTGTGTTATAAATGAACAAAGAAACATAATCATCGTGACTTTTCATGCGATTAATAATAAAAAGTTTGAACTTAACTCAAAGTCGTCTCATTGTATTTAACTATTTATAATAAATAAACTCGCCACGTTCAGTTTATATTTAATATTTTTTCCTAAAAAATTTAGGTGGATTCAAACAGAAGAGACATAAAATTAGCGTTTTATATAAGTAAGTCTTTTTATTTTCATCAAACAGTCAGTTTGTGTATACTGTACTATTTGCTCACGGGCTTCTTCTTCCTTTTTCACCCAGCTTTTTCATCTCTGCATGCCTTAGTTTTGTATATAGTATTACTGTATTAGTGCTTTCTTTAAACCTAGTTTTCTTATTATGTTTTAAAAACTGAAGTAAGTAAGTGAGTTTTCTATTTCAAAAGGTTAATGTCTCATGTCTGTTTAAGAAAAACTGGGACATATACGTGTTTTGAAAGCACATAAGATATATATTTGTTTGAAAAAAGAAACATTTTTTCGATACATGGTGCGGATGTGAGCAAATTGATATATATCATACATACATATATGAATGTGTTTTGAAAGATTATAAGATATTAATTGATCTCCATCATACATACCAAAGTACGGTTTTAAAATATGAATTCGCAGCAAGAAAAAAAAAAACTGTTCATTCACTGAAAAAGAAATACTCCAGAACATGTAATTTTAATACAATTATACGCTTTTTCATATTTGGTTAGACGAGCGTGAAATGGTATGGGTAGAGAGTATATGAAATCAATCAAAGATATTGAATATATGTTCTCGTGGCAGATATGAAGACGAAGAAAATCGTCAATAAAACGAATTATATCATCTTTATAAGAAAAACACACACACACACCCAGTACAAAAGGCCACTATATATTCTAGTTGAAGGTACACCTTTATTGATACGAATATTTGATTTGTTGCTCTTAGCTGTCAAATATAGGGCCTTTTGGGATGCCGTTTCCACTTCCTAACAGTGAACGTTTGTATCTTATTAAAAAACTATACTTTACTTTGTATTTGTATTTTGGACCGTTTGTGAGTTATACGGTATTATAAGTATCTCACACATTGTTTTTGTTCTACGCTGTATTATCTCACACATTGTTTGTTCTATCGATTAGAGTTAGAATGGAAAAGAAAAAATTAATACTACATCTGAAATACTCTACTCCGATGTTTTAGGGTTGGAGTTTTTACTTATTGGAGCTTTGCACATTACTATAAAGATAGCATTAATTAAACTAAATTAGTCCGATGTTTGCTTTTTATTTTTTCGTTGTTTTGTTGTTTCTTTAGAAGTGTTAAAGTGATGGCATTTAATTTCTATTGAGACCACTTGAAGAACTAAAACTAAAAGTCAAGTGTGGTGTTAAATATGAGTAGTTACTACACCGGAGACAAAAGGGCTGAAAATTAAATCTAATTCGTAGCACGAGAGACATCAGACATCTGATCTACCCAATCAACCTATTTATTGATTCTTTCATGTTTCCTCTTAAAAAGAAAAAAAAAAAATTGGACGACACATAGAATACATTTGGAATTTTTTTCCCCTAAAAAATAACAAAACTCAGCTAGTTTATAGATGTCCGAAAATCATTTACTCTAAATATACACGAGAAAGAAACCAAGTACTGTATGTGCAAAAAATTAAGGGTAGAACAAACTTCTGAATTTTTGTGTGAAGGGCAATAAATAAAAACTTCTCATTGTAGGGAGTATTTTCTTATAATTAGAACAAAGACTACAAAGTCGACTAGTTCTTATTTGACAATCCAACAAGAATAATACTTAATTTGTTTTAGAACTTTTTTCTTCTAAAGGATACGTTTGATTTAGTAGATGTAAACAAAATGTTTTGTTGCACCTGGAATAAGATTCATAGATTTTCCTTTTAACAAAAAAAAAAAAAATTCATAAATTCAAAAGAACAAAAAGAGAGGTTGATGTGATCAGTATTATTGCTTTTTAAAACTATTGAAAGTTCAACGAGTTTTAGGAAAAGCTGTGAATCCTTGTCATTTTTGTTCCAACGGGCAAACCTTCCCATGCGTTAAAACATTTGACGCCGTTTGACCTCTATTTATTTTATTTTTTGCTCTTTTATTTGTATTCGTTTCAAACAAAACCTCTCTTTCCTTCTCTTATATACAAGAAAATGCAAATTTTTCGCAAACGGTAGAGTTTCACCGCTTGCTGTAGTGTCCATTTTTGTTCTTTTTTAAATTGAAACAGTGTCCATTTTATTTTGCTCTATGTAAAGAAATCTCATACTACTCCACTTTTTTTTTTTGGCTAGTTTACTTAATATAAACAATAAAATATTCAAGACGTAAGCTTGACAGGACATATGGCTTGAGTAGTGTTAACGGCGTCAGCTGCCGTTATCTCCTTCCCAAAATAAATACAAGGGAATATCTTTCTCTCTCTCTCTCACCATTCAGTCACTTTCCATTTTTTTTCAAAATCTCTTTATTCCCCCTCTTTCACACCACACACACTCTCTCTCTCTCGCTTGAAGAACAAGCTTGGAATATTTGTTGCAACGGGCAAATTAATCCATCTCTTTCACAAATAAAAATAAGAAAGACTGAAAGAAAGGAGAAATCTTCTGGTAGGTATCTCGAAAATGGGGAAGAAGGAGCAGAAGGATCATTCAATGGTAGAGAGCGATGACAAAGTCGAAGCTGTTCTTCATCTCCTTCGTAAACATTCTCCTTTCACTCTAAAACAGGTTGGTCAATTTACTGATTAATAAGCCCACTACTTTTGCAGTTAGTATCACAGAGTTTAAAGTTTTTTTTTGACTATTTGTTGTTTAATTAATATATATTGCAGGAGAAGTTCTGTAACAGAGCTTGTGTCAGTAGATTCTTGAGAACGAAAGGAGACAATGTGAAGAAAGCAGCTAAACAGTTAAGGTCTTGCCTTTCGTGGAGATCTTCTCTTGGCATTGGTATACTCTCTCTCTCTCTCTCTCTCTACAAGTATATATGTTATCTAATACTTATATATACGTATATATGTTCGTGTACGAACACGCGGACGTTACATCTTTAGAGGTCGAAAGCTCTTTATTTAATAAACGGTCAAGTTTTTTGAATAAGCAAACGAGAGGATAAAAACATAAAGCTTAAAGCAAGCATATAGTGTACATAGATGATAGATTAGTTAGTGGTTATAGTTTTGAATTTGATGATATTTGTATTTCTTTTGTGTATGCTAGAAAACAGACGTTTCTTTGCTTTTCTCGGGTTTTGATGTGTCCCATGTTTGAACATCGAGCGTTAAAGTGAATATCCACTCATTATGACACCCACTTATTTAACCTCTTCTATTTATTTTTTTCAAGATTCTATTTCACCTTTTTCTTTTAAAATTTATTAAAATAACCTTTTTCTAATTACCAGAGAACTTGATCGCCGACGAGTTCACGGCGGAGCTTGCTGAAGGTCTTGCCTACGTCGCTGGCCTTGACGACGAGTGTAGACCTGTTTTGGTAAGTCAACGTTTCTCAACATTTTTCTTCTTTTGATGACTTTCTTTATATTTTGATACCCAAAAAACCTAATTAAATACTGTTTCCTCATAGGTTTTCTGCATTAAACAAGACTATCAGAAGCTACATACGCAGAAACAGTAAGTACTAGAAACCTACACCTATACGAACTAAACAACAACAAAAAAAAAATCAAATATAATTACACAAACTTAATTTTTATCCTTTCTTCAATATAGGTTGACCCGTTTGGTGATATTTACATTGGAGGTGGCAATCTCAACCATGTCCAGAAACGTCGAGCAATTTGTCATTCTTTTCGATGCTAGTACGTTCTCTCTCTATATATTTGTGTGTTTGTGTGCAAATTCTATTTATCAATAGGAGAAGAAAAGGTTTGAAAATAAAGGGGAAAAAGGGGAAATTTTTAAAATTTGTAACTATTTATAATTTGTCTTGTTATCCTCTATTGAAAGACTGTCCTAGTGAGTAAAACATAAATGTCATTTTACCAAAAAAGAATTTGGTAAAATAGGGGACCGGAATATGTCGGAACTCCGGCAGAAAAGTGGGGGAGATAACGATCTGAAAATGTCCGTAGTGTTACTGTTGTGTCACGGTCACACATGAATCACACAATCTCAATTATTGAGGGTATTATTGGCATTTACTTATGTCAATCTTCTACAGCAGTTGCAGTACTTCTCAAACTCTGATAGTACTCTTTAGCTTTTCATTAAATGTTCCTCTTTTGATTCTCTGCAACTCCACAGTACAACTTCCTCTTTAATTATTTTTTTGTTTTTTATTCTTTTTACTAGTAATATTATCGAGAAAGAATAAATTCGTTTTTTCACATTAACCATCGTCAACTAGGACTATTCTTATAATTATCCATCCCTATAAAGAAACACTTTTATTTATCCTGTACACTCGTTAATTAACTGATTAGCTAATATCTCTCTTACGTTTTTGAAATTTGCAGGCTTCTTTAAATCAGCATCAGCCTTCATGAGCATACTTGTGACTACTCTCAAAATAATTGCCGAGTATTATCCTTGTCGTCTTTTCAAAACTTTCATCATCGACCCTCCTGCTCTTTTCTCTTACCTTTGGAAGGTAATTTAGTATTTCGTTATTTCCATTACTAATTTATACTACTGAGTATATAATGGCTACTTCAAATTTTTAAAAGTAATGACAAGCTTTTGATAAATGATAGAGAATTTGAATGTACTTATGATTAAGTCAAAGTGTTAGTTCACCTATCTAACATAGGTCATAGCTTGACTCTTGAGGAGTTGACAATGACAGCGAAACACTTTTAAGTTGAAGTCAGAGATAAAATGATCCTCTACGCTTACGTGTAGGGTGTTCGTACATTCGTGGAGCTTTCAACGGCCACGATGATCGTATCGATGCAAGATTTCCAAGACTCGTTTGACTACGACGACTTCTCTTCTTCTTACCCATCACGAGTCTCCTCCCTCCGATTCGACACGTCATCAATAAAATCAACGGACAAGATCGGCTCTTGCGCATCCTCTAGGTTCGCCTTCACCGTATCCCGCGACGGTCTCGACACAGTCAAACCATGGTGCCTCACGCTGACCGACACGTCATCGTCCAAACTAGGACCCACAGGCGGCGCGTACATCTCACCGCTTAACGCGCGTTCTTTCTCCTTCGCGTCACCCGCGGCTAGAAGCGAGACGTTTGGTGGGCCCAGGAGGAGCTTTTTCGCTTCCACGCCGATGCCAGCTAGGACGACCGACCGTCACTCTATCGGAACCCTCCGTGACCCGCGGATACCTCGCCCGTCTTTCTTCCAATCTCCGGCGGTGTTTTTCCGGAGAGAATCACACGTCAGCAAAAATGAGAAACCACGGGATTCGTTTGTTCCGTTCCTCAAGTTTTATCGTAGACCGTACGATGAGATGACTTACAGGTCAAAGATGCGGCCCCCACTCGGTGGTCTCGTCTCTATTGTTTCCACCCAAATAAGACGCCGCCACGTGTCTTTATCTCAACGGTTCTAAACTCCATTTATGAAAGAACTAGTATATAATTTTTGCCATTTGTTTTTTTTAAAAAGCTTTTCCATTATTGTTGTTTCTGTCATGCTAGTTCGTCAAATGTATTTCTAATAATTTTGATCAATTGTTTATTTATTCAGTTTTTTTCCTATTGGTTTTGATTTCGAATATCTAAAGCGTTCTGATTTCATTTTGAACCGTTTTCAATTTTGAATGCTTTGTAATCAAGTTTATCATTTGAACTTTAACACTTTAGTAGCTTTTTAATAGATGATGATGATTATAAATAATAATTACCAGGGGCACATTTCGGGATAAGCATGCAAAAGAAAAAGTCTTCGCTCTGTGTAAATATTAATTTGAAAAAGTAGGGAAAAAAAACGAAAGACAACGTGGTCGTGACGGAGAATGGTTCATTGGGAAAATTCAAACGAGAACATGCGATGTTGCTGCTGTTTCTTTATTTGTTAGAGGATACGAATACCACATGTGACCCCATTATTTCCTAATCATAAAAATAAAAAAGCAAACCGTTGACAAAGCAATTGATAACATTAGAAAGAATGGGAAAATAAATAATCTTATAGTAGTAAAAATAATGAAAATAAAGTGTAAACAGTTAAAGTTTGTTCGTTTATTTTAAGCTAAAAGACAAAAGAAACATTTGAAGTTCTTAAAACGAATTCGCTCACCCACTTAGTTATTTAGTCAGAGTTAGTTCCAATGAAGGAGGACCTTATAAAGCTTTGAGCTACCTAATTTGTATTGTAGGGATATATAATTATATATACACACATACGTTTGGGTGATATGTACACATATAGAAACTTTTAATTTGGTTTCTTTGACAAAGCTTTTTTTTTTCTTGTAATGACAATTTAAGTTTAATACAAAAATAAAAATATACATACGCCATTTACAGGTTTGACATTACTTTATTTAGCCAGTTTCAATAGTTGTTAGGAATATGTGTCAATTCAGTAAATGTATAAAATGTTATAATTGATTGAAAAGGTCAAGGTGGACTTTCTTCTGTCTTTTAGTGATTGTGTGTACATGCAGTGTTGCGTTATAATATGAGGTTTATGCAAAATTATATTATTAGTCTTAGTAAGAAATACTTTTTATATGCATAGAGAAATGAGTAATATGTCTTGGAGCAATTGTCGCCATTGCATCAAGGTTTACACAAAACCACATTTATGAAGTGAGATGACGTAAATTGGGTTAGGCGTTTGCTATTTGGAAGCTAGTCTTTAAACTTGATCCAACTATACTTATTTTGTTTCAAAAATTTAAATTAAATTGGCCTTTTCTTGCATAATTTTCGGGGTCGTTTTCTTTTCGTATAATAACTGTTGATATTTGTGTCTTCTTCGCATGGGAAAAATAATTTGATGACAGATGAACAGATTTTTTTTTTGTTACTCTCTCGACTTTTATTCTTTGTCGGTTTCTGCAGTAATGAGTTCTGATTTGTCCCTTTCGTTTGTTTCTTTTTGTAGGTAATTCCTAAAACTGATTTCGTCTTTTAAACGAAGCTATGTCTAAGTAAAATGCTTAGCCATCATTATATGTGTAATACACATAAATTTGTCTACAAAAAAAGTAGAGAGAATAATCCACATCCGAAATTTAACGTTCGATTTTGGATCTTGTATCAACTAGAAACTTGGAATCCAAGTACTTCGAGGAAGATTCAACATCTCAAGGGTGACTTTATTGAGACCCTAAGTTTCTCAAAAAGCTCGCGTTTTTGGGAAATTCCGAAAGAGGGCCTGTTCATCTGTGTCTTTAGTTAACTTTATGTATTCACAACCAAGAAATCTTGTTGAAATGGCAATTCTATTACCTTTTGTGGAATTACTACCGATTAAAAAGGTGAATTTACCATGAAGCAATTCACATCTAAAACCACAGTTAGAACTTTCTTTAAACCCTCATTTTTTTCTCTGTTTTCTTCTCTCTGGACACAATTTCTTTTGTTCTCAGATGAAAAGAAACACAATCATATGTGGTTTCTATGAGAAAAAAAATAAACCAAAGTTAGAAATGATCAAATAATTTCAGGACTAGTAATATTTCTTTGAGACTGGTGACGACGTTTTGGTCAAAGCATCTAATTCTTGTTCTTGTTGCTGCTTGAGGTATCTCTGTGCGGTTGCAGTCACAATCTGGCCGAAGAAATTCAAAAGCATCAGCCACACGACTCCGTTCCACACAGTTGCAAAAGAAAGGTCCCATTTCTTGACCTGAACCAACAAAAAACAATCATCCAAAGAACATCAAAATGCAGAACAATGTGTGAAAAGGTAATGGCCAGAGTAAAGAGAGACAAAAAAGATATGTTACATTGATATCAGAAGTT
Organism: Noccaea bulbosa; assembly: GCA_900406535.1. NCBI lineage: Eukaryota > Viridiplantae > Streptophyta > Magnoliopsida > Brassicales > Brassicaceae > Noccaea > Noccaea bulbosa. Next base: position 183,552 of record OVBJ01000019.1, read on the forward strand.
ACTGGAGGTGAAGCAACCAAGTACTTCTCTTTCATTAAACGGAGTTTTGCTGTGAGCCCAGGCAATGCAGAAGCAAAACCGGGCACAAAGCTCAGAATATAGATCAGCTCATTCTCTAGCCAGTCAAGAAGCTGATTATTACATACACATATGATGAAAACAGTCTGCAAAACAAAGAGAAAAACATTAGAACCCAAGATTTTAAGATCAACTCTGAAGGATGCCAGAAGAAACGTGCCACCTGTATATGCGTCTTGATGATTGCTTTTCCAATCAATGTTGCAAGGAAAAACTCCCAAAATGGTTTCTCGAATTGTCCACACATGATTCCAGCAAGGTCGAATAATGGATTAGGAACCTGAATGTAAGGCAGAGTCCAGTTGTAATAAGTGAATCATAAGTTTGAGACCGACTTGGCAAGAAGCACTGAACTGTTCAGAAGACTATAGCATACCGAAGCAAGAATCAGAATTGTGAAGAAGTTGAGGTACTGTGAATGTGACAATAACCAGCCTTTGATCTGATTTACGCGTTTAGCAACGAATCCACTGTCGTCACCAGAACATGTTTCCAGTTCTTCCATTTTGCCACCGGAAAGACTTGCTGCACAGAGCCAGAGCATTAGCAACCATTCATCAATCTTGCTGCTAAACCGTTTTTTTATATCTGTTCATGTGTCAGAAACTTACCTGCCCTTGAGATAAAGTAAGGCGGAAGTTCTCCTAACGCTGTTCCTAGACCCCAAAGGATAGCTTCTATCTGAACCTGAGGCAATATGCTGCTAAGCGGAACTCCTGAAGAAAACACTGGGGAGCCAAACTCGTCGCAAGGTTTATCAAGCCACGAAGGACTTCTCTTCAACTGAATTGTGTCGTATATGGCACTTTTTAGATCAACCCGTCCGCACGTCATTGCTTTTATGGTAAACAAAGCGATATGAGGACCCAAATAAAGAACAAATGTATGCAAACCAGATCCTGAAATCACCAATAAAAGAGAAAAAAGAATGTTAAATGGTGTTCATCAAAACCTTCTCGGCAGATCTTATCAATAAAGGTAAACCGGAAATAAGAAACTGATACAGAATGTCCTCGAGGGAGTAAAACACATTCTTACCAAGACCAATTGATGATGCAACACCTAAGAAAATCCACCATAGTCCAAATCTAATGTACTCAGACACTTCTTCAAGGTGCTGCACGCAGAGAAAATTAGGAGATATTACCATTTTTCTTCATCTATGTAATGTAATTCATCTACCACGAAGAAAAGAAACAGCGATTTAACCACCATGCGAGTTCTTTTTTCATTTCTCATTACTCCCTCGTCTTTAATCCCTACCTAAGGCTACGTATACAGCAAAAGTCTCAATCTGTTTTACCTTGACATGTGGGCCATCTACAGTCACAGCAAGAGCTGCAAATGCCACGAGAATGCTAATAAAAAGCCAAAGCCAGCCACCATTTGCAAGGAGGTACGAAATAGATCTTCTAACATATAGAAACACAGCGGCAACAAAGAATCTAAAGGTTTTGAATGGCTGCGAGGTCAATGTCAGTTTCTCTAGATCCTCCTGATGCTTTTCACGCAAACCTGCAAAAACCATAGAGCTATTTAGTCGCCAGTATCGTTTACACAAACACTCAGACCCATGAATCAATCAAAACACCCATAATTTATGTCTCAATCATATCGATCGGCTAATCATCTAAGAGAGTCGCACACAAAATGCATATAGAAACAATGTATGCATCGATTAGAGACAGTTTAATGTCGCGATTACAAAAATTAAGAATAGAAAACCCTAAAAGTTTCAAAATTTGAGGTAGGGAAACATAAGAGAATCAGAGAAGGGCACCTGAGATGGCAGGATCTCTAGAAGAAGCACGTTTTCCAGAACCCATCTTCCTTTCGCATGCTACGATTCAATACAACCGTGGATTGAATGACGCAGAATGAATTTCAGGTGCAATTTCGTCGACTTCTACTGAAACTGGTCTCTGATTCTACGAAATGTGGCCGAAAGAAGAATCAGATGACGATTGTCGAGAAGATGAACATTGGGTGAAAAGCTTTTTTGGATGGCTTTCGAAATTGGATCGTTGTTCAATCTCGATCTCGATGAGGAAAGCACATATCTTTGCTTCTCCTATGTTTAGGTGTGCGACCAAAATCAGGTTCCCGTTTTGTTGTGAGGCTATGGCGATTTCCACTGGAAACTGGGACAGGAAAACCGGGTAATAAATCGTCGGTTTACCGGTTATTAAGTAAACCGATTTTTAGAAGAAGCACATTTTTTTTTTTGTCTTTTCCACTATGCGTACTACCGTTAGTGACCTGGACCAATCAAAGCAATAAAATTAAGCAATAAGCTGACATGAAAAAAAGAGGGGAAATAAATAAAAGTGAATATTTGGTTACATTATGGGAATCAATATCTGATTGTGATTATGATTTCTGAATTCTGATTCAGATAGGAGTAGAACTCTAGTGAGTATATATATATTGGAAACAGAAAGCATTCTTTCTCTCTACTTTGCGTTCTCATCATAATGACGAAGCATGAGGAGGCCCTCGATTTTGACCTTAACAAGCTCCCCTCTGGTTCTGAGACGAATGTCGAAGAGCAACGTGGAGCAGAGAGAGGAAAGCATGCAAATTTTAATGGAGCTTCTTCTTCAAGGCACGTCGATATTGACCTTAACGAGCCGCTGCCAATCACTGTGGCAGAGCGAGGTGGCGATGAACAGCCTAATGGAGCTTCTTCGTTGAACATCCGTATTGACCTTAACATGCCACCCTCTGAGTATGAGACTCCTTGGCTGTCTTTATCCTTAACCTATCATGACAGCATTCCTGAAACCACACCAAACCCTAACCCCCAATCTTCTCCGTCTAGGGGAAAGGGGCCTCTCGTGCGAAAAAGAAGGAAGACTAGTGGTGGAAACAAGAGAGCAAAGAAGCCGAGACGCGAGCCTGCTTTGGAAGAACCGACGCCAGCGTGGCTTGTGCAGGTGATGGAATCCATGGAAGAAGCAGAAGACGCGAGGCTCATCTTGAAGAAGACTCTTTTCGAGAGTGATGTCAAGCGAGCGCAGAGCCGTTTCTTAATCACTTTCAAACAGCTAGAAAGAAACGACTTCTTGACGCAAGAGGAGTCGAGATTCTTAGAACAAGACAAAGTCGAGAAAGGCAAGGGAATTAAAGTAGTTGTCGTTAATCAAAGGTCTGAAAAGTGGAACTTGCGTTTCAAGAAATGGGAGATGAGGAATAACAAGACCTCTGAAAACGGAAGCTTGCACTACGCTTTGAATCGTGGCTGGAACGCCATCGTTGAGGGTAACGCATTGAAAGCCGGCGACAAGATCGATCTTTGGTCCTTTAGGTCTCAAGGAAGCCTATGCTTTGCCCTTGGTAAAGAGTAGCTCTGATTTTCGTGTCTTATAAATTAGGGGTTTACGTGTGATGTTGCTTTTAGTTTTTTTTTCACAAAGGCTTGTGATGTTGCTTTTAGTTACATATTGTTGGGATTTGTTAGTTTATAGTCTTGGGTTTATCCTTCATTAATTAATTGTTCGTAGATTTGTCTCTTTATGGTTTATAATTGGGAAAATTTCAGAAATACACTTTTTTGTGTGTTAATTTTCAAAACTATACCTCTAAGGTGTCTATTTTCAAAAATACATTTTTTAATTGTGTAAAATAACTCTAAACCCTAAAATATAAAAGTAAAACCCTAAAATCTAACTTTAAACCCTTAAATCTAAACCCTAAACCCCAAAATCTAAACCCTAATTAAGGATTAGTGAACCTAAACTTATAGATTAAAATTAGGAAAAATTGTAGTTTTGAAAATTGCTACACTAGAGGTGTATTTTTGAAAATTTACCCAGATGTATTTCTCAAAATTTCTATTTATAATTCTACACTATGTTTGGTTGTGTTTCAGTTACGTTTAAGCTTCTTGATTATTTGATTAGGTTTGTTTATTCGTCTTAAATCTTAGCGACTCAGTGAGAATCTGATTTACCAACAAAAATTTGTTGCCAAGAAAGATTAATTTTTGGGAGCTCACTGAATCTTCAGTTACAATATAATTAGAAATCATTTTTATTTCACATGGGCCGACGGAAAATAGATAATGGGTAATGTTTAGGACCCGTTTTTAAATATAAAGCAGACCGGGATAAGTTTTTGATGTTCTCCTCTGTTGTGCTCCTCTGTCTCTGGTATCTAGTTATCTTTCTATTTTAGGTTCCTGAACTTCCAGTAAATTTCTCTGGAAGACCTAAACTGATGGAGAGAGATATTTAAAAAATTATCTAATTATTTATATGATGCAGAGAGATATTTAGAAATTATCTAATTATTTATATTATTATTTTCATAATTAGATAATTTCTAAATATCTCTCTGCATCATAAACTCCTTTTATATCTCAGCTAGTGTTAAGCTGTTTTGATCTTAATATGCAGTTTTGAGCATAATCCCTTTAATTCTTGGTCTTATCCCTGTCACATTTTCTCACTTTTGGTACTTAGGTTGCCCTAGCAAGAATAAAAATGGCAGGTGAACATTAAAACTTTATAGTTTGATAGCATCTATCTTTTTCTTTCGCTGAGTGTATGTATATAAGAAAACTTTTTTTAAACCTTGGTGTTTCTTTTTCCATGTTATTAGAAGCCGGGGGATTCAGAAAGGTAAGCCTACTCACTTATCTCGGTTAAGATTAGAATTTAGATTGTGATACTTAAAATTCCCGGAGGCGGCGGTTGAGAGGAAAGACGGAAAGATCGCGACGATGAGTGGACCCGTGGTCTTCCACGACGTCGAGAACGTCAAACCGCCTCTGGAAGTGAAGACCTCGCGTATAATCGGCTGGATCGAGAATGCAGTGAAATGTGCCGGCTATGGCAAGAAAATGTGCCGACGTTTTCTCAAAATCTGGCTATGCCGGCTATGGCAAGAATCATATAACAAGAAAATGTTTTAAGAGTTAAATCATCAAATTAGTTTCTTGATACTAAGTTTCAATTAGAAGTCATTTTTATTTCACATGGGCCGACAGAAGATAGATAATGGGTAATGTTTAGGGCCCGTTTTAAAATATAAAGCAGACCGGGATAAGTTTTTGATGTTCTTTCCTTGTTTTCTCGGTCAACTTTTTGTTTTGTTCTTTCCTTGGTGAAATTGAATAACGTTTTTGTCTTAAAACCCTTTGTACTGTATACTTGCAAAGTTTCTCTTCCAAATCCGTTGGATATCTCAAATCGGCATCGCAGAAGGATCTTCCACATCACTCTCGGCGCTTGGTCTCATCTTAGGAGAGCTGTAATGGAGGTTGAATTCAAAGCAATGCTCGACGATCTTGACGTTCTCGAGAAATCTCTCTCCGATCCTGCTCCGATCCACAAGGTGTTGCTTCAGATCTCATTTATACCAACCCTGTTTACTCTTTGCGGGATTAAGACTCAAATTGCGATCCTTTTTTTGTGTGGATTCTGATTTGTTTTGTTCTCCTTAATTTCGAGAGAAGTGATTCTTCACATGCATTGATATTTGAGAGTTGTCCTTATATTGATCTGGCTCTGGATTCTCCTGATTGCATTCATCTTGATCAGAATTTCGCTTTCCTTGCTGCATATCTGTAAAATTTTAAAAACTTGTTTTTGTTTTGCTTTTTGGGTTTTCAAGCTTCAGCTTTTGTTGTTGCATTGCTTATGTTAGTTTCATGAATTCTCCTCACTTACCAAAAATTTTATATTGGGATTTTTTTCCAGCTGCGATCACATGTTGAAAATCTAGCGGCTCTGTCTAAATGTAATCCTCACCGGCGTTCCAAAGTCAAGGTCTACCATTATATACATATGACAATTTTTTTCTATATAATCAAAGCAAAAAAGTTTCTGATTTCAAGGCGACCTGACGTTCTGTTGCAGGAATTAAGTTCGGAAGTGGTAGATAGTAATCCTTACAGTCGGCTTATGGCACTTCAGCGGATGGGTATTGTCGAAAACTATGAGAGGATCAGAGAGTTTTCAGTTGCCATTGTTGTATGTATTTCTCTCCTTTTGTTTCGAAATTTTCCTCGCCATAGATATACAGCTGCGTTTAGCTATATAAGTTTTTTCATTAATTAATCTATTCTAGGATTATTCAAATGACAGGGAATTGGTGGAGTTGGAAGTGTCGCTGCTGAAATGTTGACCAGGTGTGGTGTTGGTCGTCTTTTGTTGTATGACTATGACACTGTGGAACTAGCTAACATGAACAGACTGTTTTTCCGACCTGATCAGGTACTCGATTCTCAATATTTCTTTATACTCAGCTTTTATCAACTGCGTCTGATCTGGTCGAGGCCTTGGTTCTGATATCTGAATAATGGTGGCTCTAGGTTGGTATGACAAAGACTGATGCTGCTGTCCAGACCCTTGCAGAAATAAACCCTGACGTAGTTCTTGAGGTAATTTTTCTTTTTGATCTCTAATTTGATGCCAGTTTAATGTTCATTTACATCATGTTTTACTAGCAAATTAACAGTGTATTCGATTTATAGTCATTACTTGTTAAGTGGAAATTTTTGATGTATGATGTTTGTTTCTTTTGGCTATTCCCGAATAAATTTATTATCTCTGTAGTAAATTTTTATGCGATTTCTATTTTCTTTTCGTAGAGTTTCACAATGAACATAACTACAGTGCAAGGCTTTGAGACCTTCACGTCGAGTTTGAAGAATAAGTGGTTTTGTCCTAGCAAGGAGGGCAGTGGTGTAAATCTTGTTTTGAGCTGTGTCGATAATTATGAAGCAAGGATGGCTGTCAACCAGGTAGCTGTGTGAATGGAAATGCTTATGCGTGTGAATGGAAATGATGCATAAATGTTTAAGATCGGCTTCTGATTTGAGTTTATTCATTGATGTGTAGGCATGCAATGAGTTATGTCAGACATGGATGGAGTCGGGTAAATATATGAAAAGCTTATAGTTATATATATATGTAGTTATTATTTCATTTGGGCTAACAAAGAATTGATGTCCTGTGCAGGTGTTTCCGAAGATGCTGTTTCAGGTCACATACAGCTCTTGGTTCCTGGAGAAACTGCTTGCTTTGCTTGTGCACCTCCTCTGGTATGTTTCTCCTATCATACTCTGCTTTAATGCTTGAGGAATGTTATAAGTGGAATTTTGAGGATCTTAAGATCCAGGTTGTTAATATACTACATGAGCATTTCCTCTAACAATCTCTTTATATTTTTTTGTGCTAGGTTGTGGCATCTGGAATTGATGAACGGACACTTAAGCGTGAAGGTGTCTGTGCTGCTTCTCTGCCTACTACTATGGTAATTTTCAACCTCTTTGACAGAATGGTTGAAACAAATGTTGCCTAGCTTGACTAGTTATCACGTTTCCAGCTACAGCTTTTATTTTATGTTGTAAGACTCTTGTTTGATTGTCGATTCAGGGTGTCGTTGCGGGGCTTTTGGTTCAAAACTCTCTCAAGTTCTTACTAAATTTTGGTGAAGTTTCTCCATACTTGGTAAACAGTCTTGGCTCTCTTCATCTCTCCTCACAATTCTCTTCTCCTCATTATCATATGAATCACTTAGACGTTTACTCGTTTTTTATGCCTCTGCTACTTGACCCCACAGGGTTACAACTCTCTCAAGGATTTTTTTCCAACCATGAAAATGAGACCAAATCCACAATGCTCGAATGTAGCTTGTGTAGAACGGCAGGTAACTTGAGTAAATCAACTACACAACTCTCTTCGTTTTGCGCTTTTTTCATGGTCTGATAAGTAAAAATGAAATCCAAAATGCAGAAAGAATACATGCTTGGGCAACCAGCAAGGGATGCTGCTGCTACAGCTAAGATGGAAGCCGATGCTTTAACAGTTATCGATGATACTCCACTCCATGATGACAATGAGTGGAACATAAGGTAACAACTCACTGAAATTAGTTAAAAACCAATTTTTTGTATAATTTGGATCGAATTTTTCTTTTTTTTCCCAACCATATTTGCAACAAGAAATCTGATGTGTATCTCATGCCTTCGTATAAGTGTGGTCGACGATGAAAATGAGAAGGATACTGCAAAAGCTTCCTCAAGTTCAGGTATTTTTCGACTGGGCTTTCTCTTTGCTATTTCTGTGAAAATGTATCAAACTCAACTCTTCTTCTTCTGACAACTATCGATATCCATTTGTGTTGTATTCAGATACATTGCCTGAAGGGCTTACTCGGGAGCTTCCAGTTGCAGATGACTATGAGAAAGCAATAGCTATAGGGTCTGGAGAGGCAGAGGAGGAGGACGACCTTGAAGATCTGAAGAAACAGCTTGAAGCTCTTAATGCTGCTTGAGTCTTTATGGGAGACAGAATATAGCTGTTTAGCAATTTTAAACTTGGAAGAGGCTACAAATGCAACTGTGTAAGCAAAAAGATGAGTCTTTTGGGTTTGATAAATTGGATCTCATGAGCATATAAACTTTTTGGATGATATAATTTCTCCCTTTTTTTTTTTTGTTAACTTTCGTAGATGTTGCATTCTATCCGCACAAGGATTTTATATTTACACATGTCGGAGAAGTCAAGTAAGATGACGCGATCGCCATTTATGGCAGTTTGCGGTTTTGGGTGGAGAACCAAATTTCATTTTCACCAAAAGAATTAAAGAACCATATATTTTATTTTCTTTACATCACTAAAACACTTTTACATCCGTTTTGTAATAAAGAATGAGTTGTGTAAGACGCCTAAGAAAAATCAACCAAGTTAACGTGTGAAACTGTGAATCATGATGACTGACAATTGCGTTTTCGAGTTGAGATCCTAACATGATGTTTCTCTTTTTTTTTTTTTTTTTTTTTTTTTTTTTTTTTTTTTTTTTTTTTTTTTNGTTAACGTTAAAGGTTTTTCATTATGTTTTAAGTTTTCAAAACGACACTTTCTCGTTTTTTGTTTACTCAAAAAGGTAAACATACTTATTAAATTTTATTTTACCAAATAAAAAAAACATATTTTTATCCAATGAATTATCTAACATTCTTTAATATCATTATAACTTTTACATTTTTTCTTTTTCAAAGTTGTAGAGATTTGTTATAACTTATATGTTACACAAATTTATAGTTTCCTTGCCAATATTAAGCATTAATGCATGTAAGATTTTGTAGAAAATCTTTTCCCTTTTTCGAATTCGTAGTTTTCTGTTAATTTGGTTAACCTGTGATCCAATCAAACGAAGCAAGAAGAAAATAAAATCTGGCGACGTTTTCTCAAAATTCAACAAAACACGTTCCAGGCCGTGTGAGAAGTACTAATACCACACGTGTCGACATAAACCCCGTACCACGCTTTTCATTTGAAGTTATCCACATTACTTTACAGAAATAAATTCCTATTTTAATAAGAATTTGTCAATTTGATTGACTCACTAACTAATATAATCGTTAATTATACTATTATTTTAAAATAAATAATAGATTGGAATATATTCTGGTGGCATTAGGTAGACAATAGAGACATTAATGTTCTATCCACCACGCGGTCTTCAAAAACCGACCTTCTTTTTCCTTCATCTCTCCCTATATATATACATACACACCCATTTGTAAAGATATTCTAAGATTCAAATATTTCTGATCCATACAAACAAAACACACATAAAATCTTGCTGTAGATCAAAGTCCGTTTCACTAATCTTTCGAAGATGAGCCAGTACAACACCCACAACCAATCTACAGGTAACAAAATTCCTCTCTTTTGGTATTTTCCTTTACTATTTTGGTTATCTCATGAAGAAGATATGTAATGTCTATAGATATTATGTTTTACTGATGATATATATTATATATGTCCAACGTAGGAGCTAACCCTTCGCCACCGATGTCAACCGGTCCAATGCCGCCACCACCGATTGGTTACCCAACGAATGATCCGAGTCATGGTTCGATGGCTCCGGCTAAAGTCGAGACCAAGTCTAAGGGTGACGGATTTTTTAAAGGATGGTAAGCGATTATCATGAAACTATGCAACCTTATGCTTCAACATAATTATCCTTAATGGGCCAAGGCCCAAATACCTTATTCGTTTTCTTTCTTCTAACTTGGTTTTCATTTTGGAATTTTTGTTTGTAGTCTTGCGGCCATGTGTTGCTGTTGTGCCTTGGACATCTGCTTCTGAGTTCTGAGGAGTTACAGTAACATTGGAATAGTTTTATTCACGAGGAGTTGTGTGAATGTGATGTGAATTATTTTCTCCACCCTTTATTGTAAAAATATTATATTATTTGGTTTATTAATTTCTTGTAATACTTGTGGGGTTTATATTCGAACATATTATGGTTTGTTTTTGAATATCTGGTATTTTAGATTCATTTCGCTTGCTCCGTCTGTATAATCAAAGGAGGGGTATATATTATTAAAGGATAGTTTATCGACTTTGATTGATTAAAACTCTATAAAAAAAATTATATTAGTGGATCACATGTTAGATGCGGAGCCACGTCACCGGATATTTGATCCTAGATTGACTCGTGTGAATAGATAGATATCTTCTCGCGATTTTCTTCTACCTTTAGGTTTTGCCCAATGTTATTAAAACCGGACCGGAAGGCGAACCGGATAAACATCCGGGTCATGGTTCAATTTGGTTCGACCGGGTTAAACCCGGTTCATAATAATTTATATTTATTTATTTTTAAATATAGAAAATTT